>JBAMHX010000017.1:17306894-17324522 GCA_037177515.1 Pseudomugil tenellus | reverse complement strand
CCATCCATCCATCCATCCATCCATCCATCCATCCATCCATCCATCCATCCATCCATCCATCCATCCATCCATCCCCCTCATTGAAAGTCATTTTGATTAGTAAAACCCAGCATCCCTCTTCCCACACTTCCTGAGGATTTCCCAGATAAGAAGGGATATACAATCCCAACAGTGTATTCTACACACACTCTCCTATGATCATGTGTGAAAATGGCTTATGTTGGCACGGTAACACGATGCATATCAGTATTTTTGCTCAGAAGGTGTGTGTTCTAGCAAGAAGCACAAGCATACTTTGTTTTAACACTATAGATCATCCTGTGTGTTAAAGGAAACATCCCAACTTAACCTAATTAGTCTACTCACAAACTTTAACTCCAGTGTCAGTGTGTTAACCATCCACTTAACACAAGACGATCGTTTCAGCGAGTCCCTTTTGCGTTGCTTATTCAGTGGTGATGGAACGGTCTTTCTCTAATGTGTTTTTTTTCTTCCTTTAAAGATGAATCACGGTTGGTTAAAAAAAAATTACACACTGTGCTTTCTAAAGAAACATCAGGCACATTAAAGCTGCAGAGTAATTAAATCATGTCCTTTCATTGGGGTTAAGCCACATCCAAGCGAACAGCTCTTAACTGGAACCACTTGTGTGCTTTTTATTGGTAGTATTTCTGCAATCAAAACCATCTCCTCTGAAGCAGCATCCAGCCGGCAATGTAGAGCCTCAACAAATCTTTTTCATTTGCTGCAATGAAACGATGAACTTATCAACCCAAGTTCCAAATATTTAGCACTAATGTGGTTTATTAAGTTTGAAGATTGACTTGCTTTTCAGATAGGTGGAGCAAACCAACTAGCTGGCCGTGTGCAAAAAGTGTTGTTAGCTTCTTGTCTGTAATAGAAAGTCTTCAGAGACAGTCTGTTTTACAATAGTCAAACCTCTCTAAAACTGCTCATTTGTAAATATTTCTTTGAATAAAGCAATTTACATAAGTAGTTTAGTCGACAGAATGAGACACACAAAGGTGGGTTTAAGCTGTGTAGGAGGCCAAAAAACCTTTGAATCATTTCAGAAATTCAACCACCTCTTTAGGAAGTCTCACAAGCAGAGGTGGAAACTCAAACGGCAGCAGTTCTGGCACTAAACATAAAGGTTACAAGCCATCCTGAAACAAAGGTGATCTGTGCGAAAGAATTAAAAAACAGAAAAAAAGAGTGCAGTAGCCTACTTCCCTCCCAAAAGAAGCCCTTCGCCTGTGGTCAGACTGCACTTTCTGTTGTTCCGTTTGTTACATGAACACAGCATTGCATGACTGCTTACAGCTGCTATAAAGCTGCAAGAGTGGGTTGAAAAACAGAGAGGATACTGGCTCAGCAAAGTAAGAAATACAAAAAAAAAGATATGTTTTGTGGAAGATAACGAGGCTTCTTCAAGATCTGCTTTGCTGAGTGTTTGCTGATTTGAATGTGTCTCTTTTGATTTAGCAGAACACAGTCTCTTCACCTCTTCGTTAAGTCCTTATCAAACATTTATGAGTTGATATCACAGATCTGCGAAGGGCTTTGGGGATGAAATCAACAAATATAAACATTGAAGGGAAAAGAGCTTTGAAAACACACGGCTGGTCTTCTGCAGTTGATCAGTGGACAAAAAAATGCAAAGAGTTTCCATGTAAGTTTGAGTCTGATACAAAGTCGAAAATACCAATGAATGTGTTCATTTCATCTCAGCCTGGAGAACTACAAACAAGTCCAGCGGTGAAAATCATCAGCTTAAGTAAGTTCTAAAGCTATCTGATGATGCATGAATAAACTTTATGTTTAATTTTAGAACATAAAGTTGCTGAAATGAGAAGTCCTCAGATGGTTGCATGCTACTACTGTTCCTGTCCCCAACTGTTCTCTCGGTGGAAAGAAGAATCAAGCTGTGGTTGGAAAAGCTCCATATTCACTCAGCTTCACCTACTGAACTTTTTCAAGATGTGCATTGACAAATTTTGCCCTGACTTACAAAACACAAAAGGTGACTGGAAATAGAAGCAAGTGAACTTCACACCATTTCACTTAGCACACAAAGGCACACATATATCTCAAGTTTATCTCGTTGTGGTGAGCAGAAAGAAGGGTGCCTGTACTTATTTCAATATCTGTTAACAGTTTCAAGTTCATATCAACTATATCAGCAGTTTGCTTTGTTGGTTTTAAACAAGAGGGTCAAAGAGTCGCTTGTCAATGAGCAAAGTTTCTCAGTTTGATTATATTATGGACTTGAGATGCCTCATAAACTTTTTAAAAGTCTTTGAAACGTTTAAAGTTTGATATTTTGGAATCATATAGCAATGTCCTTCCAAACCTTTTACTTCATTGCAGCGTCTGTTACTTGTTCATAACTCAATGCTATGCAGCAACACTCTCCTTTAGATCAGGGCTGTCCAAATGCAGTCCTTCACATCTACTAGCTTGCAACTTTTAGATGCTTGTCTTCTCAGTTAGCGACTTAATATGATTGATAGCTATTTTGACACATTTTCATTTCAAGCCTTTTGACAAGGTACTTTATATTCCATAAGTCCTTTAGTTTCCATTGTGTCCATAGTAATAATCTACATCTGCCCATTTATGCTTCCTTACATACATAAACAGGGCGTCCATTCAAACGCTGCCATATGTAGCCGTTTTCATACTTCCACACGTCTTTTCTGTTACCATTAGTCAGTCCATCCGCTTGTAGGTAGGGCTGAATTCCGAGTTTACTTCAATGTTTTGACACCTGCTATGGGTAATGTACCAATGTGATGTAATTCACAAATGTCCAAAAACATGAAAAAAGTAGAAATAAAACAAGGTTTTAGCTGTTCTTGGCTGTGTCCGTACATCTACCTATATAGCGGCCACGCCATTTTCTGAGGGTGTCCGAATGTCCAGAAGGATAAAAAGCAGTGCACTAAAAAAGACCTGCAAAGCTTGACTGGAAAAGTAGTGAGCTTCACTAAACGGGTAAATACAGACCATAATGCGTTTTGGTTTGACTTATGTGTTGTCTTGCTAATGCACCAAGCCCCATTTTCCTCGTCTGGCTTCTCCCCATTGCTTGTCTCTGTCTTTTTGTCTTATGCCATCATTTTTTTATTTCTACCATCAAAAGTTAAATTATTGTCAGTAAGAAGATGCTAAAATTTAAACCTATAGCCATTTCTCTGATTGATGATGCTGCATCAAGCTGTGATTGGCGTGAACATCTAAGCAGGTTAAAATAAATATAGACCATTCATTTTTAAAAGTGGTTTTTCATTAAATATATATGCAACAAAGGAAAAAATAAAAGATAATATAAGGAAATGAAATATTTTAACAAAATGTTTGGATTCGATTTTGAATGACATACTCACATGGTTGCCGTGGTAACAACTGATAGTAGCATGATCTGTAGCAGGGAAATATTAGGCAGCTTTGTGTCCGAATTGCCAACAGAATGAGAACACTATATAGTATGCTATGTAGTGTTGCCCAGTCTAGTAAAGGAGGGGTTCAGGAATATTGTGGATATTCAAGCATTCCTCAACTTTTTTCTGTGTCAAAAGATAGCTACGCCCGTTGAAAATGGAACAAATTCCACATGAAACTAATGTAGGAGAAGAACCAAACTGTCCTTTTACCTGTTTATCCATCTTCTGTGTTGAGCTTGAATGGATGGTTGACCCTGCATGGTTCTAGCATGCGCAGAATCAACACAGAAACTTTCAGAATGAGGATAGTCCTGGTTATTTTCTCCTGATAATCAGATCATGACAACCTTTAAATAATCAGATTCATAAATATTTCCAATCAGAGCCATTGGCATAAACAGAGATGTTTAGATGATGCATTATTATTCAGATTGGACATTTGATCGGATTAAAAATACTCCGTGTGAAGACAACCAGTATTAAAAATGCAGACAGTTTGCAATTAGTTGACACAGGTTTGTCACAGAAAAGATGACAGTTTTACAAGATTAAGTATTATTTTGGGTTTTAAATCCTAACCACAATATTTTCCTAAACTTAAGTAAGTACCTTCAGAGTATAATACAACTAGTAATGTGTCAAAAAAGTTAGAAAGTGGAAAACTAAAATGGTCTCAAGTACAGGGCATGGTAAAAATATTTTTTTTCATCAGAAAATGCTACTTTCATGGCTTTTACACAGTTTTTAAATTACTCTACAATATAAGGCATCATAAATCAGAAAATACATGCCTGTTTTGATTGAAAAAGGAGAAAATACAGTAAATCATGATTACTAGATCTTAATTTTCTATCGATACATAAGTAAAGACATCTTGTCCACAGTTGTAGATTATATAGTAAAATTAACCATTTTATTATGTTGTTATGCTTGCATGTGCAGGAAGAAGCTTCTTTTCTCTCCAGTTTGCCACAATTCATGTGTTCAGCAGTTATAAGTGAGCAATTGTGTTAAATGTGACTGATTGTTGAAACAGTTAAAAATATAAATTCAGTCAGTTTACTATTCAGCCTGATGCTTTAAAAACATGCAAAATAGAAAATTTTCCTTTTATGTTAAAGCTCAGTTGAATTTAGAAAAGGGATCTGACATTTCAACCCATTTCTCATATTTTGCATAAATAAAATGACAAAATGCATATTTTAATGTTACGTAATCACAATGGCGCAACAGCGAATATAGTTTTGAGTCAACAAGCAGAAACTCCAGAGAGGAGCCAATTTCATCAAAGTGAGAAACTTGTTGGCTCAGATCCACTTAGTTTTAGTTACATTAGATGAAGAAAACGAGGAGGAGGATCAGACCTTGGCCTTTGGTGCACAGGTTACTGTGCCCTCCACACTGGCACCAACATCCATAGACATATTCACACACACACACACACACACACACACACACTAGCAGCACAGGGGAGAGACGTGCTGTAATCTGGGAGGCAGGAAACAAAGGGCCTCGTTAATGCAGAGACTCGAAGGGGCCTTTGATGTGGAGCCAAGCCATTCACTCCTCACACACACTCACACACACAATGTTTCAGAAACATGCATATGTGCGTGCATGCAGGCGTGCACTTGTACTCTTTACCACAGAAAGAAAGAAAACGCTGCGACGAGCGTAATCTGCCTGAGCTGAGGCAACGTGCCTGCTATTTAAAGCTTCAAGTATTAGATAGAAATCAGAAGAAAATTAACACGTTTTGATACTAATGAACCCCAGAGCTGTATTTTCACTCTGCCAGAAAAACCTTTTCTTATTCCTATAACATATTCTCACCTCTATGTCATTATTTTAGAATCTCCATTAAAAGTAAAAGAAAAGAACAGCAGGATATTAATGTCTCATACTTACATTAACAAAGACACCATTACATTACCATGAAATACTTAGTGCAAAAAAAGGACAAAAAAAAATACTATAGCAGTATTTTGTTTAGCATAATTTAGCTATTTGCATGTGACAATTTGAAAATTATTGTTAATATTGCTTTTATTACTTTTCTATTTCAAGGATACTTGTATGTTTGTAGTCTTTTTATGTGTTGTCCTCATAGTATGTTATGTCATAGGCCACCAGAGACTCTGTTTACTGATAGTATTTGTATTTTAACTTTTGACTTTAATTCTGTACAGCACTCTGGTCAACTGGGATGGTTTTACATGTACTTTATAAATGAAACTGGATTGATTAAATGTTTGCATTTTCTTGTAGTAATTGTCTTGACAAGCACTGGATGGATAGTAGTCAAATTAACCATATATATGAAATATTTTGCCATACTTTTAAAGTTATATTATGGAAAAGGAATGTTTGTTTTATTCTGTTACACTTTCATCCGACACCGGCATTAGTTTAGCATTGAAGTCAGCAGTAATTTATCGTGTTACATACTCCACAAGAAGCAACATTTTTTAGCTTGCTCTTGAGGCTACGAGAACAAAATGACATCATTTTGTTCTTGTGGATGTGTTTTGGAACATCTTACAGCTTGTTCTCGATGTATCAAACAGAACTTTCTTCTTGTGGGGCTCCGACAAGATTGGTCAGACATTTGAAGTGATTGTGGCTAAATTGAAAAAGTTGTAAAGCTGACAAAGGATAGTTTAATGAACAGCTGATCGAGGTTTTAGATGACCGTTATTCCTGTCAAGGACGAGGACACTGGTTTCTTTAGATAGAGAAGAATATAAATTTAATAACAAAGAATAAAGAAGTTGAACATACATTAAACATTAAAACAAGAAGGGACAAAACATTAAGACAGACAT
Source organism: Pseudomugil tenellus (assembly GCA_037177515.1). NCBI lineage: Eukaryota > Metazoa > Chordata > Actinopteri > Atheriniformes > Pseudomugilidae > Pseudomugil > Pseudomugil tenellus. The sequence goes on along the minus strand of JBAMHX010000017.1, from coordinate 17,318,251 downwards.
GGTACAAGGTTATAACCCGGGGAGAATCTCTCCAGAGATCTGTCGTCACACGGAAGTCTGGAACTATTCTGCCCCAGTCAGATAGGGGAGCTTTGTTTAAAGGCTTTAGTCACATGCGTCAATCAGGGTTCTTTTCATCAATTAAGACAACAAGACCAAGGTCTCGTCTAAACATTTCCCTGATGGAAGGACGCCGGCCTTGCAGATGGTTTACTGAGGTCAGAATGACATCAGTTTAGGAGCCTTATGGTTGGACTTTTCAACTAGACATTAATTAAGAGCAATGTAATTAAGCTAATACATGAAATTCCTCTACTAGGTGGTAAGAAAATATGAAAAAGTATGCAACACATAAAACATGCACAAACAACCTCGTCCTTACCATAGATGACATTTCTCTTTAAGTATATCACTCGGTCAGTTGTTCATTGCACATAAAACCTGAAAGAACTGGAGAGATAAGTTGGGAACCACCATCTTCCAGGAAGAAATGTGGCCAGAAAAATCTTGAATTTCTGTAATTGCTAAAAATGTTGCTGAGTTCAAATTGATATAAAACAAACAAAAAAAATAAATAAAATAAAATAAAACAAAAAAAACGGTAGAACTCAATAATAATAATAATAGTACAAGTCACATAATTTCTTCGCTTACAATGTAAAGGAAACTCAAAGTTAGCATAGCTGTTGCTAATTTTGCTTTTAAGAAAATTCTCCTCAGGTGTCATATTGTTCAATTTTGGTTAGTGCACACCATCATTGTTAAAAAAAAATAAATACAAAATGAATTTTTTGTATTTTTTTTTTTTTTTTTTTTTGCTTTTTGAGGGACAATCCCTCTCATTATACAATGCAATGCAGAAAGCTTCATCTGTCTGGTTAGTGAAATGCACCGTTGTTCTCCTCAGCTGAACCAACCTGAGATTAGTGGTTTGTTCGCTGACCACAGCCAGAGAGGCCTAACTCCACCGGATGAAGACTCTGGCTTCGTCATCAGAGGAAGGAGGACTCCTAAACAGGACTTTAATAGTCTTTATTAAGACTCTTGTTAATCTCTTCTGTGCCTCTTTAGGTTGTTTGGTTTGTCAATGTGCACCTTGTATTCTAACTGTTCCATTGTTGGTTTTGCCCGCTCTCTGTTGAATTTCACGGGGGTGGGAAGCAAAGCACTCTATAACAGTTTTGATAGTTTTGACAGAGATTTCTCTTCTTTTTCTGTTTTTTGTTTTTGTAACGTAAAGAAAGCTTCGGCCTTGTTGGACATGATTTAAGAGGACGTCATGGTTTTACGATGAAACAGCATTTTTTAAAACAGCAGGTATTTAAAAGTAGCTTCTGTAGTATATTTTTCATATAAATCTTGTTTATGCACCTTGGATGGAAAGTGAAGTTTCATCTAATTTATGAGTCTAACTAGTGGCTTTACACTGTTTCCTTTCTGGCTTTCACAGAAACCATCATGCTTGAAAGTGCCACCGAACCAAATCTCAACATTTACTTCAGATGCGTCCACCTTTATACTTCTGTCCACTTAGCTGCCAAGAGACTGGAAAATGGTTCAAATAAAATACTCACTCTTGTGGAGAGGAACTTGTGGTGATGCTAAAGAGTTAGCCATACAGAGTCCACAGATGGTCCATTATGTGGACTTTGATATAAATGTTTGGGCAGGCTAGAGTGTGTGGGTGGTCATGTTCTTACTGAAGCCGTGGGCAAGCCCAAGGATAGTTGTGGTTTACATAGACTCACATGCAAAAACACACACGCACACTGGTTTCAACACAAAAACAGTTTTAAAGAGATGTAATCCTGTTAATGTTATTAAATATTCCCATTCGCATAATTTTTTAAGCATTGGTATCTCTGCTGGAACAAACGTCACTTAATGTCTCCCAGCAGCCTGTTTAAATGACTCCATGTGTTTAGTGGGAGGGAGCAGAAACCTATATGAAAGCACACACACACACACACACACTTTTCAAATGCAGATGCCACACACAAACTTTGCTGACAGCTGTGACGTGCTGGGTAATTCACCTACAATGACAAGGAGCAAAATTAAAACTACAATCACAATTACACCCTCAAGAAGTCCGCCATTGTGTTTGCTCTCCTTCGGTTTTTTAAAAAAATAGAAAAAAAATGATGTCCCAAATCCTGCCAGAGATCAGAGCGCTCACAAACTAAGCCTTCATTTACTCTGATGGCAGGCCTATTAAATGCGTGCGTCCACAGTGGTCTCTTTCTAGTGGTAAGTGGGTGGCTTGGAGTCCTGGAGTTGACAGTTAGCAGCCGATTCTGGGATCAGTTTTTCCACAGCAAAGGGACTGATGTGGCCCAGAGGAGGATGTGGATTCCTGTGATGGATCATTGTTTAGATTTGGGTAGTGGGTGTATGTGTGTAAGTGTTTCCATGTTAGTCCATGCAGCAGGAGATCAAGGATTTGGGATCAGTTCCACAGTACGTGCATGCATGTGTGAAAAGAAGCGCCTCTATGGAAGTGGTAAGGATCTACACCAGTGTGAACACCAGACAACACATATACACCATGTTCGTGTCTACACACTAATCACACACTCACATACACCGATTAGTTTGATTGATAAGTAGTGAAAAATGTGTCATTTGGTCAGTTTTAAGTCAAAATTGATACATTCTATTCAGTAAATGTTCTGTTATTGGGTTTGGAAATATGTCTGACAAGTTCAAACAAAATCATATTTTAGAAACTAATGTCTGCTTTTTATTCAGTTCCATACACACAAAGGTTGTATTTTGTATTAGTGTCTGGATATAAGCTAAAGTTGGCCCTGAATGTGATAACAAATGACAAACTTGTGTCTAGTTTAATCATGATGCTTTGCGTAAAATCAAAGACATCTGCTGATGTCCCTGTTTGCAGCTCCTACATGTAAAAACCAAGTCTAAAGAGAGACTAAATTTATTTAGCAATTTCCTTCTATTTGAACTTTTCCGCCTTTATTTAACTTCTTTTATTTCGGCCAAATTCTGTTCTATTGCACCATGTTGTAATCATTTAATATATTTTGTAACCCAGTTTAAATAGTTTTTTTTACAGGAAATGTGCTGTACAAAAAAAAAAAATTGGCCTTCATTGCCAGGATATTCCATGAGAGTTGGGTCAGTTGGGCTCAGTCTTCAAAGTAATATTTTGCTGCTAAAACCACTTGGACATTATACAGTTACAGCAACTGCTTTGCTAACAGCAATACTGCTTAAAACAACCACTTACTGAGAAGCAATGAAAGCAGATGGAAGAACATTCATCAATTTGCATAAAAAAACAGAAATGCAAATATTATTCACACTAATCTAGATGAACTGTACTACCCAGCCACAGTTGCAATGCAACTTTAAATACTCAACCTAGATTTAAGATGAAATGGTAAATAAAGGTAAAATCAAAAGGGTTTGGTACGCAGGCAATCAGAGAAATCAAATCCAACTGAGAATTTGATAAAACTGTCTAGATAAACAAACTCAGCTCAAACTTGTGGAGGACCAGCAAGAGAAATGAAGATGGAAATATCTGATATAAAATTTAAAGAACACATTAAAGGCAACATTGAAATAGACACTTGCCAGTATTCAAGAAGTAGCTTTAATTTTAAATTTTAGCTACAGAAAAGGTTCATGACAATGCTGAAATGAAAAAAGACAAACAGTTCATTTGATTGGTTGTTGTGGTTTGAAAATTAAACAGAAATATTTTGTCTTATTCTAAATAATGGAAAAAGCAGTGACCTACCAAACATGATTCATCACAAGAGCTGTTTCTGGTTCCACAGAATAAACACGACCAATACACAGTGGAAAAGAATTCCTGAAGAGCGGTTTCTTTTTTCCTCATAAATGACCAAGACAAGCAAATTGGATTTTTCTTCGAACTGGTTAGCAGCATCTGTATTATGTTTACGCACAACGTACCAACCCCCCACCTGCTATCTGCACTTTGATAGATAGTAAAATTAGAGCTGTGCACCATCAGCAAAGAACATTTCCAGATTAAATAGTATCTGTTCGTAAATTTCTAAACTGATGTGTCTGGCTGTGTAATAATTCTTTCACTTTTTTTCTATACAGCTTAATCCAGTTCAGGGTCTCAGGGGACTGGATCCTATCCCAGCACTAACAGGCAAGAGGCAGGGTGCACCTTGGACAGGTCACCAGTTCAACGCAGGGCCAGCACAGAGAACAACTCAAATTCACCCCAAGTGACAATTTAGAGCAATCCATTAAGCATGTCTCTTTGGATAGTGGGAAGAAGCCAGTGTAACCAGAATGAACACATAAACTGGGAAAAACATGCAAACACCCCACAGAAAGTCCTCTATTTGAACCCCCTCCCCAGCTGAGGCCCAAACCAGCAACCTTCATCTTTCCTGCATGAAAGCTGTTTTTGTCACTTCTCCATGTTGTCATTCCCACCTTTCACTCTGACATCATCTGCAGTTACATGGAGCGCCTTGAGTCCCTGATTGAAGTGGTTACAAAGTGAGTGTTAGCATTTGTTTACCTCATAAATTGTTACTAAAAAAATACAGTAAAAAACAAAATGTTAACTGGTGAGTCTATATTGACTAAAAGTGAATGTGAGAGACCCTAAATATGACAAAGCAGGTATAGAATAAATAGATATGTGAACAGACCTGCAAGTTGTCTAACTGTTAAGTAAATTAGACAGTTTTATTATAAATTTATCTCAATGTATACAGAAGAACTCGGCAGGATTATGAGCTCATGGTGTTTAAAATAACATTACAGTAACTAGAAAACATTACAATAAATCCTCTTCTATGTTGTTTTTAACTCATCGTCATCATTTCACCGCTGGTTAAAAGGATCAACTGTCATGTGCTGAGGGCCAAGTCCCCTGATCTTTAACTTTTACAGACGCCCCTGATCCTGTTGACATGAGTGGGTATGGTCAAACTCTGACCATCTGACTTGGTCCCACAGCAAAATGTAAAGTAGACCTGAAAGAAATCTTTGCATTTATACAGATGTGCACAAATTATGGAGCTGTTTTGTGCCACAAGCAGGACTTTCAGTGTAATCAAGCAGGCAAAGTAGGTTTGTTTTTCATTTTCATCCCCAAACAGGGGCTGAAAATTAGATACTTTATGTGTGTTAACTTGGAAAGCACTGGATGTGATCCACTTGGAACGCTCATTTAACATTGATGTGTGTAAAAAGCACAAACTCTTGTTTTTTCCTCTTGGTAAATGTGAAAATCCTCCTTTTATGACCATATTATTGACCAGACTGCATTCCTCTGTGATGTTTCTGTCGTGTCAGCTTGCATGACAGTACCAAGAAGTGTGTTTCTCAGTACAGTACACAAGGTATTGTGACCTTTTCTTGAACTTTATACAACGATGTGGTTTAGTTAAGATGCTCGGTGTGCATTATTATTAAAGCGATAGAAAGGATGCAGATGCATGTCAGCCGCTTGCCTTATTAAAAGCGAAGAAGAAGCAAAAGAAATATGCAAGAAACATGTCGTGACATGGAAATGTTTGTGCATTTGTCCCTTTTTACATTTGGATATAAAAAAGACATTGCAGGGCAATGATCATGCGAGTTAAAACTTTATCCAATGTGCAGAGTGTTTGTGTAGAAGAATAGTTCAGGCGATCTGGCTGTTCAGAGCAATGAGCTGACACTGCTACTGTTTTCTATCCCGGTTCATGTCATGTCATGTTCATGGAGAAAAAAAAGGCTAATTCTCTGAGATGTGTTTGTTTTGCGTTAAACTATCCACTTAAAGGAAGGTTTTCTATTTACCCCATGGCTCAACAGTGAAAATCTGGCTGTCCATGCAAACACACTCCTCAACTCTGCTTGGTGCTGTTAACGTTTCAAGACAACAGTGAGAGCCCAAACAGCCTTATCTACACTCAAGGTCAAATGTGGGGAGTGTGGAACTGAATTCTGACATTTTGTTTCACATCAGTGAACCATAGTTTCAAAAAAGAAATCTCCAAATGCAGATTTCTGCTCACTGGCTAGTCTTCAGAAAAGCAACATTTCTCCCATGACTTTTTCATTCTTTTATACATTAACATTTTACTCGACAGCAGAAAAATCTGTTTTAGCTCCTTAAGATGGGAAAAAGTATAATATGTTATTATTTGGTTTGATAAAGCAGTCAGAATCTCTGCCTGGAGATGAGACAAAGTAAAAGCCGATTTGCGGGTAAAACAAACTCTTTAAATTTCCTGCTTCTATTAATGGTTCTTTTAAAGATGCTGTTGGTGGAAATTTTTTTCTGTCTGGATTTTGCCCTTTGGCACTGGAGAAAAAAAATAACTAATTTGTCTGGGTTGCAAAAAAAAAGTCTTTGTTTTGCAAGTAAACTCAATTACATCTGTCCCAAAACATGTGGAAAATGTTAATATTTCCCTTATTGGATCTATTATCAGGCAGACAAAAATACATCAAAGAAACAGTTTTCATCCAGAAAACTTAAACAAGGTTTTTTCTTAAAGTGTATTCATTGTAAAAGCCTCCCCATAATGAAAATTTCATATTATTCTTTGGGCTGGTATATGTGAAGGTTTGCATGTCAAGTTCTGGTTGTCAACAAGTCCTAAAGGTGAAAGATGAAAACAACTTCTCAACTTGGGCGGCAACTTCTCAGAACAGACTTGACACCTTTTACATTCTTAGAGAAGTCACTGAGGAAAATTGCAATAAGTGTTTTTTGGATATTTTTAAGAAAGCAGGGAGGAAAAACTTCCGTACATCCAACTCTCTGTTTCTTCATTAAAACACATGCATTGAGATGTTGAGTGCTGCACAAATGACATTGTGTTTTGTGTCTTTAAAAGCTGCTTTTCTCTGAGATTTACTGCTGGTCAGCTCCTGCTGGCAGAGGGAGCTAGACTGACCTCTTGAGGTTCATGATGGGAATTAATGGCAGAAGGTGGGTGAGGTCCTGTTGCATCAACACAAATCAGAATAGAATGCATTTTTGTTTTTAATAGGATGAAATTCAGCTGAAATCAAACCACTGTTTGAGAAATTTTCTAAAATCACAATACTCGGTTGAAAAAATTGTGATAAAAATGATTAAACCTTTTAGAAGAAATAACTGTTTTCTTCTTTTATGAAAAGTTGCTGAAATGACCTAATCTTATCTTAAAGCCTGGGTGTTTAACCGTTTCGGATTTATCATACTAAATTTGTACAAATAATTTTGTTGCATTTTGGATTTAATCATCAAATCTTCACAATACGTTTTAATATATTTTCTTCTTCCTTTGGCCATGAAGAGGGATGTGAGGTATGAAGCAGAAAACCTAGAGACATTTCACTACGGCTAGAATGCTAATGTATGACATACATACACATCATTTTCACTGTGACTCTTGTCGCATCAAAAATGATCGACGCCAGAAGAGTTATGACTCTGGGCTGCTGGGAGAGGCGGATGAGTTGGATTGTGAATACTTGGCTTAAACTCTGAATGAAGTTTTGAACAGATCATTTTTGACTGAGTAGGTTTTACGATCCAAAATGAAAAAAAGGTTCTTTAGTCCTCTTAAAACAGCCTGTATGATTTCACAATTTGCATTAGCACCAATTACAAAAGTCTGCAAAGGTTTTTAAACCTCAGAGCTTTAGGAGTTTCACATGAATTAACTCAACATGATGAACTAGTTTGTGGAGCAATAAGCCTGCTGCCTTTATATTTTTCCCTCCAAGACAAAGATTTAGCTCTCATATAAAATCTACGCTTTTTAAAATGAAATAATCACTTTCAAGTTAAGTTTTTTTGCTTAATGTGCTGCTAATCTTTTTATATAAATTGTACTTTTACAGGGCATGTATGGTTTAGTTTGTTCAGAGCTGGAGAGTAACTGTTTCTATTTAGCTGTACTGGAAACAAAATGAAAGCTTATTAATTACAATATAATGTAAAACAAAACATCACCTCTGGAAAAGAACTCTCCAGTGGTTTAACAGAGCAGCCGCAATATGGAACATGTGTTCCTCACTGCTTGGCTGCAGTGCATCTTTTTTTTCCTGTTTTGCAAGGACTGTAAAGTGTTTGCTGATGTCTTCGTGAGAACTGTCAGGAGGTGATTTACATGTCAGGCTAAAGCAAAACGAAATCCCACTGATATGAAATCAGTGAGCCACTGTGCCGGGCTGCATATATGAGAAGCAGAGGCCTTAATCTGTTCACTCTGACTCGTTTTCTTTATGTGACACTGAGAAAGAGAGGGGGATAGAGGGGGTTAATTATATTAATCCAAAACAAATAAATGTTTGCCAGGTCTTAAAAGGCTGTGGGAAATGGTTGGAGACTGAGCCGACTTTTCAGTCTCCAAACCTCGGGCTTTGATGGTTTTTACTTGACTCAGAAACTGAGAAGAGAGATTGGATATCCAACTGGAGCTGAACTGCTCGCTTCTGCTTCCATCTCCATCTCAGTTACTCTGTTAGTCGTCTTTTTGCTTTCTCAGTTTCTCTCTCACTTTACTACTAATACCTCTCGCTTCTGTCTTTCGTTTAACTATCCTCTCTTGCTTTCTCTTCTTTTCCTTAAAGTCCAGTTTCACTTTTATATATTTAGATAAATATAATTTCTCTCAGGTGCAGTTAAAGGACATTATGGAATAATCTAACTTTCTAGTTTTCTCTGAGGTCCACTAATACTTTTGATTGAAAACCAGTTAGATCGATGAAGGCTTGATTTTAACATGTTAGGGACATGAAAGTGGCCCACACACATCTTTGGCATTTTCATTTAGAATGTGTAATTTTAGAGCAAATAGAAAATATATAAAGAAGCTAATCCCCTCATCAAAAATGTTCTTTACAGGGACCAATTTCAGGGGTTTCTTGTCCCTACTGAATACAGGATTTTTTCTGTAATTTTATGAGATGGTGGCAACATTGTAATATTGTGTTTCCCACTGATTTTATCCAGGCAAGAAAGCAGTTTGTTTACAGTGCAATCATCAGCATCACATGTTCTTCAGACATGACAAATCTATGAATTAGATTCATCAACTTAATAAAACCTTGATGGAAGCAATTTAAAGTATCATCCCCCTTGAAGTCTTTGCAATATCTTGTGATTGTCAGTTTGTAATTTTATTATTTTGATCAAATTTAAATTAATAATGCTGTGGAAGTCATGCTCTGTGTGGTAGAGTTAACTTTCCTCACCAACTGCTCCTCCACCTGTTTCAGTATCTCCTCCTCAAAGCTGAAGCCAATGAGAAACTGTTTGCTTAGAAACTGTTGTTAAAACTATTGTTAGTGTCACAATGGGAGCTGAAAAAAATCTTAGTGGTTTAAACATTTATGTTGATATCACTTTTTTTGTTTTAGATCTTTGTTATTTTGAGATCTTTTGTATTTTTTTTTTTACTGAAGACAGTCAGTGCAAGCTCTTCAATAAAGGCAGCCACAGATTGGTGGGGCCATGCCCCCCACCACCTCTAACTATTTCTACACTCATGACCAATTACCCACAAAACTCAGAACAATGTCAAAATATTAAAATATCTTCCAGTTCATATTCAGCTAATGTTGGATGCGGCTTTTCATTATTTCTCAACAGTTCATTTCCCTAGCCGAGTGATTTTGTGTTGAAAAAAATCATACCACATGAGAACAAGACTTTTGTCCTCAACTTTTAATTCTAGTTTTCCTAAATCACAACATAGAGGCGCAATTAGCCAAACATAACACAAACTCATGTAGGATATTTTTAAAGTGCTTTTTATGTCTTAATATCTATATACAAAGGCTGTGTCCCACCACTGTATGGTAGACCCCCCCCCCCCCCACTACGTAACCCTTATCCCTCCATCGCACCCCCCCTGCACCAGCGTTCCTTCTTCATCACCACTCTAGCCCACACTGGCATCCCCCATCCATGCACTGGACAATCGAAAGGGCAGAGAGGAACAACGAGCATTAAAACACTCAAAAAACATTAGGAGAGGGTCCAGGTTAAAATTATTTACAAAAATCACCCACAACAACAACAATAACAGTAAAAACCAAAGCTGCACCCAGCTACCATCATCCCCATCCAGGTTCCCCGCCCACCATACAATCCCCAGAGAACCCCATTTCCAGATGGCCATTCAAACCAGACCCATAAGCACCAGCCAACCAGGCCCCCGGCAACCCAAAACAGGGCCGGGTGATACCATCCAAGCACGTTGCTAAGAGATAAAGATTGGGTTGTTTATTTATAAAGACCAGAGCTGTGATTGTTGGCTAAGATTCCCCCACCATCCATACAGTGATCTATAGTGTTTGAACATAAAGCAACAGGGCTTCTGCTCCTTTCTTTTATTCTTCCAGTTCAAACCTGTGATGCTGTGGAGTTCACTTGACTTGGCAATGATTTGCTTCAAACCACAGATTTTCTTGTTTGTTTTGGTTTGTGATGTTATAGCTCAACCAACAAAGCTGAAAGCTCCAGCATCACCACCTTCTGAAACAGTGATTGACATACTGTAGTTAAGTCGATAACTTGATTACTCTTCTGTTCATATATCAGTATACTGGGACAAAGGAAACAGCCCATTAAAGGTCTAAGTGGAGCTTTAAGCATTGTTTGGCTTGAGATCTTTACATCCTCAACTGAACATGTAAACATTGCAACTCACTCAGAGGATATAATCGTCTGTATGTGTGCAGTCCAGTGCTACAGGAAGTCCACCTGTACAAATGGGGATCTAAACATTTCTCTTTTTTTTGCAGGTTTTATTTTTCATATCTTCGTTTCTTTTGCATGGCTTATTTCTTATTTACCTTTATCTGCAGGTCTTCCTGGATAGCGGCTGCAATGTATATTAATCTGTCTTTCCTGTCCCTGTAACCCCAGCAAGTTGAGGCAGATGGCTGCCTTACCTGAGCCGGGTTCTGCTGGAGGTTTTGCCTCCCTGTTAAAAGGGAGTTTTTCTTCCCACTGTCGCTGGATGCTTGCTCTGGATGGGAGATCGCATCCCCTTCCCTATATGAGGCTATTTTTTTTAATTGGCCGATCTCTGTGAAGTGCCTTGAGACGACATTGTTGTGAAATGGCGCTGTACAAATAAAGTTGAATTGAAAAGTAGAATTGAAACAGCTTTACAGAAGAGACAGTGCTTTGTGTGAAGACAGTAGTGCAACAACATCCAAAACCCACTGTAATATACCTTCCCTGGTAGTCTTAAAATCATTCTCACCAATAATCTTGTGATCACAAAATGTTACATGTTGATGTGGTAGGTAAACAACTCACTGTGGCGCAGGTGTAGTGTGGCCGTCTTCTGATAGGTGAGTCATGGGTTCGGTTCCCACTACATCTGATGTCTGCA
>JBAMHX010000017.1:17262247-17273109 GCA_037177515.1 Pseudomugil tenellus | reverse complement strand
CGTCATTTTCTTCTCGGAGCCCCGAGAACAAGAACAAATTTCTCGCTTCTCGTGGAGTATGTAACAGCCTTAAGAGACGACCCTGAAAATCTCACATGTGGCAGGGTTAGATTGCTTGGTATAAAGGGATTCTTTTTTTCCAGATTTAGGGATTGAAACAGGACTCGTTAAAGCTGTTTGTTTCTTTCTTTCTGTCTGTGTGCAAACATTTTATTCTCAGATGGTGTCAAAATATACGATGAAATGTGGCAGAGAGAAGAATAATATCCTCTTCCGTACACATTTAACTGCTGCAGTTCCTGGAAGCGTTTTGTTTTTTTAAAACTTAATCAGCATGTGTGCATGAAACGGATCTGAGTGATTGTTGTGTGCGTTTCAGATCCTCCTCCTGGCACAGAGCCGGCGGTGGAAAGAGGGTTTATGTTCCCGCAACATGGTGGAGTATCGCCGTCTGGACCAGAACGTCAATGAGGCCATGCCGTCCCTCAAGATGACCCGAGACTACATCTTTTGATCAACACTCAGAGAAATGGTGCATCAGAGATCCTGGTGACTGCGTTTTCTATATTATCGACTTGCTTCATCGTGGATGCTTTCTCTCGCTTTAAAGGCTAATTAAAAGCAAATGCTGTCATGTCTGTAAAGTACACTTATGTATACTCTGGCTTTATTGGAAAGAGGTTTTTGTTTAACTGTAATTTGTTTTAATGATAATTGCTTTTCTTTTAAATGAATAACTTACTGGGATTTACTTGGGTTTATGTCTAGTTTTATTTGTCTTTGAACATTTTTGCCTTATGGTCCCAATAGACCACTTTGTTTTCTGTCTTGCAATGTCTTAATATTTATGATGTTGGGGAAGAACATGTTAGAATCACTTTAAAGTTTGTCAATGCTGGTTCTTAATTTTTGATGAAGTGTCTCAGAAGTCATAAACAGCAGTTAGCCAAGATATGGATCCTCTTTCGAAAGCATAAGAACACAAAGTCGCCATCTAAGAGAAGTTAAAATACAGGCACCTGTATAGAAATGAACACTATTGAATAACTTCAACACACTTTTGTAACATTTATTTTGCAGATGAAAGGCAAGTAAGGCACTGTAAACTGGTAAAATGATCTGATTATATGGATTTAAGCATTTTTATTTAGAACTTTTCAGTTTTTGCGGAATATCCTGCAGTTTCTTCACCTTAATTGTTTTGACCAGTCAATAAAATCATGAATAAAAGTTTACAAACTCATCTACACATAAACGTGAAGTCAGTATGGTGACAAATCCAGGTGGTGGGTAAAATGATAGTGAAGCCATTTAAATCTAGAAGGATAAATGTACTAATATAATGCATCATAGACGCTTTCATTACCATTTTTTTCTGTCACTAAGAAGCTTCTTCTGCATCTACTGCCCAGATTTTGCTATGCAGAAATCATTGTTTTCTTTCTTTTATGACTTCGATGAAGTCTCTGTCAGCACAAGTTAATTCATGCAAAAGTGTAATTACTGCATTCCTTTACCCTCACATACAACTTTTAATCTTCTTTCTTTCCTGTCTGTGCTTGTTTGTAGACTTTTGCACCCTCTGGATGACCTCTTGTACGCACAGCCATTTAAATAATCCATTTTCTTCCTCTTACGCCTTGTTGTTTATCATTGTGTCAGATCTATTACCATTTCATGCCTTTAGTTACAATAAAACATCCATGAGTCTAGATATGTTATCAGGTTTCTGCTGCCCTCTGTGAAGTGTCTTCAGCTGTTGGTGTAGAAAAGTTCTACAGCATGAGATGTGTCTGCACTGTGCTCAGGCCTGATAGCTAGAATATGATTGACATGATGGACATTGCAATCAACAGTAGATACTATAATTTTTCTGTCAATAAAGCACAAATTGTTTACATCACTATGTTGCTACTTTATTTAAAGTAGAAAGTAGTTAAAAGTAGTTCAGTCCAGCATGTCATGGCAGAATTAGCATCAGCTGCTGAAGAGAAAAAACGCCACAAGGAGGCAGTATGCTCCCACAAATAGATTTATCAGTCAGCTTGGGCTTTTGCCTGATTTATTGCCGCTCTTCGACTTAATGATGGCTACAAATATGGAAGTAGAAGATGAGAAAATGTGCATGTGAACTGGTAGTTTTCTAGTTTCCCTCCACTCTCTGTGTGATGCAACATGAAGGAGAATGAACTGAACCTCTGAACAAAGTCAACGATTTTCTAAGTGATGTGTGGTGCAAACCATACATGTCATGGTTACCCAGAAGCTCACAGAAACACGGGACACGTCTAGCATGTGTGTTTATTACTGTTTAGAACTTGAGTGACAACAAATGTGATGAATTTTCAAAGCGGAAACAAAGGTTTTCAGGTGACGTACAGCAGGCAGTAATGAAACAGATGGAAGCGAGACAAATGCTAAAATATGGAAAAGTATGAAAAAGATTCAACAACACAGGAATGTTTCAGAGGTCTAAGCTAGAAAATAATCAGTAGTAGCTTCAGTGTCAGTTTTTTTCATTTTTATAGATAAACAATAATCATTTGATTACATTTGAAACAATACAAATACTTTAAAAAGATTATTGTTTTAGAATATTTTAAAAGACAAATAGACATAACCTGCTATCTATCTCTTATAGATGAAGGAGAACATATGAAAACTTTTTGCTTTCAGTGTTTGGTGTGATCTAATTACTGGAACATAAAAGTTTTAATAGCTGCTTCCTGCACAACTTTAGGAATGTCAGTCCTGTCCTACAGAACATCTCTCTAATATGTGCTTTCAACATCTCTACTTTGATTTCATCATCCCTTATCTACGTAATTCAGATTTATTCATGCCTAGGAGTGTTTGCTTTGCCACACCACCTGTTTTCTCTTTAGATTCACGTTTCCTTTATAACTTTTTGGTCTAAAGGAAAAAGCAAAAGCTTTTGATCCAGAACCTTCTGAAAATGTGTTTCTAACTTTTAGAGGAAATGTCTTGAGTGGCCTTAAGAAGACGTTTCTAGCAATCATAATTAAATGAAACCGGATCATTTTTTTCTTTATTGATTACAATTGTGTTTGTATGAAAATGTCAGCATGCTTTAAATTGAAATCAAACCTGTTGCACTTTAAACACATTAAAAGCCAAACGGGACCCATAATAATCCAGATTCCTGTTATATACAAGTGTCTGATATCCACCCGTATCAACATACAGACAGAAATACACAGAAACAAATCTACTTACTGATACTTTCTCTCTCTAATATCCCATAAATCAAAGAAAAGAAACATGAAACTGGCTAATTATCCAAATCATCATGAGGATTTATTCATTTGTTTTTGTCTAATAGGATAATTAAGTATCTGCCACCTTCTTGTGTTGCAGATAATCCCACACTAACAGGTGTGATAAAAGCCCAGCCTTTGTCTGAATTAATTACAGCACAACCATCTTGAGAGCATGCTCTGTAACGATAGCAATGCAGGTAGGAGTGAATGCTGGCAGATATGGTCTGCATTAATCAAGCCATAACTTGTGCTGCTATCTGTTACAGCAGGCAGCGGATTTAGGGTCTCAAAGTGATTGCTACCTACAAAGGCAATAGAAGAACCTAAAATACCTCCAGCTTTATAATAATAATCCACACAGCTGGAAAGCCTTTTATCTATTTATTGACTTATCTTTAACTGAATCTGATCAGATTGATTATATGAATCTATCAGTTGAAGTCAGTTCTGTGATACTGACCAGTTTGGCTTCTTTGTTATAATTTTTATATTTTCAGTAGGTGCCAATCCCGCCTTATTTTTTCTTCCAACTTTTTCCCACTTTAACATCAATATATTGATCAGCAGCAGACATGAAGGTGGAGCAGATAAAACATTTGGGCTTGTTGTGATAAGATCATGTGGTTTGGCCCATTAGCTCCCTCTGCAGTAGGAGAAGTCATAGGAAAACACAAACCCTGACAAGTCTCACTTGAGTTTTACATTTCAAGAAAACAAGCACTGCATTTCACATACATGTCCAAACTTTTGATAGGTAGTGTATATACCATGAGATATAGTTTTATTTACGGCTTTAGAAGTTTGAAAGGTATCAGTCAACAACAAGACTTGAAAGATGTGTCAGTTTGGCAAATGGAGATCCATAAAAAGGTCCACAGTATCTGCTCCTCCTCAAGACATTTTAAGGAGCTTTTTTTATATGACAGAAAAATGTTTTGTTTAGTTTTTTTTTATAGGATGGAGTATTGCTGGGTATCTCTGCTCACCAGCTCACTTAAAGATGGCATTGACTCCATCTATGTCTCTGCAGGTTGCAGCTTCAAGTATATTTGTTTTTCAGGTAGATTTTGAAGCTCTCTTGTCCTCTTAGTCTCTAAAATAAAGCACATTTCAGGAAACGTGACATGTTTGGGAAACATGACATTTTCAAGTCTTTGATGGGGCTATTTTGAAGAATTCATTGATAGAAATAGGCCTAAATGTTGTCAGTACGACATTTTTTCTTCTAAAATACACTTTTAAATGGAAACCATGAAAAGAAATAAAATGAAAACAGAAGATCAGTGTATACTTGTGTTGATTCCAGAGGCAGTAAGCGTAGGGTTAAAGCGTTGTGTTGCAGTTGCATATCTGGATCTGTAGCCGTAGGGTATTAGCTGGTAAACTGCACAGAGCATTTATTTTATAGATTTCAACAAAAATGTTTACTATATGGAAATTCTATGTAGTGAGCTGTGTTATTAGGAAACATACAACAGCACTGCTGATTTAGCACCAGTTCTGTTCTGACTTCTCCGTATATTTTATTTAGCATTTCAGTAATGTGGCTGCAGAAATAAACACCTAGAAACAAGTAACCACACAACAATCTGACCAATCAAAAGGAGGCAGCCTGCTTTCGCGTAGCTGTGTTTGCGTAAGGATGAACGTCAGTTCTGAAGCAGTGCGTGTCGCCTACGGCGGTTACAGCGTAATGCACCCGACACAGACCGGCAGCCTTAATGTGATGTAAGAATCGGTGACGCTGTTTGTAAGAAAGAAAAGTTAATTATGTGAAATAAAGAACAAAAGATCTCAGCTTGGATGGTGCAGTTCATAACAAAATCAATGGTCAATGACAAATAAATTTGATAGTCTATGTCATTGAAAACTGGTTTTCCATTGGTATGTAGTTACCCAGTTAAATGAAAACTGTGTTTATGTGATGTTTAAGGCCTATCAGAGCGAGATCATTCAGTTTTAAATGATGGAGGAAAAAAACTGGGACAGAAAACTGCTCTCCAACGGACTGAAGAAGTCGGCTTCCCAGAGTTAAAGTGCTGCTAAAGTTTGATTGAGTGATGATGTGCAGGAACACGAGTGGGTTCCATGACCCCATGACGGGTCAAACAGACACCACAGTGCTTCAGGATGCTATCCAGCCCATAATGACACTGTTCAGTCCAATTTTACATGCTTTAACTGCCCTGATTTATGCTTTGCTTTACAGTCTGATATTTTGCAAACCCGACTGGGATTTGCAACAACTGTAGTCATCAAATAAGATTTTATTTAAGTATTTCTTCCTTCTGGATTGCGCTGCTCGGTGGCTGCTAACTGTAGTAGCTCTGTCTTTCCTGTTGTGTTTTGTGTAGTGCCCGACAGATATGGATTTTTTGAGGCCGATGCCAATATTTGGCAGAAGAAAATTCCGATAACCGATTAATCGGCCGATTATTTAAACTAACTTGTGTTTTGGTTCCTTAATGCTTACACCAACAAAACAATTAATTACAGACAGTCCATTTTTCTCTTTTACAATAGTTTGTAAAATAAATAAACATAATATCCATCAGTAAAAAGAAAACTAAAGTAACTATGTTAATTGTGGAGCATTTTAGTTTTAAATTTGTGTTGTGTAATAATTTTATCAATGGTGCAAATATGAATCACTTGTACCGCTTAACTTTTATCTTTACATTTAGTCCACATGGGTGTTATTTAACCAACATGAGGAAAGTTGGTGAAACATTATTTATGCTGCCTTCAGGTGTCCTCTAAATGTCATTTAAATTACATTTAATTTTACTCTAATATTGACATATATGACATATATATTATATAAATAATATATAAATCATAATAAAATCCAGATATTTATCAAAATGTTACAAAGATGAAATCTTTGACAGAGTTGTAATTTATATATAATAGTCACAAATGGCACTAATTGTAATATTGATCATCGCTGTTACAGCCTGTGTCGCGTTCGTATTTTCAGACAGTCTGTGATATTAATAATGTTACGTTTTCGGTGCTGCAGTGAATAAACCACTTCTCTACATTCACATCTCTCCTCCTAAAATACGCCTGAACCTGCAGCTAGTGGAGGGATGAACAGTGGTATTGTACTCTCAATTTGTACACTTAGGGCCGAATTTACCAAGATCTCATTTTGCGTGTATTAATTTGCGTGTGGCATTTAGAATTTAGCATGTGAGGCCGTGATTAGTACGTGATTTACAAAGATTGCTCACGCAAATGACAGCGGGTGCAAAGTGTTAGACACGCCTATTTAAATGAGGATTTAGCATGTGTCATGGTTTTTTTATGATGACAACTAAACCACAAGCAAAAATACAAGTTTGATACGATGGAGGTGTTGGTGGAAGAAGCCAATAAAATGTCCAAAGAGCTACAGCAAATAAATCTGACAGCAGCTCAAAGGAACGCACTACACATTCAACGACTGTGTGTTTTCGGTTTCTGTATATATGCTCAGAGTTTGCGGGAGGTACAAGCTGCACATGAGTGCTAACGTGCTAAATATAGGTGCAGTTTCTATCAGCAAAATTGCTTTCAGGTTTGATAAACCACTTTGCGTGTGCTAAAATCATATATTTACATGTTTTCCTCCCACTCCACGCAAAATTGCGTGTGAACGCCCCAATTTACGTATTTATTGAGGCAAATGCCTCAATGAACCTTGAGGAGAATGCGCAATTTTGCACCTTTGGAAGATGCAAACCTTTTTGCTGCCAGTTAGTAGTTTGTATTTTTGTTAAGTGTGTCAAATGGGTTTGCACGCGTTTTAGTACACGCACACCTTCAGTAAATCTGGCCCTGACTTTATTTCCGCAACTGAACAAGCTACTTATAGGACGCAATGAATAAAAAAACCCCTCACGGTTAGGATCGAAGTAAGTTTAGTCTGTTCCTTTTATATTCGTCTGATTGTGTATCAAGAGGCTGTTTAAAAGCTGCGGTGATGCAAATGTAGAGCTTTGTTTACACTGCTGCCAGTGAAACACCGGGTGATGAAGCTTCACCAGCTGCCATTCTACATGTGTTTTTTGTGGTCATGACTTCTTGTGCAACAGCGCCGACACACCATCATAGTTTTAGGCACTAACATTTCATTCATCATTTAATTAGGCAGGGAAGCCTAAATGTTCCCATACGGGCGATTTAAATAACACGGGGCGTTTAAGTGCCTCCTCTCAGCTCTGATCACCAGTAGCTACTTAATTATGCTTTGCTACTTGCTATAGTGTCGGAAACTCAGGTAAGGAGCTGCACTGCTGCAAGAGTTGGGGATTTCCTAACCACGGCACAGCTGATACACATCAGAATTAATTAACACACTTGTACAGAGTTATCGACTATGTCTCAATTTACGGAAATTCCCTTCACTTCCTCATAAGAGCGAAGCTGCCGACTGCTGCTCTAACCTAACTTTAGCACAACTTTAGCAATGCTGACAGACACAACAAAGCAACGCGTCACTCCTCATGACAATGACAATGAGTTGTACTGACACTACAGACATGCCAAAACATTAATTTCACAACAAAAATAAGCTTACCTTGCAAACTCCACTTAAAGCAGTGCTGTAAACGCTTTTTTTAAAAAAGTATATAAAGTTAAATAGGGAAGCAGACTGTTCGGTTGAACGGAGCAACACCACCATCTAGTGGACAACCTTTGTAAGTACATCACTCTGTACCACTACGGCGCTATGAAATGTGAAGCATAAATCGGCGTATAATGGGCAGGATTCCCACCGATTATAGACATTTAAAAAAATGCAAATATCGGCCAATTTAATCAGCCCACCGATTAATCGGTCGGGCCCTAGTTTTTTTGTAATATAGACCTCTTTTTTTAAGACATGAGCTGTCAATTTGGGTTTTCCAAGAAGACTTTTCATGTTGGTAAGAAGCTGTATTATACAGGAGTTTTTCTGCCTATTTTTTCTTTGAGTTGTTGTGATGGGTAACGTTAGCTCGCTAGCTAACAAAACTGAGGAGCTCCAGGTGCTAACGGAACATATCCCAGACTGTAATGTATCTGTACGCAGCTTCAAGTCCGTGCTGACCGCAATAAACAACTCAGTGGAAAATTAAAGGGAGGAGTTGCTGCAGTACTGGTTAACCAGCTTTAGTTCCATCCTGGACCTTTTTCTGTTAAAGAGAAGATCTGTACCAGAGACATCGAACTGCTAGTTGAAATAAGCTACATGCTAGCTCCATGAGGCTACAGCTTTCCTGTCACACCTCCACTCTGTCACCCTGCAGCTCAGTCAAGGACCTGAACACAACTTCATCTCCCTCCACATCTCCTGGTGCCAAGTCCAGATGTTGTCAGTCCGAGATTTCCCTGCTCAAGACAACTATGTCCGATAGCGGTAGAAAATGGATGGATGGATTAAGAAAGTATTTTTCATTCATTTTTCATTCATTTGGCTTTGATTTTCGATTGACCGGCGACCTGTTCAGGGTGCACCCAGCCTCTTGCCTGCTATTTGCTGCGATAAGCAGCAGTTGTGTAAGGAGTTGTGCTTCGAAAAAAGTGGTATAGAAATTAATGGATTGGTCTTTTTTAACTTCCTGACTACCTTGTCTTGCACTGGCCTTGTCAACCTGTCTTTTTTTGGCTGAAAACAAAAACAAATCTGAGTGATTGTGGGAACATTAAATTAATCTGGTGCATTGTGAGGGACGAAGATAGTAAAAGAAACCTTCACTGTGGAGCTTTTTGATGTAAAAATAAGCTTTTGATGTTCATCCGATTTAGATGTCAGCCTGTTATCACATTAAACAGACCACCTATTTTTTCTACCACTTATTGTTACATGAGATTGCTGCAGTAACAGTCCAAGCAGAGATCCCCAGACCTCCCTCTCCACTCACTTCCTCCTGCTCCTCCGTTAGGATACACAGACTTTCCCAAGCGGTACCAGATACAGACAAAATAGTACAAAAAGAATGAGCTCCTATTGTCTTTACTAAAACTCGTTTCCTTGAACTTGTTGGAAAATGCCCTGGGGTTAAACAAAAGTGGTAAGAGGAATTTGTAAGGACTTAGAAAAAGAAAAGCGTACTGCAAAAAGAACCCGGCCATTCTCACAGTAAACTGTGATGTGGGTCTGCAACACAGAAGCAGATAAGTTTAATATGTGTTCTACAAAAAGAGCTTTGGATGCTTTGTCCAGTTGAGTATGATTATTATCTTTAACAGAAGTTCTTTCGTAAATGGATCGTAAGGAAATAATAAGCTATAACTAACATTTTACTCATTTTTAAAGGATTGTAATTCAAGAAAGTTAATTAAAAGGTGCAAAAGTGAAAGATGTTTCCATCAGGGACACTCAGAATCACATTCATCTTGTCATATTTATCTACACACACCTGTGTGTACGACTGCATAAAAATATAGGTTTAAAAGTTACACCATAAGGAAATTTTTGAATGAATTGATCTCCTTATTTTTATCAATAGTGATCTGATGTTTCTGTGAGATGATGAAGAGAAAATGAGAACGAATTAGAGCTGCTCTTATTATGGCTGCTAAGTAAGCAGCTATAATAAAAAAAAAAACAATAGCTGTATGTTATACAATCACTGATCAAAAATATGTGCAAAGAGGAGGAAAATTTCAGCTGCTTGCAGTGAGTGTGAAGAAGAGAAAGCGTCCTTACCCATCACAACTCCAGCAATGTGATAATGAAACACTGCTCTCTGCCCAACAGTTCGGAAGTTTGCTTCATAGAAAAGTTACTCCGCTGCTCTAAAACAGCTGTAGTTTTGATGCTGCTGTCTCCTGTGTTAACACCCGGGGCAAAGTGTTACCTGAGTCAAGGACTTCCAGGTGTGTGTGTAGTGGTGAGTGTGACTTTTCTGAAGAAGAAAAAAAGGCGATATAAAATCTCCCAGTTTAACACACTTTTATTAGCTTTTGAGAGGGTTTATCAAACTGCCAACACTCACATCTGAGCGTGTATCTCTTTCTCGCCGTACCAAAGAAATGGTCAGGCCCCAGGATGACACATAAATTGAGCAGCAACATCAAAACAACAGTTTTGTGCCTATTGCAGCGTTTGAGTGATGGTCCGGGTCACCAGATCCAGCTTTGTCAGTGTTATCTGAAAAGAAAGGTTTTAACCTAAGCTGAAAATCTGAGTTTTCCTGTCCCCAATTTAATTCGGGAACTAGTTTCCCAGAGGACGGGCCTGGTAACTGTAACTGAAGGCTCCCATTGTACTTTTGGAAACGCCAGAAACCACAAATCAGCCTGCACTGTGAGAGCAAAGCTCTCTGTAGGGAAAATATGGCACTATGCTGGCTTGTTTGACTTTGAAGAACTTTACCAGAAGAATTTTAAATTTTACAGAACATCTAATCAAGGAGACGTTTTGATCTATATGAAATTTGTCAGAGGAATCATCAGTGTTGTGGCCAATGATTTCTGCTTGCCACCTACCATTTCAGAAAACTGGAATTCAATTCAATTTCAATTCAATTTTATTTTATTTATATAGCCCAGTATCACAACAAGTTGTCTCAGAGGGCTTCACATGCAGGTAAAGAGAACAATAGACAT
>JBAMHX010000017.1:17241740-17257446 GCA_037177515.1 Pseudomugil tenellus | reverse complement strand
TCTTTCTTTCTTTCTTTCTTTCTTTCTTTCTTTCTTTCTTTCTTTCTTTCTTTCTTTCTTTCTTTCTTTCTTTCCTGTATAAAACTACTGGATCTTTAGTGTAAAAGGGGGAGAGGGTCAGTAGCACAACAGAAGGTCAAAGAAAGGACTACATGGAATAAAAAGAGCGAGAGACAGTGGTTTTTATTAGAAACAACACATTGTGCTGCACACATGAAGTGCCCTTCCACTACGCTGTAGACTGTTCTGGCCAACTTTAGTGGGTAATTGGTCGACTCAGGAGGACCGTCAGCTGATGTAGCTCACTTGGGCCTTCAGGCTGTAAAACCTGGCCAGTGTATTCTGTCTTTCTCTGCTATCATTCTGTCTATCGTTGCATTTCCACTCCAGCAGTATATGTGTTGCTGACTTCCTTAGCTTTTTGCATTTACTTTATGTAAATGCTTTGGATTCTCAATTGTTTAGGACATTTTCTCAGTCAGTTTGGAACAAAATATTTGGTCGAGTATGAGTTTAATTCACTATATTTTACCAAAGATGACTTTTTACTTCTGTGTTGCACTGGGAACCTGTCCAGGGAGTACCTGCCTCCTACCTGCTAATTGCTGGGAGATGCTCCAGCTTCGCCACAACCCTGAATTGAACTAAGCAGAATAGAAAATGAATGCATAAATGAACATTTACTTAAAATGTATTTGGGAAGGCTTGACAAAAAGAAGAAAAAAAGACATTAAAAGAAACTTTAGGCTTCATGTTTGAAGGGATTGCATCTATAAATTTGGAAAAGGAGCTATACCTGATTCTGCACTATTTTGAACTATGAGCAAGAAGAACGGTTTATTTTGAACTTCTGCTGTTCTGTCGTGCACACATTAGGAGAGACAGCTTGCTACTGCGCCGCCTCTTGTTTAACAATTAGCACAGTAAAATTTAGAAGCTAGTTAGCATTAGCAGCTTTTTTACTTTTAATATCCTTCTTATATATAATATGTTGTGTAAAAAGCATTTTTTAAGAGATTAAAATCAAATCAAGTTCCTCTGAAGATGCGTGAATACATTCTTTTCCCGCTGGGAAAACCAGCACACCACCACCAATTCCATGAACAATAGGTTTAAATATTGATTTTCAAAGCAGACAGCTGTCCCCTTGCATGAACATTAAATGCAAACTTGCAGTCTAACGTGTTGACATCTCCATTTTTTTTCTTTAACACTTGATCCCTCATTATGCAGTTGTTTTAGCTGTCACATTTTTTAGCACACTTCATCGTGCACTATGAACATTTTTCAGTCATCTCTTTAAAACAAACCCTTTTCCTTCTCAGAGAATGTTTTCTGTTGTCTACCTTTAAACAGTTGTGCACATCATCCTCCCAGGCAGCCTGTTTTTGCTTTTATCCCCCATCCATCTTATTATGCCTCTTCACTGCACTTTCTCCTCCTTTTTCTCTAGTTCTCATTCGTTCATTCATTTTCCATACTGCTAAATAGTACTCAGAGTAGCAGGTAGCTGGAGCCTATACCAGAGATTTCTCTCTCTGAGGTTCTGATAAGCAGCCTGTATGGTGTTAGTAACTAAGGTATGTCTCCTTTGCATCAATGCGCCCTCCTGCATTAAGCTTTCATTCCAGTAAATCTTTCTCTCACTGTTATCCTTTTGACTCTTCTGCCTGTAAGCTGCCTTCACAGTGATCCTTTTTTTTTTTACTCAGAAAGGCCTTTTTTTGGCAGAGTTAGGAGTTAAGAATACTGGATTTCTTTGTCTTTTTTCAGTTTTAAAACTCCTTCCTTTAACTGAGTTTCTAAACACTGAAGTTTTGTTGCAAAACCTGGTTAGTTTTAACGTTTTTTCACTGGCTTTCTTTCTTTATAGTTTTGTTATAAAGATTTATGTGACAGTGTGCCCAGATTGTGGTGTCAGGCTGCTATGGGTTTAGATGTGGAATAGCAGGGATATAAAAACCATTCTGCCAACATTCGTGCTTTTATCTAGAAAAAACCTTTTATTGTAAATACAGATTCCATCATCAAGGCCTTCATTGGGGTGAAAGCTTGCATTTGTCAGGTATTTTTGAAAAACACTGTTTGATCATATATGTAATGGTTTGTGGATGAAAATGTCTTGATTTGATTTAAATAATAAAAATTAGAATCATTATTTATAAACACAAACTTAAATAAATTTGGATCTTACAATATAAAAATGATTATCTTGTCATATAGGTTCTAATTCCATACTACTGATAATGATTAAAGTAAAATTAGAATAAAAATGCTTCAAATAAAACCAAATTATTCCGAGTTAATCAAATAAAAGTGTTCTGTTCATGTTATTTTAATATGAAGAGTGCTTTTAGAGATTGGCATACATAGCAACAAAACACTGTGATGTCCAGAGTGTTCCCCGCCTCTCACATGGAAAATCCTGGGATAAGCTACAGCGACCCCGCCACCCTGCAAAGGCCAACCGGTAGGATATGGATGGATTCCCAAAAAACAGGCAGATAAGGAGTTAACTTCTTTACTCATATATGCTGTCTGGTTGATCATGGTAAGGAAAAGAGTTTTGTTTGTACTGGGCTGGTAAGGACAACACTGAGTTATATTATAACATGCATAGTCACAGAATGAGAGAGAGACGGTGTTAGTTATAGGCTTGTATTGTGATAGTTTTTCATATTGCTTTACTTTTGAAGCTGTAGTTAGTATTTTGCCCATTCTGTTTGTGTTATTGACATGTCCTCAGTAGGTACTTGCTGCTGTTTTCACCTGGCCTGTATGTAAATAGAAAGGATTCCAGTGCCTGCGGATGATTGGCTGCCATCCCTCTGCTCTGAACATCGTACCGCCAGATTTGGTGGACTACTTCCCAGCCTCCTCCATGTCTGGCCATCCCTTATGACACCTCACTAATTAGGAGCCTGATCACCTTCATTTAGGGGCACCTGTGCCTGACAGTGGCTGCGTCCACACTATTCCCTCACCCCCCCCCCGTTTACTATGTAGGGTACAGTATATAGCACACTACATACTTCACTCGTTCTGCTGGAAATTTGGACACAAAGCTCATTATCTTCTCCCTGTTGCACATTGCTTAACAACCACACTATAAAAACTGGCTTTAAAAAACTAGAAAAAAAACTACAAAAATTAGATAAATTTTCTTTGAAATTAGATAAAATTTCTTGTTCTGTTTGCAGATAATTTATCTTATTTCAAGGAACATTAACCTGTCAAGAATTCCTAAAACAAGTAAAAAAATCTTAAAAATAACCTACTAAGTAAGAATAATTATCCTATGTCTGTGTCCTTGATTTGAGATGTTTAATCTTACTTAGATTTTTTGCAGTGCAGGTGTAACTATGGCAACCACAACACACTTGAAGATGATGTTCCAAATACAAATGTGAAAATGTTCTCTTATTTTTTTCTTTGCATCATATCTACTCAATAAAAAAATCAATAAAATTGAATGGTCTATAGTTTTTTTTTAATCTGCTCTGATGTTTTTAGTTTCCTTTTTTTATTTAGTAGCTGTGTTCCCTGTTTTGAAACCGTTCATTATTTTACGTGGTTTTCTTTTAGTTAATCCATGTTTCATTTTCTTAGCAGTGTATTTATACTCCCTGGTTTTCTGTTTCGTTGCCAGTTCACTACCTCATTCCCCATGTTGCCTTCTCCGTGTTTCCTTCTCTGATTCCTCAGTTCGACTAAATTAAAATTCTCATCATGCATTGTGGTCTATAGTGACCTTTCTAGTGAATCAATGCTTACTACTTTTCAGAATGCATTGTGGGTAATTTTGAGCGCACTACATTTTTCTCTCTTCTGTACATTCAGACACCCCTAGAAAATGACGTGACCACTATATAGTGCAGTATGTAGGGAATAGTGTGGACATTTAGACACAGCCAGTGTCAGGTTTCCAAGCGCTGCTTTGCTGTAGACTTACAGATACTTTGGTTTCTAATTTTTCTTTTCTTTTGCTGCTTCATCGGGTTTTGTCTGTGGATACAGAACTTTAGTTTTTTTCTTTTATCGGTTGTATTGTAACATACGTATTAAACCCTTCCGATAAGCATTTTTTGGGTTTGCGTTGTGATTGAACACGTTTCCATAACAATGCCGTCGGAAGCAACAGCTAGGGGTATATCCCCGTATGCCCCCAATCCTCCTATTACCCAATCCTCGAATTAACACAATACAATAATACAAAGCTGCACGTTCAGTCCAAAAGCTCCACCTAGTGTGGAAACTTTGAACCAGCCCCGTCATGACGTCAGGACAGGATGCATCCTGAGGTCATGACCTTTTATTTGCACTTGATTTGAGGTCAATGAGACAAATAGATCCAGAGATACAGGTTGTGTCTCAATTCTGAGTCTGCATACGTCCAAGTATGCAGACTATGTAGGCTACAAAGTATCCTAGTCTGCGCACTCCAAAGTGTGTCTGGCGTTTAAAAATGAGTCAGTCAGGGTATAGATATGGTTCAGACCTCTGCTGCAGGGCAACTTAATATGTTGTTTATCTAATTATTGATCCTAATTGTTAAAAAAAAACACAAAGATATATAAAATAATTTACATAAAATTGCAGCAGTACTTTGAATTATTTTTTTTTATTTATTTACATGTGTGTCTAAATTAAAACATCAGCGTCAGTGAAAAATAATCCTGTTCAGATGCATGTAATAAAATTCATTTGTGGTCTTGGTACACAGTACTGCTGCCATCCCAGCTTGTTTACTGGAACAAAAATGTGTACTTATAGGCTTAAAAGAACATCCTCTCCAGCACTCATATTCTTTCCTATCTGGCACAATGGATTGTGGGTAATCTCCCTCATGTTCTTCCTCTGGAGTTTGGCCTCCAGCTTCCTCTTGTAAGAGTCCTTACACTTCCTCAACTTGTCCCTCAATTGGTGCTGCACCCTCCTAAACTCCTCCCTGTCTCCAGACCTGAAAGCTTTCTTCTTCATGTTCAGTACGGTCTTCAGGTCGCTAGTGATCCACGGCTTGTTGTTAGGGAAGCATCTAACAGTCCTGGAGGACATGACAGTGCCCTCACAGAATTTGATGTATTCTGTGATGCTGTCTGTCATACTGTTGATGTCCTCCCCATGAGGGAGGCAGAGTGCGTCCCAGTCTGTGCAGTCAAAGCAGTCCTGCAGGTCCTCCTCAGCCTCCTGTGTCCTCCTCCTGTGCCTCCTCACTCTCCTCGTGGGCACAGGCTGCCGCCGAACAACAGGCACATACTTTGGTGAAAGAAGAGCAAGGTTGTGATCTGACCTGCCAAGGGGGGGAAGGTCGGTGGCGCTGTACACTCCCTGTGCATTTGCATACAGTAGATCCAGAGTTTTATTGTCCCGGGTGGGGCAGTCCACATACTGAGTGAATTCAGTTAGTGTTCTGTCCATGTTAACATGATTAAAGTCCCCTGTTATTACCATGAATGCATTCGGCTGCTGCGTCTGCAACACAGTAGTGCTGATGATGTCAGCGGCGGCCTCCACATCAGCTGATGGGGGAATGTAAACAGAAACCACAATGGCGGTTGTGAACTCTCTAGGCAAATAATACGGTCGTAGTCCAACAGCCAGCAGTTCCACGTTTAGGTTGCAGAGACGTTCTATGACACGGACATGTCCGGGACTGCGCCAACATTCATTCACATAAAGCACAATCCCTCCTCCCTTCTTCTTACCGCTGTATGTCACCTCTCTGTCCGCCCGGTCACAAAGCCGGGTACAGCAACGCTGTGGTCCGGAATATGTGAGTGCAGCCACGACTC
This sequence comes from Pseudomugil tenellus, assembly GCA_037177515.1. Classification (NCBI taxonomy): domain Eukaryota; kingdom Metazoa; phylum Chordata; class Actinopteri; order Atheriniformes; family Pseudomugilidae; genus Pseudomugil; species Pseudomugil tenellus. The sequence continues at coordinate 17,251,654 of JBAMHX010000017.1, read as the reverse complement.
CGTAAAACTCAGTAAACTGCACTCACGGTACTCCCTCTGTGTTCTAATCAGCGCCGCCAGCTCGTCCATCTTGTTCTCCAGAGAGTGTACATTCCCCATTATGATTGTAGGAACAGTAGGCTTATGTCGCCACTTCTTTGCCTTCACCTTCACTCCGGCCCTGCATCCCCGGCGTCTCCTCCGTAACTCCTTCGGGATATCGTGCCTGACCCCCGGCGACAGTACATCCCTACTCAGCGCTAGCAGCAGGTCGCGAGAGTAAACAATGGGCCTGCCGCTGTGAGCGTTACCCTTGGTTACGAAGAGTAATGAGAGTAGCAGTAAAAGTGAAAAAAAAAAGAACTTGGAGCAGAGAAAAACCATAGTTGTTCTGTTGATGTTACTTAAATAGTGAACACAGTGAAAAGAAAAAAATAAAATAAATACTAAAATAACAGTAAAAAGCACCCGCAGCGCTGGAGCTGCTGCAACAGGCGTCCGACCAGGAGGAAGGCGCCAGTGAGAGGAAAATCATAAATTGATAAGCGTTAAATTCCATACAGGTCGTCCTCTTGGGGACCTAAACGGGTATACTGAGTATCAAAATCCAGTTGTGAAAATTGTTTGAGTTATCACGCTCTCAGGAAGGATATCCAGCAGTGGTGGCAGGGGTCGTGATGAAACCATAATATCCTCGACACTCCGCGTTCTGGGTTATAATGAGAAATGAAAAGAACTGTTGTCCAAAGTGAGCATATATGTTCCAAGCTGTACTTGCTACACTTCCGTTAGCTTTACCTGTGCTTTGTGTTGGACCATTTACCATAAACATGACTTTTTTGTATCCATATCACCTCTTTTTTACATTTCAAAGAAATTATGTGTATGTGGAGGATTAATGACAATATCAACCTTAAAATTTTTCTAAGCAAAATTGAGCATCGCCCTGAGTGCCTTTTGCAGTTATACCTCTGTATATTCTTTGAATTAGCAATTATTATATGTATTTGTTATAACTAGTTTTTAAATTGATGTGTCATAGCTTTTTTTACATGTTAGGATTTTATTGACATTGTTGAGAGAGACTGCACAAAGCTTATTGTAATTATAACCATTGCGAACTGCATGAGAAAAAACAAAGGGCCTCAGAAAGCAACTTGTTGGTGCCAAAAAATGACCAAAAACCAAAACACACACACACATATTGTGTTCCTTTCTCTGTTGTGCATAACAAACCATCTCCTCACCTTTTTCCTTCAATTTAATGAGAGCACGTTTGCTGCACAATAGAACAGGGGTACAAAGGATAATGCTTTTTCAGAGCATAAGAAGACAAACAAAGAAGCTCAAGTGAAGCAGAGAGAAAAGGTGAAGGAGGAAAAAAAGCGCAAGAGGTAGTAATGCACATAAAAAAATCTCAGTGTTTAAAACTGGAAACAAATTGCCAGTTGGAATAAAAAAACTTGCTTTCTTCAGATGAGCTTCAAAACATTCCCTTTGGGCGGTGTCAGAGTGTAAGATGTTTGTTGTGAAGTTGTGAAGGTTTGAAAAACATGTTTCAACAATATAACAGTATCACGTTTGGGTTTGCAATTTAAGCTGATTTTACGACATTGAAGTTCAGCCGTGAGCTGTGATGGATCTAGAAAAATATTTATGGGGTGGTGAAAGGGGAACAGGCACTTTTTAAGAGTAGCATCACATTGTTTTTAGTGTGTCATGTTGAAAAAGTCAACAGAAGACTATCATTGGCATCCATATAGCATTTATGCAAAAGCAAAAAATTGAACAAAAATGTTGCAATGAAACTATGAAGTGAGCTGTGCGAAGACCACAAAAAGGTTCCTTAACATAAGGTTTATTTTTTGTTCATTCTTACCATTAATTTCTCAGTAGTTTGACTAATTGATTGTATTTCTTGAAAGCAAAGGACTGTGTACAACTTCTACATGCACACATGTATGGATCAGCTCATTTTGGCAGATTAAATATATACAGAGTGTTAGAGGTTTTCAACTCAAGTTGAACTCAAGTTAAATTCAAAGAAAATGTAAAATATATATGTGCCACAGCTGTGTATCACTGCTATTTGAGTAGAGCTATGTTATGGTAATCCCTTAATCTCAAATGTATTGGTTAAACTACAACCTAAAATATCAATGTCTCAATAACTAGTCCGGCTTTCAGTGTGGTCTTGGTCTGATGATGTCAAAATGTGATCATGATGAGGAAGAAGTTTAGATACAATCAGTCATTACATCTGAATATTAAATGCTCCCTGCATGGTTAAGATGCCATTTTTTGTACTTAATTATGTTTTTAGAGAAGAGCATGTTGTGCAATAAAACCCTAAACAGTGAATAGTAGCACTTGTGCATAAATAAGCAAAATGAATATGATAACTAGGTGTAGCGCTCACTAAAATAGTACAGCTTTTACTTTGCATGTAGTATTTTCAGTTGCCCTTGAATGCAACACTGACCAATCAGAAAGCGAGCAACAGGTGTCATGCAGGAAGAGAAGAAAAAGGCACACACGGCAGGAAGCAGCAGGAGCAGGTACAGGAACAGGAGGTGCAGCAGCAGCAGGAGAAACTCCGGAGGAGGTTGCTGCGAAAGGTGTCAGGTTACGAATATGACAGGAAAGTTCATGCACACAGAACGGGAGGCTGGCTGGCAGGAGGGATAAGGAGCTCCCTCCTTGAAACAGCCGAGGGTCATGTGGTCTCTTCTCTGCAGGTGGGTTGGAGACCTCATGTGACAGCCAGGAGGAGACAAAAGTAGTACCATCCAAAAGACCTGTCCCACACAGCAGCAGAGGACTCATTTAAGGACACAGTTTTAGATGAGACTGATTTAATTTTTAAAAAATAAATAGATATTGTTTTGTTTATATTTTATCGTGGTTTATTGTGGTAACTCTGCTCCTCCTGATTTTAAGGAGAACCTTGGTGGCTAAGAAAACTGAATTTTTGAAGTTATTTTTATCTATTCATTATTTTAAAATGCCGGCACCCCGCCGGTTACACAACAGCTCATTTTTTTTCTGTCTGCTGACACTTATGGACAGACTTATAAAATATGGGGAGTAATTATAACACAGGTTAAATCTTGGTTGTGTAGGTGGTGTTGTAATAAAACAGTTATATTCTGTTCTGTTTTCCCACGAGATCATGGTGTATTACATCTCTTCTAAGATCTGTAGAACTGTTATCACTGCACCACATGGTCAGGCACTAAGTAAATATCCTGAAAGCTCACATCAAAAACCAAATTAATACAAAAAAAACTTAGCAGGACATTTTATTCCCAGATACATACACGTGTTGAGTGTACGCTTGGAGTGCATTCATAGCACACAGTTTAGGTTCAATGTACACACCCAGTCATGTCAGCTTTCCATATACAGAAATAGCAAAAAACATTTCCAGGAATGATCGTTCACATTTGGAAAGACGTCTGTGGCAGTCAATGAGTTAAATATAGATGTGAGTGATACTAGTCTTTTTGTTGTTATTGTTATTTACCTCCGCCAGTTTATCTGTCTGTCTGTTTGTTTGTTTGTTCGTCTGTGTACAACATAACTCAAAATGTTATGGACCGATTCGCATGAAATTTCCAGGATATATCCAGAACTGGAAGATAAACAAGTGATTAAAATTTTGGAGGTGATCCGGATCACCGTCTGGATCCAGGAAGGATTTTACGGATTCTTTAACATTGTGAGATAGGCACTTGTAATGGCAGCTGACGCTTCTTACAGGCTGGTTCTCTCTGCTGTTTTTCACTCTGACAAATGTATCACAGATGTATCACCCAAATAATAAGCTTGGGCTGCATTTCTAGTTCTTTAAGTTTTTAATTCATTAAAAAAAAAATTTCAACATGGCTACTTAAGAATTTGAAAGCTACTCTTTTAATCGTTGCATGTTGGCTACTGAAACATTGTCTTTCATGCAGAAATCATCATGTTAGCAGCTCTTACAATCCAGTCAGGCATTAATTTTGATATGTAATGCATATAATTATTAGATTAGATCATTGTGAATAAAATACAATTTAAGTGAAAATAATCCCAAAAACTATCAACATCTGAAATACAGATGAGGCTACGCTACGGCATGTAAACTAAAGTCTGGAAAAGCGGGGAAAATGATTGGATAACTGAAGTATGTAACTTTACCCTGCAAACCAGAGCAGCTCACTTAAAGACTAAGTTTTTAATACTGGTGGATATTACGGCTGATACCCTGTTGGCTTATTGAAGGGATCATATGCAATTTTATAGCTGCAGCTTTTGGTGGTAGTTAAATTTTAACAGTCTTTCAATCTGTGGGGACCGACAGTTATGCAAACACATAGGAAATAGACTTGAGACCATAAAATGGATATGAAACCTGAAGATTTCATAACACTGTGTGCATGTGTATGTGGATCTGTGCAAAAAAAAAAATGTAATAGCAATATCTTAAACTTTTCTGCATCATTTTATTATCTTTCCTCTTATAATCACCACAGTATGTCTGAATGCCTGTATACTTAAGGCTAAAAAACCTTTATTGTTCAGTGTTTTCTTTTTCACTCCTGAAGAGGGCTTAATTGAAATGCAGCAAGTGATTTGGCACACGAGCGACAACTCTATCAGATATACCTTTCTGTCTGATGGGGTTAGGCTGCAGTGTTTTATTGCTTTGCTAAAACCCAAATGTTAAAACAACTGTCAGACACTGCTCTGGTCAAGGAAACCATTTCATCACCATATAGCAAGAGGAATTATGAGAGAAGCCAGTATTAGCAGAGAGTAGTGGGAGACAGTGGGATAGCTGCTGGGTGGTAGTGTAATTTTCATAATGAAAGGAATGCATAAAATTAGCAGGAGTGTCAACTCTTTCTGCTGCAGTGAAAATACAAGACAAAAAAAGGTGACTAATACTAAATGTTATTTTTGTGACCTAAATTGAAAGTTTTGCTGCACTTACGTTTCCATTCAAACAGCTAATAATTAAAAATGACATAAAAAACCATTGTATATGGATAAAGTCCTATTTTCTTTTAAATTTTGTTTCTCAAAAGATGATAAACAGGACTTTATATCAGTCCTGAATATAGCCTTTACAGAAAACACATTTACATATCTAAATGCTCAAAATAAACTTTAAGTACACTGAGATTCAAGATTAAATTAGTCATGATCTTAAACAAAACCATACAACAAATTGACACATTTTATCTGTAAATGAAACACCAAAATTCATACAAAAATGAGCAGAAGTGAACATGGAAGGAAAAAATACCCAAAAACACAATTAGTAAGTTGTGGCACAAGACGCTTTGCAACGATGCTAGCTAGATAGTTTGTTCTTTTGGTAAATAAATTAAAACAAAATTGCTTAAAATTGTGGTCACTTCTTGAGCACATGAAAAGTTTAATTGTGTATTGAAAAAATTTGAATATTTTTTTAAATGAAACCCACCAAAGTGCTAAATTGCCTTAGCTAGCCAGTAGTAGTGAATGTGTAGCATGTAGCTTGTTAAGCTAATTTACTTCTTAATTTTTTCTTTTTGGGTACTTTTCATAAACTGAAGTGTTTAATTTTATTTGCCAGATGCTGGAATAAATATCAAAAAGAGATGAGAAACCAAGCTGTTTCATGGGTGGTTCCTAAATAACAAAACTCAAGAGAAAAGTACACAACCACTAAAACTGAACTCATCATTTGACCCCCTGTTGTCTCTCAAAGTTGGTTAATCAGCTTTCAGAATTCACTCCTGATCACATCTTTAGGAAAGTAGAGATGTTGGTGTTCTTTGCACATACAGTAAACATAATTTAGGGTAGACTCAGTTTCAGGAACAGCCTTTAGCTTTCTGATGTGTAATCAGTCCTCATCTTGCTTCCCTGGGATAGCTGATCATCTGACAGATCTGTTTGGGTTGTCGGATCTGCTTCTTGGGCTGCACCTGCTGATGACGTTACATGATACTGCATTTATAAGGATAGACTGAAATGCTTGTGGTCTTTGTTGAATTCTTATCAATAAGTTTAACTTGTGCTTAAGATGCCGCCAAGTGTTCATCTAATAGACCAAGAAAAACAACAATATTTAAAGTGTATGTATAACTGGTTAAACTGTGAATAAATTTTGCAAATATGAACTGAATGGGAGTTGTTCACATTAACGTTTGGTCACACTGTTGCTTGCTTATATTTAATTGTGTATTTTTTTTTAATTCTGAATGGTGACTTTCTCTGCACTCCAGATGTTTAGAGGTGATTGCAGGCAGTGGTAAGTCCCTTTCGACAGGTAATGAAACATTTCTTATTTAGAAGTTGTCTGTGTTTTATACAAAGAACTACAATCTCATTTTGTTAAAAAACAACTACCTTTATAATTTGTCCAGTCCAATCATAATTGTTTACTCAACATCCAGCTAATCACATAGTATGAAGTCAATGACAAGTGAAGGACCCCAAGCACATCTGACCACCTGAGCAGAACTGTTACCTAAACTGGCCTTGGGCATCATCTACGTCATTGTCTATTGGAAGGGGAGCAAAGGGTTTGCTGTCTGTCCTTGGAGAAGACAGGTTTGCGCATGCACGATGGGTGAGCTGGCTTCTATTGCGTCTGTATAACGCTCTGACCAAATCAGATTGTTTTTATTGTCTCTTAGCTTAGTTTTTATTTGTTTTATCATTCTTTTAGTTGTCGAACAGTTTTTAAATGATAATTTAATCAGTATTTTTAACTTTCAGGGGCTTCTTGTGCGTTCTAACTGCTCAATCGCAAAAAGGTGAGGAAATGGCTGCAGGTACAAACAATTTAAAATGACAACAATCAGAGACACTTAAAAAAGTATTCATCCACATCATTCACAGCATCAAGTAGTTAAATAATGCATCAACTCAGGTATATCTTTTTAAAACCATTAATATTTTAATAAAAGACGCTGCATGTGAAGACTTTGCAGACCACTTCAGAGCTATCAGTGCTATCAAATCAGGTCTTTTATCTTGTGTTACTGATTTTAACAGATCTGATGAATCGTTCTCATTTGAGGAAACACTGGGGGGTTTTGTCCTGGTTGATGCAAAGTTGCTTGGTCAGGTTTTCTCCCAGCTAAACCAAACAACCTGCCTTTTAGACCCCATTCCCATATAGTTTTTTATAAACATTTTATGATTTCTTGGAGCTTGAGCTTTTAAACATAGTGAACTACTTTCTTCAGATGGGCTCTTTCCATCTGCCTTTAAAACGGCAGTTGTGAGGCCCCGTCTGAAGAAGAGTAGTCTAGATCCAAACATTCTTGATAATTACCGACCTGTATCCAACTTACCTTTTTTAAGCAAAATGATAGAAAAAGTATTTTTTAATCCAATTAAACGAGTTTTTGAATAAAAAATGTATTTTAGAGAAATATCAATCTGCTTTTAGGACAAACCACATTACTGAGACAGCCATTTTAATGATAGTTAATGACATTAGATGTAACTTGGACTCACAAAAACTTTCTGTAATGGTTTTACTGGATCTTAGTGCCTCATTTGATACAGTAGATCACCAGATTTTATTAAAAAGACTCCAATGTCTGGTGGGCCTCTCAGGTACTTTTCTTAAATGGTTTTATTCCTATCTTACAAATCAACCATTTTTTGTAAGCCTGGATACATGCTCCTTAAGAATGTTTACAATTCAGTGTGGGGTTCCCCAGGGTTCAATTTTAGGCCCAATACTTTTTTATCTATATACGTTGCTTCTGAGGGGCCTCATTAGGACACGCGGCATCGACTTCCACAGCTATGCTGATGATACACAGCTTTACGTTGCTGTGTCTCTTGATGACTTGGATCCTGTTAATATTCTTTTGAAATGTATTTTAGATATAAAGTCATGGATGACAGAGAACCAGGACAAGACTGAAGTTTTAATTATTGGTCCTGAAGACAAGAGAGAGATTATTTCTCACAAACTGCAGTTTAAATCCCTCTCAGTGTATGAGAAATCTGGGTGTTCTCTTTGACTCTGAGCTGAATTTTTTTCCACACATAAAAAATGTAATCTTAAAAACATCACCACATTCCGCCTAATTCTCTCTCTTGCCAGTATGGAGGTGCTGATGCATGCTTTTATATTTAGTAGGTTAGATTATTGTAATGCCCTGCTCTCTGCTCTGCCTAAGAAGTCTGTCTCAAGACTACAGTTACTTCAGAACTTGGCGGCACAAGTTCTGACAAGGACCAGGGGGCAGAAACGCAAACAGTATTAAAATTGCTGCATTGGCTCCCAGTGCGTTTCAGGATCGATTTTAAAATTCTTTTAGTTGCTAATAAATGTCTTAATGGTTTTGGGGCTTCTTATTTATCAGAACTCATCTTTAGGTATGAGCCCTCACGGACCCTGAGGACCTTTGGTACCGGTTTCTTATCTGTTCCTAAGGTCAGAACTGAGACATATGGTGAGGCCTCCTTCCACTATTACGGCCCTCGACTATGAAACAGCCTACCAGAGATCCGACTGCTGATGTTTTTAAAGGAGGATCAAGATTCACCTTTTTAATTTTGCTTTTTCACTTTATAATTTGGTCATATTTAATATTTTAGTGTTTTATTTAAACATTTATTTATTTACTCATTTGTGTGTGTGTGTATGTATATTTTTTATCATTTTTAATCATTAAGTTCTGTATATGAATTTTATTGTTTTTGTTTTAATTGGCTCCTATTGTTTCTTAAGGGTATTTTATTATGTTAAAACTCCAGTGTTTTTCTCACAGGGATTCTCCCAGCTGCGGGCACTGCCATCTCGGCCAGAGGGTTGGTGCCGCGGGAACTGTCCCGGCCTGGTTGACCTGGGTGCTGGGTGAATGGATCCCATTTATGTTGTTTCCCCACATCAACATCCACATCAGTGCTGAGCGAGATTTTCTTTTACCCAGTTTTATTTACTCCTTTATTTTCTCATTTTAGTCAATGTTTACATAGTTTTAGTGAAGAGTATGGGACAGTTGGAGGTGGGTATGGGTATGAGTTGGGAGGGTTGGGCGTGGGGAAAGGTGGTCTGTCTAGTGTGTAATTGTGTTTTATTTTAATTGCTTTTTGTAATCTACAGTACTTTGTGTTGCCTAATGGCATGAAAAGTGCTATATAAATAAATAAATAAAGTTTGAAGTTTGAAAATAGATGTTTTTTTGTTTTGATACAGATCTTTGATTTTCATTAAATTTCCTTATGAGAAAAAAATTACAATCTTCTGTGATGATGACAAACTCCTTTTCTGACCTATTGCTGTTGCTGCTGGCTATAAATATGAGAGAAGGAGGTAGTGGAGGGGTTGCAGCGCGTCCAGCTTCATGAGGATGTTGTCACATTGTGGTGTGTTGTCAATAAGAAAATCCCGAAAAATCTGTCACGTGCTTCTTACAGAAAAAGGATAAAAGAGGAGGAAAAACCAGCTCAAAGTAAAGGTATATCGAGTTAATGTGTAACCATAGCAGCTTTTTAGTGCTTCAGTTGGTTTTCTTGCATTCATGTTCCTTAACAGATTATTTTTCTATTTAATTTCAAATCGATTAAAAAAAAAAAAAGCCTTACATAGGGAACTAGCTAGATTGAATCGAATCTTGACTTTGATCAAGATCTGATGCAATCTCCCATCCCGAGCAAGCATGGGGCGACAGTGGGAAGGAAAACTCCCTTTTAACAGGAAGTAAAACCTCCGGCAGAACCCGGCTCAGGTAAGGCAGCCATCTGCCTCGACTCGCTGGGGTCAGAGAGGGCAGAAAAGACAGATTAATATACATTACAGCTTCTATCCAGGATGACCTGCAAGGAAAATAAGAAATGAAATTTGCAAAAAAGGAGAAATAGGTTAATGATGCCAGTACTGTCCAATACATGGAAAATAAGCAGCATAGATAATAATTGGAAGTCCTCAG
>JBAMHX010000017.1:17211425-17234774 GCA_037177515.1 Pseudomugil tenellus | reverse complement strand
ACTGTTTCACATTTCCACCAGTTCACTGTCGTTATCTTGTTACTAACTTACATCTCAACCTTTTGCTAAAACATATTGATTCTGATTGTTTTTGTCCAAAACAAACAGAAAAATGCAAAGAAAGATTTTTCTTGGGCCTTTTTTTAAATGTGGAAGTTAAAGGGTTAAACTGACTGCTGCATATTTTAATACTTTGGCTGCATGGCTATAACAAAATGTCCACATCTGTCCCTGTCCAACAAACAAGTGGTTGCACAAATGTGAGAAAACATTATTAGTCCAGGTTAAATGCTGATGTGGGAACTTTTCATTTAATCAGTTTATCAGTGTGTTTTTACTATAAATGATATGTGGGAACTGCATGCTGCATGGTGGTGTGGTGGTTAGCATTACAGCCTCACAGTGAGAAAATCAGTAGTTTGCTCAGACATGGGGTTTCTGTGCAGAGTTTGCGTGTTCTCCCTGTGTTTGTGCAGATTCTCTCCGGGTACTCTGGCTCGGGTACCATCCAAAGACATGTATGTTGGGTTGATTGGTCACTTGAAATTATCCTTAAGAGTGAATGTATGTGTGACTGGTTGTTTGTATCTCTGTGTTGGGCCTGTGGTAGACTGGCAAACTGTCCAGGATGTATCTTCCTCTCACCTGATGACTGCTGGGAGAGGCTCCAGCAACCTGCGACCCTGAATTGGATACAGCTGTATGGAAAATGAATGACATGATTTAACTTATTATCATTACTGTTTGATGTGTGAAGTTTATGTTCTCATATCAGTATGAAATATTCTGTTAGACGGCATGATGAGGAATTTGCCAAGGCAACCGAAGGCGCCATCTATAGGGGAAAGCAACTTGGTAGTCTCATTCAGTTATATGTGGTTGGCTCACTGTAGGTTGGTTTCAATTACCTAAATTTTAATTTGACTATTTGACATGAGTTTTTAATATCAATGTCACCTACCAGCAAATGAATTTGCACAATATAAAAAGAAGTTATGGAAGTGTTTAGCCATCACCACCAATCAATATTAATTAATATCTTGTTGAAACGAAATATGTTTCTTATTAAAACGAGGTTAATAAATTGATATTTTTTCTCTTCTAAGTGACAAAGTTAGCTTTTTTTCCTCAGTGTGGAAATGCATTCGTCCGACAGATTTTGACTTCCTAAAACCAGAATCAAAAGTTCCCAGAGAGGGCGATGTTAAACCTATCTCATGATAGCAAGATAATGTTGTCACTCAGATGAGAAAATATGATTATATTAACCTCGTTTTAACAAGAAACCTTCTCGTTAAAATTTCTTGATATAACAAGATTAATGTCTCGCTACCTTCTCAACTCATCTAAACATGTTTTTCGTGGAAACGAGAAACTGGTCAAATATTTTTTTAATGGTTGTGATGGCTAAACGCTTCCGTAGGAAGTTGAGTGTTGTAGGACTGGAAAAATGTCCTTATAGGCTTCCAGAGAGAAGTATATGCTTTAACGATTCATTAGCAGGGCCAAAAGTGAAATACCCCTACCAGAGTTCATCTAAGATGCAGAGTCAGATGTTTTAAAAACAATTCAAGAAGCAAAAATTGTTTGTCATGTTGTTTGTCATTGTTTATGGTGCTCTGAATGCAACCCCTAACAGTTAGCTAACAGTTAGCCTAAATGCGCCCGGTCTGACTCGTTAATATTAAGAGGTCTTCATCGAAATGGGTTCTTTGCAGTCCGAATATCATTATTAAGTTCATATATTATTATATATAGAATATCACTGAATGTTCACTTACCGGATGTGAAGGCCACAGACGTACTTTGGTTTTAACCATCACCATTCCGTCCGATCGTATTTGGCATCGGTTAATGGCCCTCTGCCACTTATCTCTCCTGACTCCACTTCAGGGTATATGATGGAACTTGGTCTTGAACCCTTGGTCTTGTTTTTTTTAATTGGTTGTGCAGCCGACCACACAACAGGATTGTGCACATATAGGTGTGAGAGGGCGGACAGTATATGAGTAATGGGTGGCCTGAGTGAGGGAATGTCTGACTTCTTGTCCAAGTTCGGCCCAGTTGGGGAAAGAGGTGTTTTATGATTTAAAAGTGAATGAATCATTTATACAAATATGAAATCAAATGTAGGGAACTTTGTTTAAACATCAACACAACAACTTAAACCAGCAGACAAGTAAACTGATTTCCCAAGTCTAGAAAAAATGTTACACAACTCCATCTTTTCCCCTTTTGGACGGGCCTGTACCTGCCTGCAGTGCTACTCAGAGTAACATCTGTCTCCACTATGTAGGACCTGTTCTTCTCTTTATGTCACCTCATCATAACCTCATCATCTCTGCTTCTGTATTATGATTTTCAGACATTTGAAGAGGCATGTGGAAATGCACACACAAATCAAACCGGCTGGGAACTACAAGGTAAATTGCCTCCGGGAAGAAGTTAATGTTTCTGTAATCTGCCCCCAGCCCTCCCAGGCATTAAATACACTGTAGCTTTGAATTATTACTGTTGTTTTATCATTGTCACTAATCTCACTTCTTGATCTCTTTCCTGCAAACCTTTAGCAGTTCTTAATTTGTAATTAGCTATCTTCTTACAAGACATGATTGACATTTTGCATCGATTGTGATTTCCTTAATATTGAGATTATTTAATCTCTTTGCAATTCTAAAATCATTGCTATTTTTCTGTCCAGCTTACTCATATCATTCACAGTGGAAGTGTTTGACCTTTAGTTTGCCCTCTTTTGTTGTCACTTTACACAGAAGTGGAGGGGATAATTAAACAGCAGTTATCCTAATGATACTTACATTTAAATTAAGTTATTTGCCCACAGGAGTGAATTTACATGTCCGATGTGTCAGATCTGTATAAAACGACTTGATGGGAAATTATTACTGCTTTTTTGCAAAATTTCAGACTTCCACATGGGCTTAAATGATCTTAATTATCAGTTTCTGAGTCATTCATGGCCATCCTCCATTTTGTGGTGCAAACAGCTCACAACAGAATGTTTAATTTCCACTGCTGTTTATTTGCCACTCATGCTGAATTCCTGACATGTTACTTCATTAAGGCTTTTCTGAGGGCATGCACAGGCTTTGCTTGACTGTAATCTCCCTCACGACCCCTTCAAGGCAGAACTGAAGCTCCTTCATTATGCATCATTGTTTGTCTTGTCTACAGAAACTTGGGCAGGAAAAAAACAATAGTTTCCTATTTTACCCTGAATAAACGTTGTTACAGGCTGGTTCTGTGTTAGATTTGGTAGCTGTAGCTTTTATAACATTCTCAATGTTCTGTTCTTTTATATAGTAATAATAACTATGTCTAAAATCCTGTAGCAATGTTAAGCATTAAACTCTCTCGCAGGGAACACCTGACAAAAAAAATGTGTGATGCACATTCTGACACTGAACTGAACAATTTAACAGTGCCTGATACCTGAAACCAGCATTTTTAAACAATTAACTTTGAGTGGGCATTTAAACATGCACAGAAAAAAACCCTAACCCTCACCTGAACCCCGGACTCCACTGAGTGGGAATCTGTGAAATAAAATAAATGCACCCACAGTGAGCAGGGACGTTGGTGCCTTGTCGTTTATTCCCCCAACAATATTTTCACTGAATTTTCAGGATGCTTCTGATAACATACAGAAAAAAAAACGCCTCTCACATCAAAGCAAACTTCATAGGAAGCTTAGTTATTGTCCAGCCTTTAAAACAGACTTTCATTGCAAATCAAACATGTGTAATCCAGAGCAGCACTATATCACAAAAACAATACAAACAAAACAAAGGTAAAACATTTAATCAAAACAACACAAGGTGTCTCTAATTAAGAAGCTTTAGCCCAAGCTATTTCACTGTTGTGCAAGTTGAAATACACTCTCATTGTGTTTTTGTTGTGTTGTTGCCTTGTTGTAACCAAAAGATGAGACAAAAAGTGCTTTACTATTGATATCTGTAAGAGTATTGCATGGAGTCATCACCAGAGGGTTAGGGTTAGTGCCCTAAGACACTCAAAACCCACAAGTGTGTGCCGATGTGTCTTCAGGGTGTGCACTCAAAGTGCATCCACAATGTGTTAGGTGCACCTTGTTTACGTGCCCGGAGAGTGCAAATCGCAAAACGTTAGAGGACTTGCAGCGAATAAATTAAGAGACAAAAGCTGTGCTGTGTAATTTCAGGAGTTTAGTAATGCAAAGCAACAAGACAATGAAACCCCACAACAAATGCTGTATAAGTTAACAGGTTTTAAACAACAATTACAACAACATGGACATGCTCTTGAATATATTTCTGGCCTGATCCAGCCATACACCACTTCCCGCAGCCTGAGGTTTTTAGGTCAGACCCTGATGATGGTTCCTAGAACCTGATATAAAACTCGAGGAGAAAAATCCTTTAAAGCGACTGTGAATCTGATGGGATGAGAATCTGAGACCATGGTTCTCAGTCGGAAAAGGGTGGAGTACCCTCTCCGGGTTGTGCCCCAAGGGGAGGAGTTCAAATATCTTGGGGGTCTTGTTCATGAGGTAGGGAAGGATGGAGTGTGAGATTGATAAGCAGATCGGTGGCCCGCAGGTCTGTCATGGTGAAGAAGGAGCTGAGCCAGAAGGCAAAGCTCTCGATTTACCCGTTGATCTTTGCTCCTACCCTCACCAATGGTCATGAGCTGTGGGTAGTGACTGAAAGAACGAGATCGCGAATACAAGCGGCCGAAATGGATCTTCTCCGTAGTGTGGCTGGGCTCTCCTTAAGAGATAGGGTTAGAAGCTCGATCATCCGGGAGGGACTCAGAGTAGAGCAGCTGCTCCTCCACAGTGAGAGGAGCCACATGAGGAGTGTGTTTGTGTGTGTCAAAATATCTATATTCTTTCTTGTATTTTATTTTCTTATATTTTTAATATGTTACTATGTTACTCATAATATGAAAGGTATGCAAATACAATTGATTTGATTGAGAGGTTTTTTTTTACTTTACAAACATACCACCACATTATATTTAAACATGTCCCCTTGTTTGTTATTTCCAAAAGGCTCCAAAAAACTTTGCAAACGTAAGCTCTGCAGCTGTGTTCATTTTAGAAAAGAACCTTTTTTTCTGCAACATTTTTAAACAAGCCATCCTTGTTCCATCTTTTCCAAAATGTCAAGAACGTTACTATCTAGGATGCCTAATGTCTGAGAAGTAGTTCATGGCCTTTATGTTTGTTTATTCATGTTTTTTTTACTTTCTCTGAGTTTTGCACGGTTGTATGTAGCAACTACATTCCCTCTTTATTCCCAAAAAGAAAGTATTAAAATTGTACTTAGTCATGGTAAATAGGATTTCTGAAAAATACAGGATAGAAGATTGTAATACTTTTTTTTCTCACAGTGCCTCTTAATTTTTATGTATTGGCTTCTGTAGTAAACAATAAAAAAGGTATTATTTTAAAAATCTGTGTTTAGCCATTCAGATAAAATAGTCTTTTATGATGTGTGCTTAAAAGACTACCGTATTACTTCAGCTGGGGAATTAAACAGCACTTCTATAATGCACATGTTTTTGCTCTGTGCCCACTTTCCTTGTGTTTTTTGGAATTATTATTATTTATACATTGGCATTCCCAGTGTTAGACTCAGTAGGTGGTGACGGGGCTTTCATCTAAATGTCATCTTAACTGACTGCACTTGGGCAGTTTTGTAGGTAAAACCCTTATTTGTTATGAATATGTTTGCTTTCCACGTTGATTCCATTAACCACAGGCCAGGGAAACTATTTCTAACACAATATCTTTACACTTCTGTCCCTTAGGCAGCAAATCCCTTTAAAATAACTCAAAGGAATTCTGCATGGTTTAAGCTATACTTGCTATGCTTTGCCAAAACAACTGATATGGAATTACACGCTACTAAGAGTAAAGAGAATCAGAGCTAATGCTGACTGGCTTTCTTTGATTTGCTGCTGCTGAAAAACAAAACATACATTAAAATTCAAGTAAGTAAAAAAATGTACTTTGAAAAACACAAATTGATTTTTTTACCCTATTTCCAATGAAGTTGTGACATTGTTTAAAATGTAATTGCAAAGAGAATACATTCATTTGCAAATAACTTTTAACCAACATTCAATAGAACACACACAAGCACACACACACACACACACACACACACACACACACACACACACTAAAGTGGAAATGTGTGCTGTGCTCTGACGAGTCCACATTTCAAATAGTTCTTGGAAAACATGGACATCTTGTCCTCTGGAACAAAGAGGAAAATGACCACCTGGATTGTTATCAGTGCGAAGTTTAAAATCCAGCATCTGTGATGATGTGGGGGTGTGTTAGTGCCGATGGCGTGGGTAACCTGCATCTATGAAAGGTTAAAGCTTAAAAGGTACATGCAGGATTTGGAGCATTTCAACAAGACAATGCCAAACCACATCGTGCACATGTATAGCAGTGTGGCTTCATAGTAAAAGAGTACTGGTAACACACTGGCAGGCACTTATTTCCCCTTAAAAATGTGTGACAAATTACAAAGCACAAAATATCACATGGAGAAGCAGCATTTATCTGTTTTACTGCAAACAAGTGGAACAAACTGCCAGTGGAGATTAAACTTTCACCACATGTAGAAACTATTATATCCAGGTTAAAAACGTTTCTTTTCTCGTGCAGCTATGTGTGAAAGCAGTACAGTAACTTTAAACTGATCTTGCTTTTATAATTTATATTTATTATTTTGATAATATTTTATTGTGAATATTTTACTGTCTGCTGCTGGCTTTTAGTACATTTGTGTCCTTTCTTTGCACCATCTGTAAATATTTTAATGTTTTATGTGAACACTTTGAATAGTCTTGTACATTAAAATTAGCTATGCATATACACCTGCCTCGCCCCAAAATAGAGGACAGAATAAAGAAATGGAAAAAGGAAATTCCATTTCTTTATTTAAATTAGAAAAGATGCTAAATTTTCATTAGTGTGGTTATTAGGCCAAAAGCTGATATTTCAGATAAATTTATAGACAATAAACAAATCGGCTTGTTTTAATAAAATGAGAAAACGCTGTCACATTGTGTTTATCAAACCAAAGCAAATTAACGAAAAAGTAAACCACATAATGATTCATCATACATGAACCTTGATATTCAATTACATACTTCTCTTCACCATATTATTCTAAATTAATTTGAATGATTTTTGTACCAGTACACCACAGTATGGTACAAATATCTGTTCATAGAAAATAATTTACTAATACAGAATACATATTCATATTTAATTATTGGGCACAATTTTACGACCCCATATATAAAAATCAGTTTAATTCTTTTAAAAATAAAAAAACACTGATTAAACAGTGACTAATGAATCCTGAGTTAAGTAATAAACTACTACATAAATTGGCTTTTCTTTCTCTTTGTGCCAATTACATTCTGATTAATCATTAATCAATAAAGTTAATCATGTTTGTAATAGAAAGCATAGCATGGCCACAGAATTTTTTTTATCCTTTTCAGGGTAAAAAAAGCATCTCTCTGATTCTGCTGTGGTCATAAAGTGTGTGTGTCGGGTGTGTGTGTGTGTGTGTGTGTGGGTGGGTGGGGGGGGGATGTGGGGGTTGACAAATATTTTTCATACAAGCAATCATTCAGCTCACTGTGTTGTCTAATAGTTATTCTAGCTTCCTATTGCTACCTTTAAGCATAAAGTGGCGCTATTATGCACATTTTAGGCAAAATTGTTTTGTTTTGCAAGTCCACAAGGGAATTAATTAATATCTCATATTTCCCAAACTTCTTTATTTCCATGATATTGAACCTCACTGTAGGTCTCTGCTTAGAGAATGCACGCTTCTGATTGGACAATGTTACAGGAGCGTGCACATCATCTGTTTAGTCAGAGAAAACGCGGCAGGACAAGTAACAAAGTTACTCAGTCAATAATGTAATCACAAAAAATGCAGCTGTACATGTTGTAACCCGAATCAGACCCGTAAAACCAAAGTGAACAGCTCATAAATGCAGCAGGAACTGTGTGTTTGGTGCTTTCCACTTAAAGTCGCTACATTTTTACGTTTGGCTAATAGCAATTCTACATGCATATCAATTGTTTCATGTCGCTAATGTTTGTCACGCTTGTTATGGATGCCTGGATGCCCAAGAAACTGGGTTGGACCCCACCACCCCCAAAGGCAAAGGAGCCGACAGACAGGGGACCAGGGCCCCCCCAAAACGCCACCTGGTGGAGGCCAGAACCACCCCCAGTACACTAGAAGCCCACCCTGGGAACCAGCCCTCGACCCATACCTACACACATCTAACCCTTCTAACACACCCTGTCCCGCCCTCCCTTTCCATGCACACACACACACACACACACACACATATATCCACACACACACCCTACCCCTCCCTCCCCCATATGCAAAAAAAACATTTTCATCC
This sequence comes from Pseudomugil tenellus, assembly GCA_037177515.1. Classification (NCBI taxonomy): domain Eukaryota; kingdom Metazoa; phylum Chordata; class Actinopteri; order Atheriniformes; family Pseudomugilidae; genus Pseudomugil; species Pseudomugil tenellus. Next base: position 17,226,317 of record JBAMHX010000017.1, on the reverse strand, counting down.
GACCACAACCCCCCTTAAGCACAGCTCTTTATACACACACCCACACGACCACATGTACATACATCTTCTCATTCAGTCCACCCCATCCACATCCCCACGCACCCACATATACACAAACATAAGCACACATACCGATCCATCTACACAAACCGTCCAACAAGCTCCGACTGCAGTACTGCACATTTCACAAGGTGACTGTGAATGGGTATTTACTAACTTGATGTTCTGATGCAGAAGACTAGCTGCTGAAAGATGGGCTTTGCAGGATGACTGCCTTCCAGATGCAACAGTGCAGGTTAGTTTGAACTTTTTGCATCACACCATTCATGAACGTGGAACAGAATATTAATCAATATTGCAAAATAAATAAATAAAATAAAACAAATACCAAATTTTAGTAAGTAACCTAAAACAATATTAAATCCATAACATGGATCCCAAATTAGGGATGTTTTGCAACTAACAGAAGGACATAATAAATAGTTGGCATTATTGGGATAAACATATCAGTTACATTATTTTTAGGCTTTTGTGACTCTTTTTATCGATATGGTGGACAATAGGAGCTCCATTTCGTATCTGCAAGTTATCCAGAATTTAATCTCCGATGACTGAGATGCAGGTAGAAAGGAGAGTAAAATACCTTCTAACAGAGTGCTGCACAACTGTTCCCATAGCACAGAGCCCTGGCAGTGTGCGCACCACATCTACAAACCGAGGTGAGACGGACTTTTTCCCTTTTGAGGCAAAGTCAGGAGGGCATTTAGTTAGCAGAAAAGGAGATTATGGACTACCTGTGGTCAGATATGACCTTCAGATTGTGCATCAGTTTTCAAACATAAAGGACATTTTTTCTCCAACCCCGTCCAGTGGAGCACCTTTTTAGTCTGGGGTCTGGGTTACATTTATAACAATACAGACTTGGACCCAACTGTGTGAAAATGATGCGCTTAACCAGAGATCCCAGCAGGAGTTAAAGGTAATGACACAGGGTAAACAGGGTCATAATAGATCCCCAAATGGCTTCAGCCGGTGTATTCCAAGTGAAAGAGTGTGACATAGTATCTGGAATTAACTAGGGTCAGAGAAACAAAGGGGAGGAGTCCAAGGTCCATGCCTGAGCTCGGTCCTTATCGGGGCATTTCCCTATTTTAAATTAAAATCATAATAGTTCCATTTGAGAGCAAAATTTCTTATCTTCACACTTAAATATTACATTGCTCTCTCTCAAAATGCTGCTTTCACACTCAAAATACCCCTTCCTGCTCTTCCTGCTGCGTGGCCACTGCCAAGAAAATAAAAAACAGTTTCGTAACAGCTGATTGCAACAAAAACACAAAGAACTCAAACAGCTTGTTAAAAGGCATCGTGCTATCACAGCGACTGCCTCCATCCTGCATGTAGGTCCTCACCTCCATCTACATGGTAGCTGGAGCCAATCCCAGCTGACATAGGGCAAAAGGCAGGGCATACCTGGACAGTTTTACATTTTAACTATAGTAAAAGCATTAAAAAGTGTAATAATTGACTCCTGATTATGCTAATTATAGGGAGATGATGTAAGAGGAGTCAGCATTTGGTGCCAAATTGCTTAACTTTTGAACGAGTTGCCTGAGGAGATCAAGCCAGAGTTTAAATCTCTAAATATATGCTTTTTGGAGAGCCTTGTCTGATTTTATCGATTGAGAAAATTGCTGGCCTACAATTTTATTCAATCATTATCGTTTTTCGTTCGACTTGATTTTACTTCCAACTGCTGCTGCGTAAAGCACTCAAACACTTTCTCCAACATCATCTGTCAAATTCCTCTGATCAGCTGTTCATATGTGAAACTCTGTGTCTATTCATCAATGTAACTCCAGCCGTTCTGTGCCATGAAAAGACTTGTATGTGCAGCGGGGTCTGACCCGCTGATGATGCAGATGCCATGCTCAGCTGAAAGCAGAATAGTAGAAAATGTATTTGTGGAATGATTTAAAGTCAACCTTTTTTTTTTTATTGGCAATTGTTAAATAAGAAACAGAAGAAAAACAAACAAAAACAGGAAAAAGCTCCTTGCTAAATGAACAAATAGGAAGTGAAATCCACCCTGACATCATTTCGCGTGACTGTGACAACGTGCTATTACTGAACTCCAGCTTTGCAGATCTTTGTCCTGGTGCCAGTTCAGCTGCTGGTAGATCTGTCAAAAAGCCACACCAGAGGAGTTGATGTCGGATAGACGGCATCACAGGTCCTCTGAGTGTCTGACTGCTTCTGGTTTCTACCTTAACAGGGCAGCTGTTGTGGTAGCATGATGTTCCGCTGCAGTATTGCGTGTGACTGGTGGTCAACAGATGCTCATAAGGAAAATAAAATGATTGGGGGGAGCTGTGTGAAGGCAGTCACCTGAGGCAGGTCACAGGCAGGAACAGAGCCAGGCATTAGCTTCACCAGGACAGGTATATTAGGAGCAGTCAGTTAAAATGACAGCAGTTAAATATGTTCAGACAGAGGGTTAAAATGGAGGCATTAATTCAGTTTTGCTTGTTAGAGCTGCCATGTGTTTGCTCCCCCCCCAGGGGAATTGGACTCACATGCAGCCAACTATTATTATAAAGGAGAGGAGAATTTAAAAGACAGGTGGGGACACTTCGCTGAAAAAACTTAATGATGCTCGTAAGTGGAAAGTTGTCTAGAACAAAACCACACAACAGAGAAAGTGAGATTTAAAATGGAGTTACATTTTTGTTTTTATTTCAGATTTTAATAAAAACGCTAGTCTGACTGCAGCTGTGAGCTAGTTTTAGATCAGCTGGATCTTTAGTTCATCTCTATGTTCGCTAAACAGTTTGCTGAATTTTGGTAGTTTTCATGCAGTTCTGGTTGAATTTATGTTGATTTTTTTTTTTTTTACCTAAAAAGACAAATTTAATATCAAACAATAATAATGCAACTGTTTTAAAATTAATTTCTCAGGTTTTGTAGAACATATAAACATAATATAACAGAGATAATAAATATTTTAGGAGTGTTTCAATAATTAATCACTTCTTTGTATCTTTTTGGTTTTCTTTGGCATAATTTAAAATGTGTCCTAAATGTTTATGTATTATTTGAGCTGCTTCAGGCTCAAATGATACCAGAATTCTGATTAGATGCAAGAAATAAACAAAATAATAAAGAAGAAAAAAAACTAAATATGCAGATAATGACAAAACAAAATTCAGATGAAATACTTTAATACCTTACTTACAAATATATAAAAAAGAAATAAATACAGTAAAATATAAGATAAAAATAAACAAAAATTAAATGGATAACTACTTCTGACAAATCAGTGGAATTTTCTTTTGCCAGTGATTGTGGGCATAACTTTGAGCTTAGAAGCTTTAATTGCTGTTTTCAAAGACTCATCCTGCCACTAAAGGTTTGTTTGCATTGAAGTCTGGGTCAAAGGAAGGATCTGGACCCAGACACCGATATGGATCATACCCACAATCATATATTTTTAACATTTGCTCAAAACTTTATGAGCCACAATGCAACAGGCAGACAGACAAACTAATGCAGCTGAATACAAGACATACGCCTCAGAGAAGCCATTGCAAGTTATTTATTTGGTTATTTGCCAACAATTATGGGCATTACTTTTGAGTTGGGGGATTTTTTCATGACTGCTCCCTTCTAATTGTAAAGAATCCCTTAAAAAATCCTGGATCCAAAATGTCATCTGGATAACCCCTAAAATCTAATCACATCTTCCTCATTTCATTTCTAACATGTCATGAAAATGTCATTAAAATGCATCCATTAAGTTACGTTGCTAGTTGCAGTTGCTGAAAACATAACCTCCGCATTGGTGGGGTAATGAAAACTAAAAAGAACCAAGTAAATAATCTAAAAATAAATGCACATATAACACCAAATTAATACAAAGAAAAAAATTAAATAAGCTAAATAAGCAGTTTTGAAAATTTGCAACAATAAACGTCATTAGGTTAATATAGATTTGTCGGTTCCATTAACAATTTATAGAAATAACCCTGTAAGCCATATAGAAACAAATAATATGAGAGCTGGAACATGGCAGGATTTCTTTAGTATATTGGAAACTTTTCCTGACTTGCTAAGATAGAAGGCTTCATGTAGAAACCCCCACCTGTTGCGCTCAGCTCAGCAGAACAATACAACTGACATTATTTAAATCTGCAGCAATTAATTTCCAGATTTGAGCACTACCCAGTGAATCCACCATCTAATTGGTGCAAAGTTCATTCTTTTAAAAGGTCGATCCAGAAGTAGCTACAATAGTTCATTCACAGGGGCTTTTAGGTCGGTTTGGTTCCACGTTTAAGTGTGTTGAACAAGTCAGTAACACAATAACATCCCTTGCAGAGTGCATGCACAAAATGTGGACAAATCTGTGTACTTTGAAGCATTGCAATGATTTCACAGGGGCACACTCTTGTTATTAATGCCTTATTTAACTTAATAGGCAACCTCATGAAGATAAATTGTCATGTTAAATGCTGGTTATAGCAGGATGCTGTTTGTGCTGTTTATGGTTGTAAATTAGACTGAGCTTAAATAATTCAAGGACAAAAACTACAATTAAAAACAATGTTTTTTGATTGAGGTCAGGAATGACAAGTAGCAACAACAGAGTGACACACAAACACATGCAGCATTTATAACAAAGAAAGATGGATTTTATTTGGATTTCAATAAAAAAATGTAATATACAACAGAATGTACAGATGATACTGGACACTGATGGTGTTAATTACTGAATCTTGTGGTGAAACAAAGTGAAATCAAAGAAATTTCCAACCAAAGCTGGTAAAATTCAACACAGATGAGGAATGAGATATAAGGAAATTGCAAAGGAGAATGTACATGAACAAGAAAAAAGGATAGACAGAAAGAAAGGAGCAAGAGTAGAAAAGAAAATGAACACAGGTCGACTGTCAAGTACCGATAAAGATGTAACAGTAGAGAACAATGAAAGAGGAAGCGATGTGGCTGGAAGGAAGCTGAAGATGAAAGAAATGCATTCCTACAGTGAAACAGTGCTGGATGAAGATGAAGTGTGTTTTTCTGTGTGTATGTGCGCCCATGTGAGCTCTTTATGGTATACAGCAAACAACTGGGCTTCAATGTTTCAGTCTGCCGTTGTCAAAGTCTGCTGGTGCTGTACAGAAAAACAGGAGATAACAGCTGTAGCTGTGACTACAGTATGGTTGTGTGTGTGTGTGTGTGCGAGACTGCAGAATTATTCCTAGCCAACTTTGTGTTTGTGTGTCTCTGCATATGCTCTGGCCTTGTTTTGTCCTAGAAATAACCTTGGTCATAGCTGTAGTTTTACAAGCCAAAAGTGTTTAGAGATGAAGATAAAGCTACCCAAGCCATGTTTATGAGCCAGTTAAATGTTCATGCGTACACTTATTTCTCTCATACATCCTACATCTGTGCACTAAATTAAATGAATTTATGAACTAGGATATTTTTTAAATTGGAAGTTTTTCTGTCCTGTGTTCCTCCCAAACACAATGTCTTGTGGCACAAATTTAAATACAATCAGAGGCAGAACACAACAGTGCAACCTCGTAACCACTACTTTTACTGAATCTTTCCGTCCGTGTTCATTGAAAAGTGTCCTGGGGTCCGTTTCACAAAGCAGGTTTTCTGAAAACTCGAAGTTAGTTAACCCTTAAATGAGGCCAACTCCGGGTTTCCGGTTTCAGGAAGAGGGGTTAAATAAACCAGAGTTTAGGGTAAACCCTGGCTTCTTTCACAAAGAAGGTTAAGTTTAATTCTGAGTCAGTTGCTGTGGTAACAGTGTCTCTGACACTAACCTGGTTGGAAGCAGGTTTCGTGCTTGAAACAGGAGCAGTTGTGCAGCACTCTGTTAGAAGGTCTTTTACTCTGCTTTCTACCTGCACCTCAGTCTCCTCCCCTTCCAGAAGTACGTGTGCTCAATTTCCTTGAATCAAAATTCCACTCGCTTTGTCAGTCTCGTCTTTTGAAAACATGGCATTTCCGTTTATCGACGACCCTATCGACGAAGAGGATCTGCTTCTTCGCAGGTAGTTTGGTATTCGCCACAAGATTAGGATTAGGCACCGATTAGACGTTTTTTTCATTCCCGGAAACGTATCTATTTCAGCGTAACCAGTTTTCACTGCAGTCTTTAAATATAATCATGCTTTCATACAGCCGTAGCCTACATCATCAATAAAACAAAACGTGCACATGCTTTAACGTTGGAATTATATTTTTAGACTTCATCATAAGTTTTTGCCAACTTCTTATTCCCTGTCGGATTGCCTTTAGAAGAACATTAACAGCATAAAAATGACCAGTCTAAAAGTTTAGCAGTCCCTGTGGGGAAAGCTATAAGATTTCTGACCAGTCAGATTATGTACACAGGACCTTTGAATGTGTCCTGTGATGTCCGATACATCATGTTCACAGCTGATACTTTGCTTCCTGTGGGTTGTGGTAAAAGAACCTCTGTAGCGCAGGTGTTTTGTGACACAAGTGATTGATTAGATTGGGATTTGGGGAGTGTGGAGGCCAGGTCATTGCCTAATGGTTTTACCACTTCCCTTGAGATATTTACAAGCACTTTTTGCATTGTGGTGTAATGTATTGTGCAGGCTGGGGAATCTAATGCCTGTGGGAAGAGTTGCGAAGTGGGAAGGACGTGGTCTGCTTGGTCTTTTTGCTCCAGTAAAGCAGTAGAGAAGGTTTTTTTTTCCTGCATGGAAGGGATTGTGCTGCACAAGATGTGGTTGGGTTGAGTGGTCGCTGCTCTTAGCTTTACCTTTACTCCTCCATCAGAGTTCAGTGGTCAGAGCAGCAACAGTGGGGGGAGCAGACAGTCAGACACTGCTCAAGGACACATGGGTTACATGGATGTCTGTGACTCACTCACTCAAGGAATGATAATTTTCCACAGCTGAGTTGACTTATATTATACATTAGTCAGACATTAGCCATTTCAGGAATGATTAAAAACAAACACACATGCATTCATATGACAGCGGGAGAGTTTTATTGCAATTAAAACTCTCACAATGAAACAAAATCCAAAGTTTACTTCTAGTTTTTGCTGTTTCAATGCACGCTTAAGGTTTCTGTTTACCATGAATAGCTAAGATCAGATTTGTGCTCAAACTTTTATTTACAGTCCCTGTAATTGACACTGAGTGGAAGCCAAAGTCTCAATGCCATTTGCACTCCCGTCGTGCTCAGGACTTTGTGACCCTTTCTTTCACAGAGTGAAAAATCCCCCCCCCCCCATGTGTTGCAGATTTATGACCACCTCAATACTTTTGGGTTGCATAGCATAGCTGTGCAACCGTGATAAATGGCTGGTATTTGACGTCCTGCAGTTTGGTAAAAGGTGAGCAGAAATCATGGGTGGGAAAGGACACTTGGGAGCGAAGTTTATTTTTGTCTTTCTTTTACTGGGAGATTTGTATTGCAAGGTGAAGGCAAAAGTAAAAAAGAAAACTTGTTATGAGTTATGATTCAGAGGTTTTTCAATGAGCGCAGACAAGGTGACAATGTGAATGTAGACAGGAAAACAGACATATTCTGCCATTTTTTCAGAAGCTGACACTTTTTTGAGGTCTTAATTAAATTATGATACAGAAACCTTACAGTGACTTCTTTGTCTTCCATTCATTTTCATCTCTCTGTGTTTTGTACTCAAACCATTTGAGCCCTGACCCCCATGATAACATACCGTTATGTTACCTCTATGACCCTCCACCCGATGACTGAGTGATTAATTGTATGATAGATCACATGGGTCATCTTGAAACCAAACTGTAAATGTAAGGCAGGAAAACTATCAGAATCTTTATAAATAAGGAGATAAAGTAGGTTTTGGTAGATTTGGTTCACTGATGTCAAAAAGCACATACAAGCTCAAAATGAGCTTTTCTCACCGAGATGAAGCAAAATTCAGATTTTTAATATGGCATGTATACAAAATTTGTTGCTTACGCATTATTGTGTTAAAATTAGTTAATTTAACATATTTATCTGAATTATTGGCTTAATTTTGACAGGCCTGATAATCCCAAAATGATAAATGTACACTGCATCTATTATACAATTATGTTGTGACCCCCTGAAAGATCTCACTGGGGGTTCCAATACCAGTTGGAGAACCACTGTTCTAATCGATAATTTTAGGGGTATGGACAACTAGAGTCCATCACGTACTTCCCTTTCTTTCCTAAAGTCCCCCTCTTTGACATCTGCAGCTCTTAATAAACATTGGAGCATGTCTTTATGGTACAAAAGTGCAAATGGTCTAATTGCATAGTTTCATTTAACTGGACCAAGTAGTTAGAATACTAAAGAACGTAATGGTTGATGGCTGGTTAATGGTATTGGTAATGGTATGGTTATTAGGACATTTTATGGCAGTTTTTCTACTACAAAATAGCTCTATAAATTCTGAATTGTACTCCATTCCCACATCTTTTACTTTTTAAAGCCTCTTTTGTAAAACTGACAAAAATATTTAAATAAAGAACATAATAAAAAGTTTACAACCAACTTTACCCATAAGAGCCCAGTGTGACATATATGATACATACAGTTTCTGATAGATTTGCATCATGCTATGGTAAAACCTTTGTATAAAATCTTGTTGAAAGCAACCTGATACTTCTGCCCCTCAATTGTCACCAAAAAGCAAAAAATTAATCTATAAGAATTATAACATATTACATGATAATAAATGGTCCTTTTAAAATGTTTACTTTTTACATTTTTTTAAAAGGGGCAAATAAAAAGAGCTGTATATAAGGAGGCACTTTTCTAGCCAATTTTTGATAGGACAGGTGTAAAGACTCAACAATAAAGCACATTGCAGTAGGAGACCCAGGGGCCACAGGTAAAAGATGGCATCCCTTTCTTCCACTTATCTGCTTTTAATGGTTCAGCAGATAACAAGGGTTGTTTAGAAGAGGCCAAAACACACAAACACACAAAACTCAATTTAGTGACTGTAAATGTAACTAGAACAGCAGGAAAAATACCACCTACCAGTTAAACACTTGCTCTATGTGAGGGACCGAGCTGGTAAAAGAAGAGGAACACATGTAGCTTCAAAAAGTAATTTTATTTACTCAAAACACACTTTACCAAAAATAAAAGGTCTTCAAAAGAGGTCAACTAAACCTAACTAAATCAATATAATAATAATAATAATAATAATAATAATCTTAAAATAGCTTTAGTGAGTAGATAAGAGAAAGCTAACTTAACAAACCCAAACTGACCTAACAAACATGAAACAAAGGAGACTTAAATACTGGCTGATCAAACAAGTGACAAACAAAGTAACACATACTAACAAACTAAACAAAACCCCAGTGTGTTTAATTATTCAAACAAACTACTAACAAAAAGAAATAGCAAGTAACTAATCATATTAATAATCATAAAATAGTTCAATCTAAACATTTGCACAAAGAAAAGAAAAATAAACTAAACTAATGTTCTCTCTCCTTTAGGGCATCATCTTCCAAAAGCCTGCGGCGCTTCCTGTTGACAGGCTTCCCTCATGCTCCCTCCTGCCCGCCAGTGTTCCACACACCTTTCAGCACCAGTAAAAAAAAAAAACAAAAAACACAAAGTTAAACAGTTGAAATTACAGTAGCCCCTAAATGTGCACATTAACATAAAGGAAATAAAGCATCTAAAACTAAATTAAAATAATGGAAAGAAAACTAAACATGCTGGTGCATGGTGTTTACCGCCTTAGATGTGTGGCTCTAGAAATAGCCACCACACTCTAGATAAAAGGCTAAAAGAAGTGTTTGGTAAAAGCCTCAAACACATCTAAACACAAATTGGTGAACATGGTGGTGAAATCAATGTCTGCCAAGCCCACTGCTACAATACACTCCAAGGCCCACATGATCTGTCCTATGTACACTGTATTCTCGTTAGGACAAGGAAATACCTGGTCCATTAGATGCTGAGGGACACTACTTCTGCTTCTGTGGCCAATATTTCCCTAAAGATTCGGTGTAATGACAGGGGCCTTTGTGGTTGTGATGGTGCATTAATTAACAACAAAACCTGAATTTCTCATTTAAGTTAAGCAAAGCACTTATGAGATCTGATGAAGAGAAAAGCAAAAAGGATGAGCAACAGAGTTTCAATTGCCCACTTCTGAAACTACTAATCTTACATCATCCAAGGTTTCTTCAGATACCCATGTCTTCTTCTTTTCAATGCCTTTCTTTTTCTGCAGTATAAAAGCGCTTAAATTGAGGAACGTTGAGAGAGAATAGATAAAAGAGTACATTTTGAGCTATGAGAGGAATTTAACATAAAAAAAAAAAACTTGAGGGGAAAAGAAAGAGAAGAGTAGGTTTACTGTAGTGGACAAGCAGAGGACAGACCAGTGAAGATATGTTTCATTGCCCAGCTGTAATTTGACTTCTAACTGTCCAGAAACAGGAGGCTTTTAAGAAGGCAGCACCCATGACTGAATTCTGGATGTAGGAATTTAAATGCAAATTGAGGAAGCAGTACCTTACATGTTTACTGAATGAAAGAAATACAGAGAGCAAGAAAGAGAGGAAGACACACAATGCAGATTTTCCCTGCATCTCCATGCTCTGATCAACCGTGTCTACATTTGTTTTTCTCTCACTCACTACATTAACTCAAGAAAACTGGAAAAAATGTTTACATTTCTCACTTTTCTTACCTTTTTAAAAATAAATAATAATAATAATGACTATAATAAATCCTCTATCCATATAGCTTCCTGGAAAATGACATTTCTCTGACATGAGCTTAACATAATATAAGCCATGGTGAGGCTTGGGCAATTGTGGCAGCATGGTTTTGATGCAAACAGTATTACAACTTGTCTCTTCCTCAGTTTGGAGCGCTCCATGGCTGCTTGGGGATATTCCATCTTCTTTGGGCAAACAGTATGTGATACCTGCCATGGATGACTATGTGATCTTACACAGCTATGAACAGATATTGCACTGCTCCATATTACTTATTACTTATTCCATATTACTTGTTCAAGACAAGAAAATGATCTGTTTCAGTGTGTAAGAAGTTCACAGTGCTAAAGAGATTAAACTTGCAGTGAAATAAGGAACATGTTGCTGACATGTCGATCACAACAAACCATACTACATTACTGGAAAAAAATGTTTATTCAACAGTAAGGTAATGTTAATATGAATATATTTGTGAAATGTGTAATGCTTTTCATGTTGTTTTGACATTTTGTGCAGCTGATGCATACAGATACTTCAAAAGTGTTCAATTGTAGTCGAAGTCCAAGCAACTCTGCTGACTTTGCTGTACATGTGCTGTGTTTAATATGGCAGTAATAATAATAAAACAATAATTAAATAATGTCTTTAGCGCAAAATGTATTGTTAAGTCCAGCTCTGTACCCTGTTAATTAGATAGATAATCATAGATTAAGTGTCAGGTGCAGGTTTACAACATACTTCAGAAAAACAAAATTATCATCCACAAATGTTTGGTAAATTTGACGCCCTGAGAAAAAATGGAAATGCGTCTGTAAATGTGTATGAAATTGCATATTTTTTCTGCCACCCACATGAGTCATGGTGGCTCGCACCACTGGATGAGGATGCCCCCTCCTTTTCCTTTTCCCCACGCTTAGGCTATGGCCCAGTTTGTTGTCCCTGTGTTAAATATTGAATGTTCATCCATATTTCACCAGCTGATCCCCAGAACAAGACTGAGGGGAGGATAATAAACATTGCCAGGGAATTTCACTTCTCTAATTGCTCAGAGTTAATCTCCATTTCCGAGCACAGTGCTTTGACCTGCAGTGATGGAGCTGCCGGGGTCCCATGGAACACATAAACGGGAGGGAGAAAGGCAGGGAGAGGGAATCAAGAGAAAGCCACGAGGAAATAATATGATACTGCAAAACATTTGAAGCTACTTTAAAGTCTAAAAGTGCATTTTCTTTTACAGAATTGACAAAGATCTGCAGTTTGTAGCTAATGTCAGGTACAAGTAATATCGTCAGTTATTGTCATTTAGAAGAATTGTATATATTCTTCTTCTTTCCTAAAAAGGAATTTTAATAGTCATATATATATTTTTTTATTTCCATTATTTTGAGACCATAGTGACAACTGACTGACACGAGTGTAACAAAGCACATAATATGTTCCGAAACTAATCAATTGTCCAATGAGAAAACAAGCTTTCTGAGAAGCTTTAACCCAACACATTGCTATTTTAGTAAGCCTTCTGTGAACACTTAGATTTAATATTGCTCGAATCAACTAAAACATATGTAGAAATCTCCAACCAAAACAGGTATTCTGGTGCATTTCTGACTTCTTTTACTCTCAGCCCAAACTCTAATCATTTCTACTTCAGATATACAGGCATGTGGTAAATTAAATGAAAAAACTAAACCCCTGACCCTGAGAGGGGATTTGCTAGCAGTGCTATGATATGGAAGGTATGGTTTAGGTTTACTTGACTCTTTGGAGGGTGGGATCACTGTAGATCCGGAAAAATGTGTTCTGAGTAACCACCTTTATACTTTTCTAAAACATTTCTATCATTATGAAAGTGGTAGGAAGTCAGGGCATATCTCAATAAAGAATGCTGAAATCACTAGCAGAATGTGGCGAACTTCTATGAACCAAATCATAAGTCTGTTCAACATGTATAGTTTTAACACACTCTACCTCTACAGCCTTCATCAAGGCAACGTATTTGTTAAAAGAGATGTAGAATTAATGCCAAACTATACTGAGACTGCTCTGGTGGCAGATGGTAGGCGAGAATATTTTTATCTAGAGACAATGGAAAGCTTTTTATCAGCTGGGTGCAGAGCAGGGTTGTGGTTCTAAAGCTGTCACCTTACGTTGCTTAAAAGCATAGTTTTGTTATATGCTACGAATATAAAGTGATGCATCTGCCAAAGAATTACTGTATAATTTGTTGGTCTGATACCATTTTTCTGTATCCAAGCTCCAAGTTTTTTTTTTTTTTTTTTTTTTTTAATGAAACTAAAAGCTAAAAGACAGAACTGGTAGAACTGCTATCTAGTGTTGCATGATCTAATATCATGTATCAGCTCTGTCTTAAACAGGTCCATTTCTAGTAATAAAGTCCTGAATGACTCTTCAGCTGTGTTTTAGCACTTTTCCTATAAGAAGCCCAGTGTTCATATGAATGATGCTGGAGCTACATTTCTGAAATGGTGAGAGACAACACAGCATAAACTATTATCACGAGAGAAGATAGCAAGCTTATTACTGGTAAGATGTGATGTTAAAAATTACACAAATTGAAAAATAAATCCCACTGGGGTGTTGGTATTTTAACTACATAAAGGGCCGAATTTACTAAGATCTCATTTTGCGTGTATTAATTAGCATGTAGCATCTAGAATTTAGTGTGTGAGGCGGGGCCGTGATTAGTACGTGATCTACTAAGATTGCTCACGCAAATGACAGTGCGTGCAAAGTGTTGGAGACTCGCCTATTTAAATGAGGATTTAGCGTGTGCTATGGTTTTCATGATGACAACTGTACAAAACCGCAAGCGAAAATACAAGTTTTAACTGATGGAATTAGAGGTGAAGAAGCCAATAAAATGTCCAAAGAGCTACAGCAAAGAAATCTGACAGCAGCTCTAAGGAACACACTACACATTCAACAAATGTGTGTTTTCGGTTCTGTATATATGCTCAGAGTTTGTGGGAGGCACAAGTGCAGTCAATTGCAGTCAATTGCTCCTATAACACTGGGGAATCCAGCCACCTAAAAAACCTTTGTCTTATTCAAAGAATCTCGAGAGCTTGGAAACCTAATACTGTAAACCTCGCGATCCGGCGCAACATTGCATTTAGGAATTCAGTCAACACATGTAAAAGACGTAAAATAGACCGCTGCTGTGTTGGCTACTTTACGCTGGAATGATCCAGATGCCAAAAACTCTAGACTTGCCCAGAGTTTAATTATTGCAGGTATGCATGACTCCTTCTTGTGTCTGGCTCCAAATCTGCGCTGAGCTCCTCCAACAGCTCCAACACAGCAAAGCTGGATAGGCGATATGTTTTTATGTTTTAATTAGTTTGTCTCTCATTCCAAACATGTTAACACGAAGAGGAAATATGCGTTCTCTCCACCGTCTTTGATTATTTCTATGTCTTCGTTTTGCAACAATAACTGCGCGCAATTACGCATTGCCCCCGTTTGCACATCCTTTTGAAACGTGCTAAATATAGACGCAGTTTCTACCAGCGAAATTAATTTCAGGTTTGATAAATCGCTTTGCGTGTGCTAAAATCATATATTTACATGTTCTCCTCCCACTCCACGCATAATTGCGTGTGAACGCCCCAATGTACATATTGAGGCAAACGTACTAACTCGATGAGGACGTGCAATTTTGCACCTTTGGGAGATGCAAACCCTTTTACTCACCGTTAGTCGATCAGTTTGTACTTTTTTTTTAGCGTGTGCAATGGGTTTGCACGCATTTTAGTACACACAAACCTTTAGTAAATCTGGCCCAAAATCATCAAATGTGTTAATAATAGCAGGAAAAACTGTTATTAGAAGCAATGAGTTTGTGCTTATCATATCATCATTGTTGTGAATACCAAGGCTTTTCTGAAAGTTACCATTTGTGCCTTTTAAGGGAAAATATTTAGTCACAAAACGTAAACCGGTGGTATATGGTGAGGAACAATCAACTAGAGTTTTTTATTAAATGAAATGAATCTATCTAATCTGTTAACTGTACCACGTGCCACTCAGCATATAGAGACCAGTATAACCTCCATAAAGTTAGCTTTACTTAATATAAGGTCTCTGTCCAACAAGTCACTGTTAGTTAATG
>JBAMHX010000017.1:17182999-17211325 GCA_037177515.1 Pseudomugil tenellus | reverse complement strand
TGCTTTTAATTTTTTTATGTAAAGCACTTTGAACTGTTGTGTACATGAAAGGTGCTATACAAATAAACTTGCCTTGCTTAAATATTAATAAATACCGAATATTTCTAATTATACCCTTTGAGTTATCTTTGCTTTTCCATGAAAAGATAAAACGTGTTAGATTTCTTTCAGTCCCATTATATTATACTGTACAAAACTGTAGGAGGGAAGCAAAACATGTAAAAAGAGCAGAAAAAGAGCAAAAAGAAAAGAGGAGAATAATTAAAGAACAAAAGAAGAAATACCCTAAGGAGCTGACTTTGGATATTTGTCTAATTTCACTGTATGCCAGGGGTGAAGCTTTTTATTCAAACACCTCTGAGTACTAATGATGTTTAATGTATTAAAAAAGAAGTGAAAACTATGAGACATGTGCTCGAATCAAGGAGTTCTACACTGCAGAAATGTTTTAATAATACTGCCTTATGCATTCTTGAATAGTATTTTCTTGAGGATAAAAAGGGAAAATGACAAGACACAAGTACCATTATTGCTTTAGTATAGGGGCTTTTTGTTAAACCTTAAACCAGAAATTCCAAAAATGTGAAAATAAATCACTTCTGCTCTTTCTTTGTGACTCAGGGTAGGTCAGCTTAGGCGTTAAATCAGTTTGAAACACAGTATTGGCATTAGTTTTCTATTCCCGTCATAAGTGGCAGCAACTGTATGCAGTTGCAGGACTAAAAAAGCTTAAATGACCTAAAATGATTAATAATATCCCCGTCAATAATAATAACTATCCCCTTGCCACTGCTTCACAGTTTTTGATATGAAAAAGATAAAGAAAGACTTTATATAATGTCCTGAGAAGCCATGTTATAACTTATTAGATTAATTACCACCACATATTTGATGAGCTTCCTGCTAGACAGACAGACTAAAAATGCAGGAATATCCAGGTCTTTCCTGTACAGGAATATCCTTATAGTGGTTTTATGTATAAATCATGAGAGAAATATGAGTAAATTCAGTTTCTGGCGCTATCTTGCACAATATCCCAGCAGTGAGCTCAGAGGTCAGTATTTATGCACTTTGAAAGCATTTGGTACATGTATGCTGAAAAATGGATGGGACCAAGGAGGAAAATTGTAAATTTGAGAGGCAATGATTGTTATGGCTGTAGTTCGGGGGGTAAGACAAGTTGACTGTCAACCTGAAGGTTGCCGGTTCTATTCCAGGCTTCCCCTGACTACATGCTGAAATGCCCTTGGGTAAGACACTGAACCCTATGACCCCAAATAAATGTAAGTCGCTTTGGATAAAGGCATCTGCTAAATGACTGTAATGTAATGTAATGTTATACTTCGCAGCAAATGTAACTGTGGTGTGGATTATTATTACCATGATATTTTTTTATCCCAGCCCTGTTCTCTCCTGTCTCTCACAGATGTGATGTTTTAATGAATGCAGCCAGTCTGACTAACCCTCACATTACATATTGTATTTTCACACTGGATTATAGGGCGTGGGCACGTTAAAACATACCAGTAAAACACACGTTTACCTGTGTAATATCTGTTAGAGCCCCCCCTACTGAGTAACATTAGAAGACAGCAACACTTACCAGATTCAGGGATGAATGGAGAGAGTTTGTGTATGAATGAATGGATGGGTAGAGGACTGGTCTTAGGTTGAAGCGGCAAGGGGAAACCAGCTTCATTTGGGGCCCTGTGGTGGAAGTGCCCACACTGGGCTGTGCCATTGACGCTGGTGCAGAGTGGTGTGGTCTTAGATTCAGTCCTAAACCTTAAACAAGGTGTCCTTTCCCCAGCATCATCACCTGGGACGTTTGGGTTGGTGTTGCCTTGTGTCCATCGGGTTCAATGTCCTCCTTCTTTTAATGCATTAAGGGCCAGATTTACTAAAGGTTGGCGTGTACTAAAATGTGTGCAAACACAAACACTAACAGTGAGTGCTTCTTCCAAAGGTGCAAAATTGCGCGTCCTCCTCGAATTAGTACGTTTGCCTCAATGAATATGTAAATTTGGCCGTTCACACGCAATTTTGCGTGGAGTGGGAGGAGAACATGTAAATATATGATTTTAGCACACGCAAAGCGATTTATCAAACCTGAAAGTAATTTTGCTGGTAGAAACTGCGCCTATATTTAGCACGTTTCGAAAGGACGTGCAAAAGGGGGCAATGCGTAATTGCGCACACATAACTAATTATTAAAACATACCGGTGTTATAGGAGCAATTGACTGCACTCATGTGCTGCTTTTGCCTCCCGCAAACTCTGAGCATATATATACAGAAACTGACAACACACAATCGTTGAATGGGTAATGTGTTCCTTTGAGCTGCTGTCAGATTTATTTGCTGTAGCTCTTTGGACATTTTATTGGCTTCTTCCATCAACACCTCTAAATCCATCGGATCAAACTTGTATTTTCGCTTGCGGTTTTGTTGTCATGAAAACCATGACACACACTAAATCCTCATTTAAATAGGCGTGTCTCAAAAACACTTTGCAACCGCTGTCATTTTCGTGAGCAATCTTGGATCACGTACTACTCACGGCCCCGCATTACACGCTAAATTCTAGATGCTACACGCTAATTAGATACACTATATATAGCATACACTTTATAGTTCACAACATAGGGTAACACAGTATGTGAAAAATATCCAGAGAAGTGGCAAAATAAATCTTTTAAATAAAGATTTTTCATTGAACTCTTCTGGTCAATTTAAAGTAGAGCAACAATGGTGATGGTGATGGCCGAGGTGTGCTCTGGAGGTTTCCTGGGTGCTGATGGTAGTCGGTTTGCACACTGGGTCTGACTAGTTGTTTCCCTGTTGGGGCCTGTGTCGGGTCCCGGGGTTTTTCTCTCAGGTGTGTGGGCTGCCTCTTCGGCTGTCCAGTGCATGGATGGGGGTGGACGCCATTGTGGGCTAGAGAGTGGTGATGGTGATATGGAAGGAACGCGGGTGCAGGTGGCAGTGATGGAGGGGGAAGGGTTTGGAGGGTTCTGTGTGAGGGTATGTGCCCTGTCTAGGCTACCCCACAGTAGGGTGGGACACATTCTTGGTATATAGAGAGATAGAATCTTTTAAAACTTTATTTAATTTGTTGATTACCTTTTAGATGCGACAGCTAGCTCCAGCAGGTCCATCTCTCCCTGCTGCTGCACTGCTGCCAAGAAGTCCTGCTTTCTGGCAGAGATCCAAAGTAAACATAGTCTGCTGCTCAGACTATTTTTAAACAAGTTTTTATGTTCAGTTTCTTGCTTCTATTTAGCTGTTGGTCCGTGTTCATTTGCTTTACTTGTTTTTTTTTTGCAGTGGCTATACCGTTCTCATGCTGTCCTCTCCTACGTCTGCTTTGTAGATGACCTGTTATTCCTGTCAAGGACGAGGAGACTGGTTTCTTTAGATTGAGAAGAATATAAATTTAATAATGAAGATAAAAGAAGTTGAACATACATTAAACATAGAAACACGGAGGGACAAAACATTAAGACATACAGACATGGTACGAGGTTATAACCCGGGGAGAATCTCTCCAGAGATCTGTTCTCACACAGAAGTCTGGAACTACTCTGCCCCAGTCAGATGGGGGAACTTTGTTTAAAGACTTTGCTCACATGCGTCAATCTGAGGCCTGTTCTTCGGCTACGATAACAAAACCGAGGTCTCAGCCTAAACATTTACCTGATGGAAGGACGCCAGCCTTACAGATGGTTTACTAAGGTCAGAATGACATCAGTTTATGAGCCTTATGGTCGGACCTTTCGACTAGACATTAATTAAGAGCAAGGTAATTAAGCTAATACATGAAATTCCTCTACAGCTTTACCAAAGTCTCACAACAACACATCAGGCGCAACGCACCATAAGGCACACCCGAACATTTTGGAGAAAATCTAAAACTTTTGAGTGCACCTAATGATCATGAAAATGTGGTACATCTTTCTCTCTCTGTGGTTCAGAAGGATGCGTATTCAGACATGGGACAAGTCCAGCTGACTGTGGTTATCTGCTCCAGAACAAAGATCCATGCAACGACAAAACCTGGTCCTATGGTAAAACCCAAAATGGCATCAAACATCACTATATAAAGGTGTAAATAAAAGTAAAATGTGACAATTTTGATAACTCAGCCATAATCCATATCATATACAGTATTTGGTATTAGTAACATTAACATGTGAATAATTCATTTCTGAAGTACACTTTTGTGTCCCGGGTTATGTTAATTGAGGCTGAATTCATTATAGCAACACAATGCTGCAGATATGAGACAAAGGTCTTTACTGATAACTGAATGTGCAGCTGTGTAGCCCTGGATGTGAGGGGGTTTTTGTTGTGTTTACGAGCATAGCCAGCAGGCCTTAAGACTCCCAGCTCGCTATCTGTGCTGTCCACTGCTTTATGAGACTGAGGGAGACAGAGAGCCATGAGAGACCCATGCAGGGGATTTTTTGGGTATCATGTAGGTGCTTCTTCTTCCTGAGGACATTTAGTGGATGTGGGAGAAATTTAGAAAGAGAGAAAAAAAATGTTTGAGGGTCTGTACATCAGAAAAGTCACTGGCTTTGAAGTAGAAAGACAATGCTCTTTTCTTACGTAAAGGGTGAAACTCTATACGTGTGTGTGTGTTCCTACCAAAGCCAAAGCCAAAGCCTTCTTTTTTGACGGATGTCAAAAAGTGTGCAAAGCACACTTCAAACAGAGGGATATGAGAAAAATGGACAGAATTCAGGCATATCATTGTAAATGGCTTCTATGCAGTCCATAAATAAATAATATATAATGATTATAAATAAGCATTTTTCCATTGATACAATTTAGTAAAACTATTATATAGTTGGAGATTGCTTCAATGTGTAATGGTCATGTTCTTCATAAAATGCACACAGAAAATAAATCACAAGTACCATGTTGAGGCTTTGTTAATATTACCAGGCTCAACAAAGTGCTCTGAAGGGCCCTGGTGGTCCACAGTGATAACGTTATCAAAAAAACTTTGACAACCTCAGCACTGGTGTTCAGTTACCTTCAGGGTCCCATTGGATACAACAGTACAGTATGTAAGCAGGTCATGCAAAATATGATGTAATGTTAATGTTAGCCCAAAAATAATAACCCTTAGCCCTTTAACTTAGCCCTTAACTTTATTGAAGTAGTTAATTTGTGACTTGAGGGATCAGTTGTTGCATAATTTTTGAACAAACTGAGCATCCGTGCTACATTCGTTGTACGGATATTATTACTCAAGCAATGTCAATGATTTCCTACTAGTTCTCCATTCTCTGTGACATCTTACATGCCACAAAAAGCATTCCCAGGAGTTAAAGAGGTCTTGTTTTCTTACATTTCTCCATTTCGCTGCAGACAATCTTAAAAGGATGCCAGTGCAAGACAAATAACAGTTGTAGACAGCATGATTTGTTCACATTACCAGGTACAGCTCATTATGTCTCCTTACATAAAAGCCAGCAGTGGCTACTGTCGTATGCAATTATTGAACTGGTGTCGCAATTTGTAGGGGTTCACAGCCCTACCCCTTGTAGCTCTGTTTTAAAAGGTAAAGGGTAGGGAAAGGAGTAGTGGTAAAAATGTGAAATGGGATTGGACCTTTATCTAATCTCCAACAAAAATGGTTTCCACAGATGACTTTCCAAATGGGTCTGTGTACTAAACTACTGCTTTTGTCAGGTAGTGAAAGGTGCACATCAGGTACACAACTTTTGAAGAAGTGTTTTATTAAAGTAATTTGAGCCTTGATTTTAATTATTTTTGAGTGTTCCAATAAATCCTTCACATTTCTGAGCATTTGCTGTGACTCGACAGATAACATCTTTTGAAGTTTTGAACTCAAAATTTCAGATGTTTTGCTGTCAAACATTAAAAACAAGACATTTTCTATTTCTCTATTCATACTCTAACACTACATCCTCTAGCTGAGTGAAAATAAAGGATGATAATGATAGAGAAAGCTGCCTTTCTGTGTCAGCATCCCCCTGGTCAATCCCTCTCCATCACTGCTGCTGCTTCTGTGGGATTCACGAAGATGAAGGCCAGCTTGCAGCTGACAGCTGCTAGAGCTGCTGATTCCTCCAGCTGGATGGATATGCACAACTTTGACTTTAAATTAGTTAAATGGAACCCCAAAGGAGTGTAAATGAGCTTGCCTCTAGCCCTCCAACACAACAAACAGAGTAAACTTATCTTCCTTTCAGAGTAAAAACATACTTTCTGCTGTCGCTGTGGGGCTAATGAAGGAGCAGGATAGCACCAGGATGAAACCAGAAAGCACAATGAAAGAAAACCTTTCAGCAGCAGCTCTTTAGAAAAGCCCCTATAACAAAGTGAGGTATCTTCACTTGACTGTTGTCACTTGTGGAACAGGGCTGTGGGATGATGGGAATTCATTAATGAGCAAAATATTCACTCTCACTGCCTCAGTTCAGTGTTCTGTGTAATGAATAGGACAATAAATAAAAACTCTATGGCAAAGCAAAATGAACATCAGACTGAATAGATTCAGGCGCAGATAGGATGGGGAAAAATTTCACTGGATATTACAGAGCTATGAAGATGTCGATGCGTATGACACATCTGATTATTATAAACTCAAACTATTTAAAATGATGGAATAATTCTGAATATAACTCAGGGTCACGGCGATACAAAGGATCGCATGTCTTGATATAAAAAGCTTGGTCACTTTAGTCCTCAATTTGATTACCTCTTTTATCGCATCCAACAATTTTCCTAACCACTTCATCCAATTCAGGGTCGTGGGGTGACCTGGAGCCTATTCCAGCAGTCATCGAGCAAGAAGCAGGGTATTCCCTTGACAGTTCGTTTCTCTTTTATTTAACCACAAAAATCACATTCCTTGCTGTGTGTACTGCAGAAACGCATTTTTTTATTTTCAGAACAAGAGCTAGAGGACTAGCAGAGTTCAGTCTCAATTTAGGTCCCTGGCCAGCAGCTGTTTTGCAGAGGCTGGTCAACTGGGTGATGACCTTACATGTTCATTGAAAAAGTAAAGTCAGAGTCAGTTGCAGTTTCTCGTAAAGACTAAATCTTGCTGGGTAAACAATGGAAGAAGCTTCTAAATTGGTTAGAGGTCAACGTTTTAATTAGTTCAAAATAAAAAAATCATCTGCTTTATTCAGTAAATGTTGTATTTACACTTCTGGCACATTGAAAAGCCCACTCTATATTTACGAAATACTGCCTATTGGATGCTCTTGGATTCAATAAAAGGGAACAGCTTTTGTAAATGCTGTTAGAAGAAACCTATTATGCTCTTCCTGACTCTTTATTCTTATTCTCTATATACTTTAGCACTTCACTATGCTGGCTTTGCATGATTTAATGCTGGAAAAAAAACTTTTTTGTACTAACTCTTTATGTATTCCTTCCTTTTTCACTGGGTGATACCAGTTGTTCTCTGGCTGATTCAAAACGTCTGTGGAAGTTCTCCACAGAAGTGGGTCTCCTTACATTTTTTCTTTTTAGAAATCTAAACTTTAAACTATGTGTTGAATTGAATTAAGTTTTTGAATGAAGCTGAAAGAGACTTCAATACAATTTCAGACAAAGTAAAAGTGAACTTAGAGGCCTGATAAGGTTTCATTATTGTACCGACAGATGTGTTAACACTCTTGCTGCAACCTCATGATATAATTTATACTTACCAATGCATTTACATTGATTAAAAAAATCTGTGTAAGAATGGACCTAACATGACACACAAGAACTCGGATCATAAAAGACAAATCAATTGATCAACAGACCAAAGGGGGATAGCTGAATGGGATTTGATGTTGTTTGCACCTTTGTTGCAGGCAAACAATAGCAACAGGTATTTAAGTTACATTTGCCTTCACTTAAAAAGCAGGTTAGACCATCAGCCTCAACTTCTAATTTGAAGAAACATGGAACTGAAGCCTCCTTCCAGCTTGAGAGGATATTTGCAAGTACTTACCATTAAAAAGGGTCATTAGAAAAGGGCAAGACCCCGTCACCAGCCCCAAATGACTCATTCATGTAAAAAGGGGATGTGTCGGAAGAATTTGATCTATGGTCTGGGTTGTGAGTTTTAATTGGATGGGTGGGGGATTTGGCGGACATTGTGATTTTCAGGGTGCTTGGCTGGGGGGACTGAGATGAATGCTGACACATGGTGACTGACTGTAGACATTCCCTGGTTGTGGTGGTCTCTGGCTGCATACACATACAGATACAGACTCACACAGATATACTTGTTATTATTGTTTTTGGTGTTTACTGTATTTATTCCAACAGGTGCTCCTGATGATTGTTGATTTTTTAGAAGCCTTAGATGGTTTACACATGTTGATGCTGTTGACATGTGCGGAGCACTGAATGGCGTTGCTGTGGTTTGTTTTATACTTTCTTTTATTTTATACCATTTCTCTTCCCATTTCTTCTTTTTCCACCCTTTTTCCCTTTTCACCCACTATAGCAGGGTGTTGTAGGAAGTTGTCCTCACCTGAAACTGAACATGTTCAGCTTATTTGCTCTGTTCAGACTTTCGTCAGTCTGAAAGAATACATAAAAACAAATTTCTCAGAGTAATAATTGATTAACCGGAAGTTGCATATAAAACATATACTAAGTAAACAGTTAAATAGTATATTTATTCTATCCATTCACCCATCCATGCTTTTCATCCAACTGCTTCATCCAATTCAGGGTCGCAGTTGTTAGGTGGAGCCTATCCCAGCTACATCCCAGGCGTGTAGTTACATGTGTGTGGCCCTTTCCGAAACAAATCCTTCTCCCTCTCACTACGCACTTCCACTAGACCTTCTGAAGGCACCCTCGCAGCTGAACGAGGTTCCCTAATTGCACCATAGGGTAAAAATCCAGAACCACACATTCAGACATCCTTTGCTCAAGAAGAAATGGAAATCACTGTTGCCATGGTTCTACACCTGGTGTCATTGACAGTAGTGGCAGTCTCTGTTTTACACATGGTGTTCAGGATGAGAGAACACGGTTTGCCAGAAGGCGCAAACATCTACAGACATTATTAATAATGTTCCTCCACCTTAATGCCTGTCTCCACAATATCTGCTACCTCACCCATGATGCCCTGAGCTACCACAACAGTTACTGGATCATGATTACATTTTGGTTTTTGCACTTGTTTAATTTGCTTGCTTTTGAGAAAATATCATTTATACAATGCAATTTGTCTTTATATTTCTTGCAATAAATATAGTGCCATAATATTCCCTGCACTTACACAATTAGCCTAGGCCAATACACCCATGGGCCTTGTTTAATTCAAGCACACGCACTTTTTCAGTTGGATTATCTTCAGTGATGATTATTTTGACCCATGATTTACAAAATTGTGGAGACTCTATAGCCACTTTTTAGAATAATTTTGAACACCGTCCCATTTCAAATCATGGTTTAATGATTTTTACTCATTGAGGATTTTTATTGTAAATGAAGTGGGCATTTGCTTTGCTGACATGGTGCAGTGAAACCTTAGGAATAGGCCCATAGTCAAAGAAGTGGGTAGGCCTAAGCACACCCTAGGCCATATATGGCTCCGGCCCTGCAGCATATTAGGTGAGACTTAGATGAGATACTTCGGTGCATGGACTATGAATTTACTCCAAGCCTTCTTTGGAAAACTGTATTTTTTTCAGTTAAATATTGCATTCTTTTCAGCATTCTTTTCTTTTGGCAGTTTCACTTGTCAAACAATCCTTTCAAAATCAAATATTAATATATTAATGAATTAATTAAAGTAGTTGTTGATTGTACCATTACTGTAAGCAATGTGGTTTCTCAATATATATCAGTTTAAAGTTTTGTGGACCTAGTTATTTATAAAAGATAAAACAGTGCAACATGCAGAACTTATATTTGTATCACACTTTCTCCATATCAATGTTGGAGTACTGTGTGCGTTGCTCCATGCGTCTGAGTGTAATTTTGCTGAGCAGGAGCCAGAAGGAAGGTGAACAAGATTTATTGAAGGTAATTAGGGATTGACTGAAACCTGTAAGGAATGTGGGGGAGTCCAGGAGGGTTGCAAGGACAAGAGGCAGGCTGTTGGATATCCAGGGCGGAAGGGAAGGCAGGAGCAGCAGGAACAACCATGGATGTGTAATGAATGTCCGACCAAGGAATGACTGGTGAGCTGAGGGATATAAGGCTGTAAGGGAGTCAGGAACAGGTGCAGGTGATCAGGCATAATGAGTCTGGTGGCTGGTGACGGTGATTGGGCTGATTATGTCTGGAGCTGGGGTGTGGCAGAGTACAGGCCTGACAGTAAGTTGGCATTGTCACCACACTCGCTGTTGAGAGCTTTATGGGCCACTTTCAATCACTCGTAATTGGTTTTGTATGGCACTTAATATGGCGACCACTCCGCTAGAACGCATAAATAGAGTAAAAGTGCATAGGGGAAGGGAGGAGGCATCAGAAGTTGTCCTTGAGAGTCGATCCGGGTTGGAGGAGGCACATTGCAGCGCCAGTCAAAGTCTGAATGAAATCGGTTGATGGTTAAATCTCAATTCCATCATCAACAAGATTTGGTGGATGAATGTGGGAAAAGGGAATGTAGATCACTTAGTAATAGGAGGAGAGGAATTCACGGAAGAATGAAGAAAATGGGAAAATCAATGAGAGCGACGGCGGGTAGGCACAACTTTGTTGTGAATGGGCCTGAGTGGGGAGACACTGATTTTTCCGAAAATGAGGATCTCATGGAGATAAGTCGGGAAAGTGGCCGGCAAAGGGAAAAAAGAAGGAATGAGTCCTTGAAAATAGAAATAAGAAAGTTAGGACTGTTGGAGATAATCCTCAGGATCATGGAGAAAAATGGAAGATAATACTATGTTTCGGAGAAGAAAATGGTATATCGGCTATGAATCCGGTTAAACTTTCAACAGTTTTGAAAAATCAGGTAGGAGACATTCTTATGGCCAAGGTACTGAGAGATGGTAATTTATTGATTATTTGCAAGAATGAGGAGCAGAGGGACAGGGCAGGTAAGTTGAGGGAAATAGGCAAGTGGAAGGTGACAAGCGTAAGTCAAGTTGAAACGGAGGAAATTGATAAAAGGAGTGATTTGGGGAGTCCCGGTTGGTGTAACAGTGGAAGAGATGAAGGCAAACCTAAGAAGAGGGAGAGTGAGAGAAGTTCGGAGAATACAGATAACAAGAAATGGTGAAAGGAAAGATAGTGAAGGCGTGGTGATCGAGTTTGAAGATGAAGTACTTCCAGACAGCATGACACTTGGGTTCATGAACTACAGAGTTAGAGAGTGTATACCGAGGCCTATACGGTGCTTTAACTGTCAAAGATTTGGGTATGAGGCTTCGGTTTGTAAGGGTAAGAGAAGATGTGCAAGATGTGGAGGAGATCATGACTATGGCAAGTGTGGACAGGATGTCCAACCAAAATGTTATAATTGTGGGGGATGTCATAGTGTAGCTTATGGAAGATGTAAGATACTGAATCGGGAGATAGCAATACAGCAAGTTAGAGTGCAAAATAAAATCTCATATGCAGAAGCTGTTAGGAGAGTGAAAACACAAGAGGAGCAGGTAGGTATGGGAAACAACCAAAGACAAGACAGAACAGAACAAAGAAATGTAAGGAAAGGTTCTGATTGACTTAAAGAAGCTAGTTACTTTTATTGCAGGAGTAGTGAATGGAACTATGGAGGTAAAATCTAAAACAGAGAGAATACAAATCATTGTTAAAGCAGCAATTCACTACCTTGACATCACGGACATAACTTGGGAGGAAGTGAGAAATTATCTGAGCGTGCAGGCCAGTCATGAACATCGAGGGATAGGGTAAAAATGGTTCTTTTGCTACAATGGAATGCTAGAAGTGTGTTGGCTAATGGACATGAGTTGCAAAAATTTATTGATAATTTAACGAGGAAACCTGAAGTAATCTGTTTGCAAGAAACATGGCTTAAACCCAATCTGGATTTTAAAATAGTTGGTTATGTTAGTATCAGACTTGCAGCTCACCCAGGGATCCTCGAGCATAGAGATAGTACACAGAGTGCAATGGATGCTCCGTTTACTCTAGAGGAGTTGCAGAGGGCACTTGGGAAACCTGGAACATCAGCTCCTGGGAAAGATGGAATTTGTTATATTATGTTAAAGAATTTAGAAACTAGCTTCACAGAAACTCCTAGGGTTTTATAATAAAGTATGGGCAGAAGGAGTTTTGCCTAGAAGTTGGAAAGAGGCTGTAATTATTCCAATCAGGAAACCGGGTAAGGATCGCACAAATCCCATAAACTATAGACGAATTGCACTGACTTTGCATATAGGAAAGATAATGGAGAGGATGATTACTGATAGATTCAATTATTATTTGGAAAGTAGAGGCTGCCTATCTCCATTTCAAAGTGGATTTAGGAAAGGTAGTGGATCCCGTTGTGTGGTTAGAAACGGAAGTCAAGAGGGCCCAAATAAATAAAGAAACAGTTATGGCAAAAAAAGCATATGACATGGTGTGGAAGGAGGGATGATAAAATTGGATCAGATGGGATAACAGGTAGGACATTCAACTGGATTAAAGATTTTTTGTATGATAGAGTCATTCAGATAAGGATTGGAAATTCTTTATCTAAAAAGTATACTGTCGATAATGGTACTCCACAGGGAAGTGTGATTAATGATGTTTTTGATCTTGTGCAAGATGATATAAGGCGTTCTCTGTTTGCAGATGATGGAGCCTCGTGGAAAAGAGGGAGGAATGCTAATTATATTAAACAGAAAAGGCAAAATGCAATGTTGTAGGTTGTAGAAAACTGGTCGTATTCTTGGGCTTTCGGTTTTCAGTAGAAAAAACAAAAGTGGTGAAATTTAGTAGAAAGAAAAACATAGTAACAGATTTTAAAATGTATGGACATAAAATAGAGCAGGTAAGATCGTTTAAATTCCTCGGAATGTGGCTGGATAGTAATTTGACCTGGAAGGACCATATTACAAAAGTAGGTACTAAATGTAAAACAACTTTGAATATCATGAGGTGCCTTTTTGGTAGTAAATGGCGTCTAGTAGAGGAGCATTAAGACAGATTTATATAGCACATATTAGATTATGGATGCTTTGTTTATGGTTCTGCTGCTAAAACTCATTCACGATAATTGGAGATAATCCAATCCAAGGCTTTACGGTTATGTAGTGGAGCATTTAAAACATTACCAAGTTGCAGCAATACAGGTGGAAATGGGAGAATTACCTCTGGAATTAAGAAGTAAGTAACTGGTGTTGAATTACTGGACTTATCTTCAAGGCCACAATATGGATAGACATCCAACAACCAAGGTAATAATTCCATGTTGCGAGAGTGAAAGAGATAGAACAAATGTGGAGCAGTTCTCAATTTACTGGTGAAATTGGGTTAAATAACCTCCGTTTTGTTCCTGCAGTTCTATTACCAGTAACTTCACCATGGCTTTTTCCTGCAGTCTCCATTGATTTATACTAATTGGAAAAAAGGCATAAGTACAAGGGAATAGCAAATATCAAAATACTAACACAAGAAAGACTTGAAATGATGTATAAGGATAGTGTTGTTATTTTTAAAGATGGCTCAAAAGATCCCAAAACAGAAAAAACAGGGTTTTCTATGACAGTTCCTGCTCTAACAATAGATGTAAAAAGAAGAACTCCAGATCATTTATCAGTAGAGATGATGGCAATGTTGACAGCTTTACAGTAGATAGAGGACACCAGGTCTACTAAGGCCATCATCTGTTCTGATTCTCATTCAGTTCTGGCATCAATCCAGTCATTCTTATCACAGACAAGGCAAGATATATTAAATGACATACTCAAAGCACTTTTTAGGTTTAAAAACAATAGTATATCTGTCACTTTTATGTGGGTTCCTGCACATCAGGGTGTTCATGGAAATGAAAGGGCAGACAAATTAGCGAAGGAGGCATTAATGTTAGATAATATCATGATGATGACATTCAGTAAATCAGAAACTAAATATATAATCAAGACTCACATTTTCAAAGAATGGCAAAAGAAATGGGATGAAGAAAAGACTGGAAGACACTTACATTCAATCCAAAGGACGGTGGGCATAATGAGACCAACAGGGGGCAGCACGAGGAAAGAACGAGTTATCACGAGACTCAGAATTGGTCAGTCCGGATTAAATAAGACCTTAAATTTGATAGGAAAACACCCCTCAGGTTTATGTGAACACTGCAGTACAGAAGAAATGGTTCAACATGTTATTTATCATTGTCCAAAATATACAGCAGAGAGATTGAAATTTTACGAAGGATTAAAGAAAACAGGCATTATGGACTTTAACCTATCATTTATATTAAGACGGGAACAATTAAAATGTTTGTTTCTTTTCCTAAAGGAAACTGGATTAATTGATAGAATTTAGTTTTTCTCTATTTTGTTTTCTTTTTTGTTTTGTTTTGTTTTGTTTTCTTTTTTGTTTTGTCTCATCTGCTCAGACCCACACTCCAACACAGTAGGTGGCAGTAATGCACCAAACGTAAGGTGCCACCCGCCAAAAAACATCAAAAGAAGAAGAAGAAGGTGAAGGGAGTAAGGAGGCATTGCGGAAAGAGCCTGTCTGTTGAGGACAGCCACACTTCAGATACACACTTCCTGGAGCAGGTGGTGCGCTAAAGTTTTCAGGTAGGGGAGCGGGGAGTCTTCACAATGCTGATGGCATAGTGGTTTCAGTCTTTTGCTCTGCTTAAGCTGCACTCTTCTTTTTTAAAGCGATGAAACTACAAAAATGCATGGATGAAAAATAAAACTACTTCCGGGATCGTTTTAATGTACAATTAACATTAATAGAAGGTTAAAAGCTTATAAAAGTCCAAATAAAGGGGCCATATTATGCAAAACGGACTCTAGGAAGTGAGCATGTGGCTCTCATGTAACTGTACACTGACTACACACAGTGCCTCTCTGGCTGCTTAGTGTCAGCGGGGCAGGGGACAGAGAGCAGTTTGGAGAAATGCAGAGCAAGGCTTTCACAGTTCCGGCTAGAAATCGCTCAGAATAGTATGGCGCAACTATAGTATGGTGCATATTGCAAAATTCCTAATATTATCATAGATGTGCATAGGATAGACTGTGAGACTGCAAATACGGAAACCTTTAAATCAAAATTAATTTGAATGTGGACTGCCCTTCTACAACATATAAAGTCCTTTTCTGTACCAATCAAAGTGACCTGGCACATAATTTGAAATTACATGGAGACCATAATGATCAAATAACAAAAATTCTTGTGTCAGATTTTACACCCAAACTGCTGGCTTATTGAAATTATTCAAATTTTTATCAGCTGCAGATAGGTGCCATTCTATTTGTATGCTCTCTTTTTCACTCTGTGTGTATGTGAAAATGCTGAAAATGTGTCTCTGGTGGTGTGAATGTATGTAATTTTTGGAAAAAGCCTCAAATCTGCATGAAGGTGTTATTCTGACAAAGAAATTAAACACGAAGCAGATGTGCAACTTTTCTTTGCCAAAGACTGTATTTGCTTTTGCCAGTTGCTATCACGGACGTTTCTCTCTTCATTTTAGCACAAGGAAGAAGAGGAACTGGATAACAGTAACACACAAAGTAGGAATCATTAACCAGTGTATGTGCTACACCCAGATACTTTGCTGTAGAAATACCATCTGTCATCAGAGGTTTTCATCTTATTAACATGTGGATAATAAATACTTTTAGTAACCTTTGCAGTTGTCATATTTTCTGTTAGAGATTCTTAAACAATGCTTGTGTCTCACACAACACATAGAGGGTTGTAGTAAAAGTTTTTTTGCACTTACATATTATAAGTTAATCCACAGACATTTATCAGAACCCAGAGTGGGGTGTGTTTGTTGACACTGAAGCTTCAACACTAAAGCACTAATCCAAACATCCCACACTCATGAAGGAAATCAAGAAAGAATTAATAAATCTAAAAAATGGTAAAGTGAAAATGATCAATGGCAATTTACATTTATTATCTAAACATTTATTTAAATAGAAATGCAATTGATTATATTTGCATCATGTCCAGTTTGAATGTTTTATTATTGTTAATACACTTATGTTAACACTGCATCGTACTTAATTTTTTTTTTGGTTGGCTTTTTCCAGTTCCTCCTTTGTTTGCTTCTCTAAAATCTGATATGTTTGTTGTTTTTGTTTTAATAAGCCTGTCTGGAGCACTTATAGAAGTATTGAGCTAAAATTCATAATTCTAGACTGATTTTTTTTTAAATCACTTTGTGAAGAACATACATAGGGAACATAGGGAAAAAAAATTTGTGTACCTAGCACTGCAGGCAACACCTGTGCCCAACTACACTACAGCAGTTCGACTGCACTTATCTATGATGTCCTCCATTGTTTGATTTAGTGCTTGTCTTGTTCTTATTCTCAGATGTAAGTCGCTTTGGAGAAAAGCGTCTGCTAAATGAATGTAATGTAATGTAACTAGCATAATTAAGTTCATCTAGAGAAAGAATTTGGCAAATCCGGTCCTCGACAGTCGCAGTCCTACAAGTATTAGGACTTTCCGTGCTACGAAACACGTGACACACATGAGACTTAATTAGAAGACTGGCTGCACTTTCATGTATATTCATTTGAATTGCATCCTCCTTTCTCCTCTTACAGCTTTCTGTCCTCCCACCCTATACAGGGAGGAAGGTGTGGCCCATTACTATAGACTGTATATAAAAGATAGTCGGAACCTAGTTGTTGTCTGTGCAGGTTCACATAAACATAACTAGATCACTAATTATCTATGTAATAGACCTGTTTAAATTAAAGTGCAGTGCCTCAAGGCATATTTAGAAGGTGTTACTTAGCATACTGTTTTGGTCTGCACAGATGGATGTTGCAAATTGTGATGTGCCGAATGTCACAATAAATGTAAAAGTGATTTTCTATAACCCAAAGCCTGCAAATGATCTTGTTCTTTGTTGTTCACATTTCATCTTTGTGACAACTGAGTGTGCACAAAGTTTGAGTGAAATATAAACAATAAAATCTTGGCAGGTTGAGGATGAAAGTACGTCTGGCATCAACACAGTCTCACTCAACTAAATATGAAATCCGAGCCATTGTGAATCACAGAAATGAAGTGACAACAGGCAGAATTAAATCAAGGGTGCAGCTACCCAAATAATTATATCACACATCTTTCAGTAATTAAAATGTCCCATTTCAGAGAACCCTCCTTTGTGTGCAGTTGCATAAACAAATACTTACAGGCAGAGAAAATTGCCTGTTCATTACTTGTGGTTTTATCCTTCATGGTTAATTTGACTAATCCACAACAAGCCAGCCAGACATTCTGTTACTTTAGACATCTCTGGAGTTTTATAGCATCCCTGCACAGTGGATGAAGCCACATTAGGGCAGAATATTATAGTGTTTCTGTTCTATATCCGTCACGGACATTTAAGCCTGAAAGTGTTATTATCCCACTGTTAAGCTTACTGTTCTTCCACTAAGCACAAAACCTGTGGCTTTTCTACAGTTTGGTTGTTCAGCTTAATCTTTGTCTAGAATTTCAGCAACTTTAGAGGACATGGTGCAACTCGAATAACCTCTGTATTTCATTGCTCACCATCCAGTTGGGTGTTCTCTTGATGACAAGCTCAGGTTGTGCCAGCCTCTTCCCTCTATAGGCCAGGGCTGAATGGGGATGTGAATGGTGGTGTAGATGAGAGACCGAGAGGAGAAAAAAAGGTTAATTGGTTTTGTTGACCATCTGTCTATGAAGGAGAAACCAGGCACTGATAGCACTCTTCAGGCTGAAAATAAAAAGAGCAGGATCTGCGAGCACTGATTGGCAGTGACCAGTATGACCACCTGGCCTATTAATAGAACAAGTTGATATCTTTGATTTATTCACCTAACTTTTTTCCCTTTTTTGCAGTAGCTGCTATTTTAGTTCTTCGTATTTCAACAAAAGATCTTTGTGTCTTGCCTTTCATCCATTTGTTCCTGTGCTATAATCTCTGAGCGAGGTGAATGAGCCATAGGTATCCAACTGAGAGAAAAGGAGAAATAGCTGAGTGGTGCATTCATCGAATGGCATTGCTGGGGCTGACTCGCCCAGAGGCCGCTTCTGACTGTGAAAGGCTGGGAATTTCTCCATCTAGACAGCTGAGTTTAAAGTAGCCATTTCTATCACACAGGAGTGCCCACTACTGCAGTTAAAAAAAAAAAATCAACACGAAACAACCATCACCTTATAACTGTGATTTATGTGCAACCTGGCGAATTAGCAAGTCACTTTAGTTTGATAAAGTGGTGATTTCTGTCAAGTAAGTGAATATAACATCCATTAAGCACAGCAGAAGCAATGTCATGAACAGCTTTAACCCCTGCATTGTTGTTGTGAATGTAAATGTTTTATTGCAAGCAAACTCAAAGAAACTGTTTTTTTTTTTTGGCAATTACCTTCATGATTTATGGTTGAAATGAAGCGCCTGCTGTACAGCTGGTAGTGAAGTCAGTGAGTAAAACAGTCTTCTTGAATCATAGAACAAGTGGTCTAATCTAGATAACTGTGAAAAACTAAAACCTTTTTCTTCTTTCTTCTTTGCCATTGAACAACTGGATCAAAACAAGTGGTATTGTTCAGAGCAAAACTAAATATATTACTATGATTACTTTTATGCATATTACTCAATTCACAACTTGTAAACTCTTAAAAGGTTATTCCCCATCTAGAGGATGTTGAGGTTTTGCAATTACATATATATAATTATTCATATATGAAGGGTGGTTAGGAGAGGAGGGAGATTAACCCGCATTCCAAGCACCAGGCTTTCATAAGGGGCATGCCCCCATTCGCATATAATCTACGCAAATTCCTTCAGACATACACCTATCCATGCCTGACACCTGTTATCTCAAGATAGAAATAACTGACAAATTTAACAAGAGCTTTAATGTTTCTTCCTGAGAGAATATAACAAGCACCAAAAGCCCAAAATCCTCCTGTGTTCTTACAGGATGAACTGGGGGTTAAGACCACATGGGGATTGCCAGATTAGTATATAAATATTATTTAGTCTACATTGAATAAGTTTGTGATACTAACTGTCAAAATTAAATAATTATTTCCAACATAACTCTTTTTTTATCCTCCTTTGGCATTGTGATAGTTTTTCAGCCTTACACTTAGACGATGGCAGCAAAATAATGGGCTTGACAGACAAAAGGCACAGTTGCTTATTTTCCACTCACCACCCATAGAACCTGTGCGATGAGCCAAGCAAGATATTTGTCCATGTGAAATTTTGTTCGAGTTCACGTACACATGGGGAATCACAATGCGACACAAGATAGTTGAAAAATATTGAACGTTTGTCGCTGTCACATGGCACTTGCTGGATCCTGACCAAGGACCTCTGTCTTGTCTGAGTTTAAAAAGAGAAAAATTAGAGTCATCCAGGTCTTTATGTCTTTAAGACATCTTTGTAATCTAATGGACTGATTGGTTTCATCAGGCTTCATGGATAAGTAAATATGAGTATCACCTGAATATCAATGAAAGTTTATACCATGTTGTCTGATGATATTACCTAAGGGAAGCATGTGTATATAGTATTGTATAAAGTATTGTTCCAAGTACAGAACCCTGATGAACAATATGACTTACTCTGGTGGGTGAGGAAGATTCATCATTTACATTAACAAACTGAAATCTATCAGATAATCGGCTTAGTATGGTCCCTTTAATACCAGCAACATGTTAAAGCATCTGTAGCAGAATGTTGTGATCTGTGCTGTCCAATGCAGCACTGAGATCTAAAAAGAGAATAGACAGGAGTCCTTTATCTGAGGCCATAAGAAGATCATTAGTAACTTTTACCAATGCTGTCTCTGTGCTATGATGAACTTTAAATCCTGACTGAAATTCCTCAAAGAGATTGTTTCTGGTCAGATGGGCACATAGTTTCTCCAGAATTTTAGACATAAAGGGGAGGTTGGATATTGGTCTTTAATTAGTGAACACTTCTGGATCAAGAGTTGGTTTTTTTAAGTAAAGGTTTGATTACAGCTGGTACATATCCTGTTAATATAGATGTATTGATCAGATCCAGTACAGATGTTTTAATTGAGGAAAATAGTTCAAAATAGGAGGAAAATAGGAGCTCGCTTCTTCTGAGTGGTTATCTTCTTTTTTAGAGGAGCAACATTGTCTAGTACGCATTAAAGCTGTCATTCTATCAACAAATTCATGAACCCGTGTTAAAGCAGAGCTTGAAGGCATCTTCTTTGTTATATCAACAAATGGTATTGTAGGAAATATTGATGAAGTGGAGTTCTTAAATTTGGTAATAACACTATCTGACAAACATCCGCTATAATAAGTTTTCTTCTCGGCTATTGTGTAAACAAATAAGGTAAATTAAAAGGTTATTAGAATATGATCAGACAGAACAGGGTTATGAGGAAAAACTCTTCACTTTTAATGCCATAAGTCAGAACGAGATCAAGAGTATGATGATGAGAATGAGTAGGTTTGTGGACGTATTGTGAGAAGCCAATTGAATTTAATATTGAGTTAAAAGCAATGTTTAAACTCTAATTGTGATAATCAGCATGATTTATTTATTTTGATCTATTGATTCTGGGTGGTTGGGGAATAGAGAAAATACAGAGAAGTGTGCATGCAGATTCCAACCCTGCTCTGCTTCCTGGTCTCATTCCTGGATAGTCATGGGTTTAAATGATAATTTAAATGGTTCATATTCTTGGAAATAAGAGCTGCTCCATCTAGATGTCAGATGAATTCCATCTCTTCTAATAAGACCAGGTTATCTATGAAGCCCACATTGTGTTCTAGCCAGCAGTTAAAGAAAGAGATGTGGCAAAACATTTAAGCACTGATCAGGTTTGGCAGGCGTCCAGAGAAAACTATGCTGTCCAACATGGTTTTAGCAGTCTCACACGGAGGCAACATTTGCTTTAGTGACCTCTGACTGGCGTAACCGGGTGTCATTTGTTCTGACATGCATAATAATCTGGCTGTATTTACATTTATCCTTAGCCAGCAGTTTTAAATAGGATTCTATGTCACCTG
Source organism: Pseudomugil tenellus (assembly GCA_037177515.1). NCBI lineage: Eukaryota > Metazoa > Chordata > Actinopteri > Atheriniformes > Pseudomugilidae > Pseudomugil > Pseudomugil tenellus. The sequence goes on along the minus strand of JBAMHX010000017.1, from coordinate 17,190,209 downwards.
CTCTGACTCCTAGAATACATTTCATTAGAATTCCTGATGTATCCGATGCCACAACTATGAAGCTCAATACGTTTCTCATAATCGAGTCTCCAATTGTCAAAGTGGATGGAGAGGATAATAGAGGTTTTACCTAAGGTAGTTGTGGTGGTGAAACGGTGCAGACAGGAGAGCGGGTGGATCGTTGTGGGACGGAAGTGAATGACTGTTCGGACCTTTCTGCAGGTGCGGCTCCCAGATGGATTGCTGGGAGCCGGATGGGAAAAAACCCCACTGTGTTGGTGTGCTGCTGGGCTGAGACTCGCCACCCAAAAGGGGGAATTCCTTCAAGCTCAGGACGTCAAATCTGGTATTGTTGAAATCATTTGATGTACGTGACGTGAAAGACCAGGACTCCTGTTGGGATGGTGTGGAGCTAACCGTGACCTTGAGTTTAACTCCGAGTTGGATTCATGGATCATGTGAGCTGGCAACCTGTGGAATGGCTATAATGGGAGCTGCTGTGCTGACTTCTACAGGACTCCGGGATTCCGATTGTGAATTTCCAACAACGATGGTATCCATCATGATCTCACCCTCTCCAATCTGGTGCAGGGTGGATATCCATGCCTCCAGTTCTGCTACATTTTCAGCCATATGTAAACAACTTTCACAGTTAGAGGAGGAAGAAGAGGTTAGTTTGGCCATTTGAGCATTCTGTTGACGTTAGCTGCTAGCTAACAGCTGCTGGGCCTGTTTGAGAGGATCTCAGCTGATTTTCCCATGCTGTCATTGTCGAAGTTTTCGGAAAATACAAGCTACTTTTGAGGAGTTCTTTCTCCTTTGTTAAAAAATTAGGATTGCACCTTAAAATGATGCAAAACCAGATAAAATACAAGATTTAAAGGAAATGATCTGATTTGTACGTAAAAACGCCACACAAGCTCCTCACACTCGGACAAGACTTTGTACTTATACTTACAGTGTCCATATTAATTAATGCAGCTTAGGGTGAACAAATAACTTGATCAACACAAACTACATGTTAACATACATATCATGGGGGGACTTGTTTGTTTTTTTTAGAGAAAAAAAAATCACGTATGAAAGATCCCAAAGTGTGTTCTTTATGATTCGTTGACTGACATGAATATCAGAACCACCGGAAGGAAGACTCAAATGCCAAGGCTCCAGGTAAATTTCATCTAGTTTTTCTCAGACAAAATAAAGAGCAAACAGCATCAACAATCTGGCAGAGCACAATGGAACCATGTGGAGTATATGTAGACTTGGTATTGTGACAGCTTAAGATTTTTCATCTTTGTCTACAGTAATCATTACTGAGGTAATGATACCAGAACTATGATAAGTTATAAAATAATTGTGTTGGACATGAGAAGTACTCTGAAACAGATGTTAAAATTATACACTAAACAGAGGCATAAGCTGAAGACTATCATCTGGTACATCATAAAAATTCAGAAAAGTGTTTAAGAACTGAAGTTCTTCATTAAATATAACTTGTGGCAGTTCTTGTGTGATCCAAGCTATTATGTCTGTGTCACGCATCCACCTGCACACATGGGTCTACTCCCAGACTCTGAAACATTTTCATAGGTTTTATTTCAATTAATTTATCATGAATAAAATTGATATTATAATATTTATTTATTTGATTGTATTATAATTGTGATTTTATCTTTAAAAAGCATTATATAAATAAACGTGAGATACCTTCTTACTAATATTGCATTTATTTAAACTACAAAACCTCTCGAGTTGCTTTCCCTGTATGGACTGAGAGCATTTAGCTGAGTCTGAGTGAACAGCGTTCCCCGTACACCAGAACTCATCAGGCTGCTTCTGTCTTTTGTCACATTGTCAATAAACACTAGTGACCCAGTTCCTTTGGCAGCCATGCATGCCCGTGCCCACACTACCGCCACCTGTTTCACAGATGATGTTTTATGCTTCGAAGGCTTTTTCCACATTTTTCTTAATATCCTGTCAGGCAGCAGCAGGATAAACTTGGTACCATGAGGGGTCTGTCTTTTCAACCACCACCATTTTAAGTCTGAACGTGCCTCTAACTTTGAGGCTTGTACCTTGCATTTCATGTCATATATCATGAATGTTTCTCATTTTGGTTAAAGTATTTGTGTTCATGCTGTATCTGATTGATTCAGTTTCAGTAGTTTGAGAGCTCCTTTGACCACCTGATGTGGATTCAAAGCAACATGCAAATGGAAGTCATGGACTCATGACCAACTTCAGACAAGTGTTAAATAGAAAAAATAAGAGATCAGACAAAAAGCCAAACATAATTCCCATACACAAATGTTACTGAACATATAGTGAACTTTTAATATTTGTATTTCTAATCACAAATTGTTGTTGGAAAAACATTTACAAAAACATGAAAGCTTCATTTCCCAGTATACCCTCTTACACTGAGGGGATTGATTGCATTTAACAATCCTGTTATAATAAAACAGCTTGCTCTCCTATTTATGTCCTGAATCTGTCAAACACCAAAGCATTGCATTCTTAATAAAGATCCCCTTGATAATCTGAATTCTTTGTTTGTTTTTTATTCTCAAAAAAAAGTTTGTTATAGAGTTTGAATAGCATTACTGGACTCAACTGGAGAGGAAAGAGAAAAAGATAGAAAAACAGCACAAAAGAAAAGGAAAGTGAAGAGAGAACTGAGGGGTAAAAGTAATACACCATATAGAGAATATCACAACCCAACCACAGATTCTGCGTCACCTACTACACCAATACTAAAACCCAACACAAGAAAAGCACTCGGAGAGTGCAGACCTTCGCCAAGCCACATAGTTCCTACAACCTAGTCAGGACTGTCACAACTGTCAGGAGCACCAGAGATGATCACATTGAAAAGAAACCATGTATTTCAGCTAAAACCAGAAACACACAATAGAAAAGTGACTTAGGGTGATTGTTAGTAAGCAGATTTACAGTATAACTGTGAAGCAGGCAGAATGATTGTCTGGCTGCTGTTTTGTGCTGAGCAAATTTACTTTGTCAAGAGGAATTTTATGTAAAAATATATACACAAACATCGTCAAACACCAGAGCATTGCATCCACCTAGGAGGTGGCAGAGGAAGGCCCCAGCCAGAGTCCCCCACTGTCTGGGGGAACAGGCCCCAGCTTATCCAGATGGGCAAATGCTGACCTCGCCGACCCCCCCTACCCTCACAGGCAGGCGGTCCAGCTAATGCAAACTGAGGGCCAGGACCCACAGACCACCATCTAACAGGGACCACGCCACATCCCAGTGCACCAGCTACAGTATGCATCCCTGCTGAACTCATCCCTCCCCCTTGCCCATCAACCCCGCATCCTATTGATAATCTGAAATATTTATTTAAGTTACCTCCTAATTGAACATAATTTCCATATATCAGTGAAAACGACCAGAAGGGACAAAAAAAAAGGATAAGAAGACAAGAGAAAAGGAAAGAGAACACAAACAGAACATAAAGAAGAGACAGAAACAAACCACAAAGGAAAAAACACAATCTAACCATCTACAGAAACTAAGGAAAAAGGGATCTCATGAGCTTCCGCAAAAGAAAACAAATAATAATAAAATTGGCTGTTACTGAATAATCTAAGAGATCTTAGTGACTATGTCATCATGTAGATTGTACGAGGTGAAAAGTGCTTGCAGAAAAGTGATCATGCTCAACCCCCCCCCCCCCTGACTAAAGTCAGTCAAAATTGCCTTCTTTGTTAACTCTCCTTTCCTGTTTTGTGCGCAAGCAGTTTGTGTGAAGTGAAGAATAAGGCAAAGTCAAGAGTAAAGAGTCTGAAGGCAGAAAACTCAAACTTAAAATACAAATAAAAATTAGCATTATAGTGTTATGGATATTATATGGATATATCTTAGCTTAATTTCATATCTTAATTACTGAAAGGTCTGACCATCCTTTAATCCTGCATGTTCCTAATACCATTCTGACCCTAGGAATCTATCTGCTTGAGTTGGGTCCTTCCTGACGTGGAAAATGCTTAGACGTGACAGGACCTCTCTGTCTGTTTGTGTTACAACAGTGTCTGCATTCTGTGACACACACAACCAGAGCCTTTAAATGAAGATGTTCCCAAGTGACTTGGCAGAATGACTTTGGACTTTAGTGTGACGGCAGATCTCTGAAGTGATTCTCCTTGGGTTATATTCTTGTACCTTGTCTGACTTGTCCTTCATATATTATGATACTCCATGTTTTAATGTTTACCTTTGTTTAAATTCTTCTGTCTTTCATTTAATAAATTTATACTCTCCTCAATCAAGAAAATAGACTCATCATCCTTGACAGGAAAAGGGCCATTACAAAAGTATATACAACAAAGAAAGATCAAGTAGCACATCTGTAAAATCAAAATCATTTCACATAAGCCAGCTGTGTCAAGATCTACCATCCTGCAATTTTTAGATGCATCCTTTCTCCAACACACCTGAGTGACATGTTATTTGGGGTTAAAAGGAACCAATACAGTTTTAAATAAATTATTTACTATTATAGATATACATATCTATAGTTATAGATATTTAGTATATATGGGGTAGATATAAATATAATTTTAAAACAGCTCTTTTGACAGTGTAAGTGTTCAACAAGTTCCAGTTACAAAGAATTAAGTGTTATGGTGACAACAACCAAATATGTGATGTCCTCGTAAGAGGATGCTGGACCTCATAAGCAAATCATGGAAAAATGGAGATCAAATATTAAGTTAATCAGTTCAGTCAAACATGCTTACATTGAGTAAAGGAACTCAGTTGTATTTAGATGTTTGTTTATATTTATTCAATTAATTGAAATTCCTCATTTTAAGAATAATCCAATCAGCCAGACTAACAAAGAATAAACAAAAGAATACAGATGTCAAGCACAATATTTATTAATATAAACATAATTTTGCTTTTAGTGACTGGAAACCTGTCTGATTCATTATACTTGAACCTTCACACAACTACACACACATTTTTCTTTCAGACCAATGGTAAGAAATATGTTATATATCTGACTATTTTTTACTGTCAGATGAAAAGGACCTATTGGCAGCATTAGCGATTAAATTTTAATAAACCTGACTAAATAGCAGAGTGGTGAGCGTTTGATTTCCAACAGACAGTGACTCCAGAGATTTAAAAAGTCCTTATTACACATAAATAATGATACACTGCCAATATACTACATGCATGATTTAGATGGATCTGCCTATTAAAGAGTAGCTTAATCAAGTGTCATTTTCCATTTTCCTAAAGGTTCAGCAATAAAATAAAATGATGGTCCATTTCTTTTCATTTATTACAATAAATTATTCATTTAATTTCTCCCCATTTCTTCTGCAAGACTCAAATGAGCTTTCAGAGGATCATTAAGGCAATGAAAAGTGTTAAGCCTGAGACCATCCAGACTCAGGAGTATTTATTATCTTTCATTCTGACTGGTGATTATTTGTTTGCATCAGACTCACCTGCTACTCTCAAAACATTTCATCCTGTAGTAGTATGTGTTTGTGCCTTGCTAGATTTGTTTCTCTTTTTAATTGCTCTCTGAATGCAGATAACCTCAGTATTGCTAAATCCAAAAACAACTCTAAAGCAGACCTTTCACGTGAATCACTCCTCAAACTCATCACTTGCAGTACTCTCACTATTCAACAGCACACAAAATATTAGCAAGTACACAGCTCTAAGTGTAGAAGAGACTGCATTAAAGAGACATATGTTAGATTTGCTCCCCTGTAAGACTGAAATTGTGCACCATCAAAAAATGAATATTGCATTCTAGCATCTCCCCTTTTGAAACTCCTATTCAACAATAGTACCTCCTGTGTATCAAAAGGTCTTTACAACACTGATGAAACACTGATATCTGACACTTTAAAACCTTATTAGTGGCAGTAAAGCCGGACTAAAAGCCAGAGGACACGGGTTATAAGCTATATTTACTGTGACAAAAAATGCTGGGTTTTGTGGCAACTTTGAAAGCTACTAAAACCACAAAAACATCTACTTCTGTAGCAATGAGACTGGTGTACTTTAGATCTACTGTTTTGCTGTCTATAATAATGAACAACACTTTCCAACAAAGCCTAATGAAAAAAGTAAGCTTTAGGCTAATTAAGGAAGCACAGTTGACTTATTAAGGAGAAAGCTACTACTTCAGCATCCCTTTTAAAACCTCTCCCATTCCAGGTGGAGTTCCTTCCACCTGGGGAAGGCTAGCCCCATGTTTATCCTCCTTGTTGGAAGCTCCGGCTATGTTGCAGTTTAAGTGCCATTTTTTCTCTTTCTTGGTGTCAGGAAGCCGACATAGACTATCTACGATAAGACTATATCTTAAATTGTTTGTGTTAATATAGTTGTACCGTTATGCTTGTAACATATTATTTTGTTCTTGCTCTTGTTTCAACAAGAACAAAATAAGTTACTTTTTTCTGGTCCAGTTATACTCTAGGAAGCTTCATCTGCAACAGGGTAGAGATCAGTATAGGTGGGCTGTGTGTTAGGTATAGGTGTGTTTTTATGTGCAATTACCCAGTTATTTCATAATTAACAAAATAATTCTTCTGTGGCAGGGGTGATTGTGCACATGACTGTGACCATGTCTGTAAATGTTGCATGTTTTGTAAACAATTTTATACTTTCTTACCATCTCCGTCAGCTGTTTTATTGAAATTATCCATTCAACCCTAGATAAGTAAAATTGTGGAAGCAACAAATGACTGTGGAATATGGTGGATGTGGAATTTGGGCCTGTTGAAGACATGAATCCAAGATTATTTATTTTCAATTTAGGAAACAATAGAAAAGACAATCAAACTGCGTCCATCAACCACCTAAAGACCCCAAATGGCGACTCTAAAATGTTGCCCTTGAAGTAGAGCAGTTCGAGACCTGGACTATCCAAATGACTTCTTCAAAGGACATGTAGGTTTGTGACAACCAGTCCCAGGAGTCAAGGTCCTTCCTCAGGACCTTGCTGAGAATGCAGCTCAGAGATTAGGCTATGTCCAGAAGAAGCATTCAGATCAAAGGACTCCTAGAAACTCTATTGGCCAGATTTACTAAAGGTTTGCATGTACTAAAACCCATGCAAACCCATTGCACATGCCAAAAAAAGTACAAACTGATCTACTAACAGTGAGTAAAAGGGTTTGCGTCTTCCAAAGGTGCAAAATTGCACGTCCTC
>JBAMHX010000017.1:17134033-17148547 GCA_037177515.1 Pseudomugil tenellus | reverse complement strand
AATGTGCCAGCTGTAAACTCGTGTCTCTTTGGTACACAGGTCAGAAGCTTGCAGACTTCTGGCCTGAACAGATCTCTGTCCAACCTTCTCCATTGTTGCAACTTTGTATTTTACCCTTTGTTCCTATTATTTTAATAAACCTTTAATATCTTTCAATCCAATCCCAGACTCCTTCGTCTTTGACAGGCTCGTCATCTCTAACTTAGGTTTGAAAGTTGTTGCATTCCCCATGGGTGCAGAGTCCATCTGAGTTTATATTAAAGGAGAGTGACTTGCAATTTCTCAGCAGTTTAGCACAAACACCAAGTTACTCTAGCCTCTCTGTTCTCCAGCCTCCCCAATGTCTCATTGCTGCCTGTGAGAGTGGATAACAATATGACGGTGAGGTGTGAAAAGCCTGATGTAAACATCTTTAAAGCTGAGACAAAGCAAAATCCTGAACATTTTCTTAAATTCCAGGTGGAGACATTCAGGACATTCGGCTACCCTAAAGTTTATTCTTAATGCAAGTGTAAGTCAAGTCTCAAGTCACTAGAAATGTAATTGAAGTGAAGACCCAATCTCCGGCCTATGCTAGAAGACTTTCTCTGGCTGAAGCCATAATCATTTATTAAAACTCAGCAAAGATGGAATTTAGAAATTCTAGTTAAGATATAACAAGTATTGTATAACTAGAGCTCATTCAATGAGTGAAATACATGCATATGCTTATATATTATTATAGTCTCCCCGAGTAAGCAGAGTACATCCACATAAATATGACAACGCTGTTCCTGCACTTAGCAGCAGAACTGCAGTCTTTTGGAAGTTTCAGGGGAAATTTTCCATGTTGAACACAAGCAGGGAGCTGCTGCTCAGCCCAAGGTTCCCAAACCAAATGGCAGAGTGAAGAGACGCTGCAATTATCAACAACAAACCTGTCGACATGATTTATGGGACTCTGCTTGTTGCTAGAAGTTAAGACTTAGACCTTTTGACTGAAACTTGTGTGCACTTTCAGCACATAATCACCTACAAAAGCACCCTTCCATACAAACATACCTCAAGTTTGGAGAACAGACAGAAATAAAAAATAAAACTGCTCTAAAAAGATAAAAAATGACCATATAAACTTGTAATTCCAAAGGAAACATGACAATCCATAATTAAACTTAATTTTGAGAGGCTAGTTTTATTAAAATTTAAAATCTGAATGGTTTAATAATTTCATCATGTAAACATTCATTCTGCTCTGAGTTAATTCGGGTCATTGCTCATGCTCATTCCTTGTCCTGTTGTGATGACGTAAATATTCCATGCGGTCTTCCGTCACCTGTCTTCAGTACTCTATCATCCTTCTCCTCCTCAGCTGCTCAAAAAAGTAAAGTGGTATTCATGTTTTGAGCTGGTACTTCAAATTATACTAAAAATCCAAGTGAAAATTATACTTATTATGTGGTTTTTCATGTTGTAGCCAAAACAACAGAAGCAGGAAGTAAAGTTTGTTTATTTCGGGTACATGTAAGTATGTCACTGCCGCCCTGTCCAATCAGAACACACCATCTAAAGTGGAATTAAGTAAGTGCAAAAAAACGTGTTTTCCATGTGAATCTAAAGGAAAATACTTTAATTTAAAATTATTTAATTCCAAATAATCATTTCAGAATTAAAAAAATCATGTAACAATGGCAAAGGTTATGGTAATTAAAGGCACAACAATGTGAAAGTTGACCAATTTCAATCTTTAAGATAGAACTTCAAGAACAAATGAAACAGACAGAACCCATCATCTATTCAGCTTCTCTTCATCCTCTGATAATACATGAGGCAAAGCTTTTTTATTTAATGAAATATAATTTACAATTACTTTTGCATTGCCTTGCTTCATCTTCACATAAGTTATCTCTAGTCCTAGTGAACATAAAAGACTAGATTTAATAGTACTTTAGTCTTGTTGAACACTCAGAGAACTTTTTACTATACACAATCTTTACACATTTACTCTGTACTTTTTTTCAATGATTACATAATGATCAGGTAATATTAAAAATAAAAAACCCAACCTGGGACTAATGATTTATTAATGCTAAGCTTTATATTCCCATCACATGGGATTGAGTAATAGATTAGTGAGTGAATATATTAGTCATAATAAGTTGATCATGACTATGTCATTAGTCATAAAAATATTATCAAATACAATCATAGACAACTGGTTCAACAATCATTAAATGTTTAATATGTTCATGTATCTTACCTTTTTTCTGGTCACAGGTTCAGATGTATCAAGTGAAAAACAGAACCAAATCTGTAACAACTCATTTTCAAATATTTGTTTCTATTGATCAAACAAACTAAGTAGAATTAAAAATGGGTAGTTAATTATTACTTTACCACAATATAATCAGTACCTAAGCCTTAATAACTCATTACCCACGGATCAGGTTTTTGTATTTTTATGATTAACTGATCATTATATAATCATTCACTAATGAATAGCTAATGAATCTGATGTGATGGGAATACAAAGCTTAGGTATTATTTAATGAATCCTTTTAGGCATATTGTGTTGGTAATTATTCTTCCCAGCCAGAAGTGGTGCTGTTCCCCCTTAAGTTCTGTGTTAAACATTTACCACGGTGTTAGAAGAAAAGTGAAAAGCACCTGTTTAGTGTGGAAGTGATTACAATGGCTGCCGTTCCTTTCAGATGTAATCCTCATCCATCTTAGTTTGTGAATCTACAGAGAAAATTCTTGAGTAAGATATTTTATACTTTATTATTTTTAAAATGTGACGGCCCCAGCACTTTTTCCTTTATCTTAATTGGTTGCATTACTGTTTACTGTTGATTTTTTTTTTATTCCAGAGTTGCAATTTGTAGTTGATGGCCTAATGGGTTTGAAGGTTGGTGAGTATGGTGCAGTATTTTTGTTAACTATCTGGTATGTTTTTTTCTTAAGGGTGGGGTTGTGACAGCCCCAGCACTTTTTCCTTTTCCTTAATTGGTTGCAGGTGCGTCTGATTAGCAGAAAGAGCTGCACCTGGCACTAGTGATGCTCTGCCTCTATTAAAAGCTTCACCAGTCTTGTCACAATTTCAGGGGCTGGGAGATCACTGGAGCATGGCGCTGCATGTGTTTTGGCTGAATTGCGTAAAATAAATATTTGTTGTAACTTTTCACTTGTGCCACCTCCTCTCTTTTTTATGGTTTGTAACAAACATTTATTAGGTTAACTGCAGTTTTGGTACTTTGCAGCTAACAGTTCATTTAGTCTGAGTAGTTTGAGTTGTAAACATCAAATATTGTTTTTGTTTGTAGTTTTCACTCTGTCAAAAATGTGAGGGACATTTTAATAAAGAAGGCATATTACTGACGCTTTCTGAAAAGTTTACCTGCCAGTGAAGGCAGAACACACATTATGGGTTAAAATACCAATTTGACCTTAAACTCTCATCTCTTAAAATTAATTAAAATAAAATCGTTCCAAAAAAGGTTTTCTTTCTCCTCTGAAACAACAAACGTGCAGAAGAAAAATCTAGACTGGAGGGAATGGGCTTTCAGATGTCCAAATACAAGGAAAATCACACCCAGGCTATGACACAGCTGTAACTATATATTCTCAGTGTTTGTGATATTGGCCCTTAATCATATTTCAAACAACTTAGATAAATAAAACATATTAAATGTTTTTAAACTTGGATGGCCTACCTAGACTCATGCCCCCGACCAACACCTATGGAGTTATTTAAAGCTAAGACGGAGGGCTAAGATTCTCATCCAACATCAGTGCCTCACAACTGAAATGCACTTCTCCAAAAATTACTAAAATTAAAAAAAAAAAGAAAGCATAAGTTCACTCCTATAACTTAAGGAAAGCCTTCCAAGAAGAGTCTTAGCTGTCATAATTGCAAAAGGTAAAAAAAAGCTACCAAATAAACCCCAAAAGAATGGGATGTCACTACAGTTCTCGCGCTTGTATGAATAGACGTGTCAATACTTTTGGCAATTTTGGCAAGATTAAACTGAGATGTGTAATTGACATTGTTTATTAGACCGATATGACAAATTTAAGCTTTTGCCTGAAATTCTAGGAAATTTTAAAGCTGTATTCCATGGTGCTTAGGTTAAATGTTATTTCCATTTCAAGGTGACAACAATTTAGTTTACTGTGCCATATTTACCTGGTCGGAATCAAGTATGTAAGTGCTGTGCAGCATTATATTATCACAGTATCATACCTCAAAATGTTCCTCATTGTACAACTCTTTCAGTTTATGGGGTGAAAATAATTTATTAAAATTTCTAAAGATCTCTTCCTTTACAATTCCCGTTTAAACACATTACACTAAAAAGCAGATATGTTTGTCTGTAAAGTAATTAATAACTTGTAGTGTGAATCCTAATCTAACAAAACACAAGCTCTTTAAAAACCATGGTCAACCGTTCCTTGAAATTTATTGATTTTCTGATGATAAATCTGACTCAAACTCACCCCTTTCACTCCTTCTTCTTTATTTTCCTTTTCTCTGCCTGTTGTTGATGAAAGAGCACCTTCAGAATGCACACAAAAGATCCTATTTGTTGTTCCTGTTCCACAATGTGAGCTGTCTTTGTCTGAGAGTGGTCTTTCCATCAGAGGTACACAAAAGATCCCTTTACAATATAGTATAGGAAGGAGACAGAGATTTAAGGGAGGAAAATCCAAAGCGAAACAGAGGTGAGGAAAGGACTGCAGAAATAGTGAGAGGAAAGATGTGATAAATGTTAGAGGCAAGATCCCTGGGACCCTGTGGCACAACACTTTCTATTATCATCAGGTGTCTAAAAAAACAGGTAAAACTGGCTGGCAACAGATTTAAAGACGGTTTAATACTGAACTTGAATAAGAGATTGCTGATCAATGAGCACACATGGTATAAGACACTAAGACATTTTTCCTTTCTTTTTCAGCATGAGTCCATAGTTTCTATAATTTCCTTGATTTATAAAGCTGCATTCAGGCTGGTGTCAGGTGGATCAACAGAAGAGTTTCCATCTCTTCCAGTCTAGACAAAGATTATCAAACCACCTTCAATTTAGTTGTTGAAAAGGCTTAGTTCAGCACACAATTTCCTTTTGAGCATGGGAGTTTGACTTACTTCATTAATTTAGACCTCAATATCCTTTGTTAGAAACCAGAGACTATGTATCTGTTATGTTTTCCAAGGTTGTGGAGAGCTGTGTTTCAGACACCTTTCATCCTTCCATCCATCTTCTGCTACTTTTCTGGGACTGTGCTGGTTAACCTCGCTGCTCTTGATGAAATATCTGTACCATGGAACCATGGTAAAAGTACGATCTTAAGCAACAGGTCAGTGTTCTGCAGTATAGATCTGACCAGCAGAAAGAACAAAAAAGAACAAGAAGAAGCTGTTTAATGGCCTCACAGACCTCCTCTATCAGTGCTAAATCTTTTTATTTATTTATTTATTTTGATGATGGTGAAATGAATTTGCTTTGCCAAAAAAAAAGTTTAGAATTAAACTAGAAAAGCACTTGGAGAGTGCAGACCTCCACCAAGCAGCACAGTTTTCCTATACAAAACCAAAGCATGCAGCTAAGATTGTCTGGTTAATAACCCTCATTATGCTGGCCCCTTTTACATGGGACATTTAATTCCGAAAAAAGTTAATTCTGCTTTAAAGAGTCCAAAAGTAACCATGTAAATACTTCCGAATTGTTAATTAGGAATTAAACTTAATTGAATAAACTGGCTGGTTTATTCTATTTTAACGTTAACTTAAATAATTCCTGTCTCATGTCTTCCCTTAATTCCTCTTGTAGTTAATTCAAGTCTTCTGTCTTCCATCTGGCTGTTTGCTAAATGCAATAAAGATTTTTTTTAAAAAAAAGTTCAACTCCCATCTTCGATATATTCGGTCCGTCTATTGATCTTCTCCTCAGTTGCTGTGTGATAACGTCACTTCGCCATCAAGTCGAAATGAAGAGATGAGAATAAACGTTATGCCATGTAAAACTTTTATTAGGAATTTAAATTTCAATGTAAACTCAAAGCTTCATTAATTTAATTCAGAATTAGTTCATTCAGAATTAATAATTCAGAATTAAAAGTATCATGTAACCGTGCTCACTGACTCATATTTGTTTTATTTAACAGGGCTTGAGTCAAAACATCCAGGCCAAAAGCCCAGGGAAAAGCCACTGGCCATGACACTAAATCTCCCCATCTTTTTCTATTTTCACAGTTTTTATAAAAAAAAACAAGGAAGTGAGCACTATCTCACCAGACTCACCAGATATCCACTAAATTCCAAACAGTGGGAAACCAGTGGTCATAGGCGATAAGATAATCATCCAGAGACATCACCGTAAGACACAAGGCATGTCGACCACAGATCCCTCCTACCCAGCCGGGTGTTTCCCTCGGATATTCGGGGTCCCCATTTGCCGCTCTCCAGGTGAAAAAGTTTTGGTCAATTTTGATGTTCGACCAGCTGACCAGATCCAACATGGTTTGATCAGGAAGAAGTTCAGAGATACTCTTACTAGAAAATACACATAGACAGACAGTGCAAAGGATCACTGGGACAGGAGGGAAGAAAAAAGTGTCTGCCTCACTCAGAAGCTGGAAGAAGAACCTCCGTGGTGGAGGTAAGACACACCTTATACCTGATTGTTGTTCTTAGAAGTGCACATTTCCATCTTAACGCAGGATTTGATAACAGGAAACAAGGGAAGTGGGGGTGAGAAGAAGAAAAAGGAGAAATATATTTGAAAAAGGCAATCCTATCAGATGTACGATCAAAACAAAACCAAAAAAGGTAAAGGGAACATAAATGAGTCTAAAGCAGACACTTAGGTCTCTCACCCTGATTCACTTCTTCCATCTTTTCTGGGGACACAGAGCAGTTTTATTAGTCACGTTAAATTTTGAATAATTTTTAGTAAATTTATGATATAGTCATTTGGTTTTAGTTATCTGTATAAGTTCTAGTTTTAGTCCACTTTTAGCATTCAAATAACAGTAATAATAATAATAATAATAATAATAATAATAATAATAATAATAATAATAATAGAAGATGTAAGGGTAAGAAATTCAATCTTGAAGCTGTTATTAAATGCCCAGTGTTGTCTGATGTTTTTTAAATTGTGTTGTTAATTAGATTGTCTCCTCATAACATCTCAACTCATAAACAACTGTTTATTTTCATCCCGGAATATTAGTTAATTTACTTCTGTAATTAGTTAATTTAACATGGTAGTTCATATATTAGCTAAGCGTCCTTAGCTGTGCATGGATTTCAGGACTGACTGTCAAACCTTTCTTAATTTTTTGGTGTTCCACAGGATCAATAGAGTACAGCTTTACATTAAATGTTATATCTGTTTTATTAAGATACTGACAGAGTGATGTTTCCATGTCATCTAAAAGAACAAATTCCTTCAGGAAATCCTGGGTATGCCCTGGAGCCTTCGCCTGGTAAAACCTTTTCAGAGCAAAATGGTGTCCAGTATGAGCCATTTCTAATGTGTTTGGGAGCTTTTTGAAGCCTTACTTGTTAAAATTGCTTTAATTTTCAGTCTGACCATAATAAGCAACTACTTTTCTGTCCTTCCTGTTAATTTCCATAATAACTCACAATGACTATTATTTTTCCTATCTTTGTAAGAATATCAATGGCAGCAACTTCATTTAAAAGCTATTATATCTCATTGCTGGTGACACTAATAAGTGAGTACAGTGAGGGTTGTGTACACCTGTCTGTCTAATGATCCATCATTTGAAACATCACCTATATTTATCAACCATTTAGAAAATTGTATTTCCAGTCAAGTAAACAAACAAGTTAAAGACCCATCAGAAGCCATCAACAAAGGGCATCCTCAGATCTTCTTTAATGAGTTTGCCTTTCCTGGCTCTTTGAATCACCCTGTCCAATCAATTATGGAGTCTTTATGCACTACAATGGTGTATAGATTGGTGAAGGTATTTAAACATTGGCTTTAATTAGAGCTATGCCTTCAAAGATTTGCATTTTGGGTTAATACTGCAGATATCCCATCCTGTATGGAGGACACAATAGTACAGAAGGTAAAGAGTAAAGAGAAAAAATAGAAGGATGTCAGATGGTGTTGAATCAAAGTCACCTTGTGGAGGTCTGACCACTCATTAGGAAGAAAGAATAGGACATGTTGGCCTTTACCCTCTTGTCTCCAAGAAACATTTTTCCTTTTGTCCCAGAAATTAACAAACCAGGTCATTTAAAACAGACTTTGGTTTATTTTCAAACCATCTTCTCTCGAACTCTGCAAGGTAACAAAGCATTCGATTATGAAACAAATATGTATTGACTGAAGATGTCTTGAGTCTTATAGTTTAAATGAATGGCATGCAGTGAAGTGATGTAGATGTTCTGAAAACTGAGATCTTATTTGGTAAGTACAGGAATTGAATCAAAATGACTTTAATAACAGTATAAAGCCTCAGACAGTGAAGATGCAGAATAAAGATCCACAAACTGTGACTTTGACATCTGAGATTATATATTATTTGCTGTCAAGCGTGGTATCTTTTCAACGTTTGCCACTATAACCATACAGATGGCATCAGAATAGTTATTACAATATATATTGATTTGTGTAAAAGACCATTAGATGTTTTTTTATTGATTATACAATAACCTTATTACTAATCATGCTGACACAGAAGATAGAGCAAGAAAAACCTACTGGGTAGACATCGTACAACACAGCTACAATGATCAGGTTATTTTAGTGAGATGGAGTTAAATTGTGATGTCATCCATTAAAGACCAATAGTCTTGGTTCAGTAAACCAGTCCCTACACTAGCCCTGTAAAGAATATTTTCTATTGATTAAAACTGTTGAGGTGAAAAGCAGAAAAAAGATTCAGCTACTGGACGTTAATGAGCACCATTTACAATGATCTTCATTTATCTTACTTGGTGTTGCTCTGTTTAACTTGCTACTGTAATGGAATCAGTATTGGCTGAGAAATGGTGCTTTAGGGCTGCTTACCATTTTGTCCTTAACTACCAATAAAGATCTTCAACCCAGGACAGTCTGGCTGCGAAGCTGAATAGTGTGGACAGTTCCAATGCAGGCTTCACTTTCAAGCCACCTTCCCCATAGTGCAGGAAGAAAGACTTTTCGGAATTACTTGGGTTATGACAATGACAAATTAGCTAAAAGGAGTGTTATAACTACTATTACCATTTGGACACATTTTCCGAATTTGGACACATTTCGGTCAGATTGACCCAGACTGGGTCAGTTTGACACATGCCTGCCAGTCTGGAGAGACGGGTTCAGATTGACCAATTGAGCTCAGTTTGACTCCAGCCGTCTCCCACAAAGCAGGGTTACCTTGAGTACATACTATCTGTAAAATGTATTCCAGTCTCCGAGGTTTCACCTTTTTAATCACAAGTTTAAGAACAACAGTTAGCGGATGGTAACACAGAGCATTGTTCCCGCATAATTTACTCCAGTAATTCCACATTTTCTTCACGGTCAGAGGAATGTAACTCGATCTTTTACCACCTATGTCTTAATGCCATCATCATCATCATTATCATGATACCCCAGTCATTTGGATGTAGCTAATAGTTGTTTGGGACTATCTTCTGCACCAGTAATTAATCGTATCAACCGATTTGACATGGTTACCAGCATCTCACTAATCACCAGAGATATGGCTTTCTGCCTAGAATAACCAACCTGCTCACCAAGGTGTAAACATCAGCATTGGGGTTGTTGATGTTTACCCAGACTGGGTCAGGTTGACCCAAGTCCAGTCAAGAGAGACCGGGGACAGATTGACCCATTCAGGTCAGATTGACCCAGTTGGCCCCAGATGATCATATTATCATCATCATCATCTTAAAATATTATTAGTATATTCTAAATTCAGTGGTTTTAGCAGCAGCAAAATCATGGCAGCACAAGTAAAAGCGCGTTTCAAGTCACAGGAAACCTTGCAACTATCGACGTACTGGAAGACATCCTGTATACATCGGAAATGGGTAAGAAGACAGCAAGAAGACAAAATTCAAATAATGATGAAGAAGAAGAAAATAATGAAGAGGAAAAAGATGACGATGCCGACACAACGATTACAAGAAAGACAAGGGAGGAATAGATGTACAGCAATTCAAATGTCACAACGAGAACGAAGAGAGACGTCACGGTTGCGATAATGTTGAAAACAACTGAGATGCATCCTCTGGAAGGGTCATGCGATCAAGAAACCGAAAGGTAACCTGGTATCCGACCGCGGCCCGAGGCAACAGGTGCGCTCATGGATGTGCTAAGAGAAATGAAGAGGACCGAGAGGCATCGCAGGCGGGGCGGGAGGACAAGGAAGAGAAGGAGGTGGAGGAGGAGGAAACTGACCAGAACCGCAATGGCTAATGGAACAACGACAACAAGGGCCAAATGGTTACGCTAAGGCAGCTTGCCGTTTTTGTCCGGAGTCTACCGGTCCCACAGAGAAGTGGCGGTGTGCCTGTGGAACGCGAGGAGCGGCAGGTCTGTGTTTCACGCTACCATGTAGGTGAGGTCATTTTACAGGTCTTCCATGCCGCTACGCTTCAATGTGATTCGCGGACAGACTTACCCCAATCAGAGAAGTCTTGGACTCTTGGACTGACCCGTTACCACACATGTACGAACCCGGACCCGAGGTCACCATGGACGACCAGCTAGTTCCATACAGAGGTAACGGAGAAGTATTGTTCTTGTTGCGTTTTTTCTTTTTTGTTTGTTTTTTTTTTTAAATAATTACTTAATTTAATTAATTAGCTTTTTTAACCCAGGACGCTGCCAACAAACCGGCGAAGTACAAAATCAAGTCCTGGGTGGCTTGCAACTTTATATCCACCTACGTGTGGAAGATGCAGATCTACACCGGGTAGGGCATAAAAGCAACGGTGATGATGTTGACATGGCAGCAGAAGGAGGAGGAGGACTGGATAAGGGTGTGGACCAGGATGACCGGATAGGGGTGTGGACCAAGGCTTGGTCACAGGCAGCTGCACCATTGGACAAAACCCGGGTGCTGGCATATAAGTCCACAAGATGGGACTTGGGTGCTGGTGGTGCAGGGGTGCCGCCAGGAAATTTGGGCCCTATGAAAGATAGCGGCATAGCACTTTGCTTTAGATGCGTTTTTACTGCAGCCGCATCAAGCTCCTCAAATGACTGACCTTTCCGGGGAATAAAAATTGTATTTAATTGTCTGTATTTTGTTTAAATCATAAGGTACACGCTTAACTATTTAAGCTATTTTAATATTGACTGTCACTTTATTACAGGCATCTGTGGGATACTCATTATTTCCAACCAACTGTCCAGTAAACAGTCAAACAATTAGCCTACAGGCTGTTTTTATTTCATAGAAATGTGTAGAAAAGAATAATTTATTTCAATTACTGTAAGAAATAAATTTTTTATTGTTTGGATGGTAAAAGAAAAGAGAAAAAGAAAAAGAAGAGAAATTTTCACATCATTTTAATAATGCAAACTGATTTGTCTCTGAACATTGCTTACCTTTTTCATTGGGACAGGCGGGGACGGGTTATGAGAAGATGGGCCTGCTGCTAATCTGTTTTAATGTGATTAAGGGGTAAGGACAAGGAAAATATATTTAATATAGATATCTTGCTAAAAATGTATTCCCTCTGAGGTCTGTGGCCTTTTCACCTTGCCTGGTCTTGTTGTGAAAGTTTTTAAAGTCACAACCCTGTGAGGTTGGTGGAATAAATATGCTACTCACCCTCTGGATTATTATAAAGGCTGAAGAGCCTTGATTTAATTAAAGAAACAAAAGATGCACAGAAATGGGATGTTTTTCTGACATAACTCACAGACCAGGACAGCTTGCACATCACTAGGCATCATCCATCATCAGATGATGCCTCTGACCTCAGAGAGAGCAGACTAAATTAGTTTATATGAGCAACTGGTTTATCTCAACCTCACCTTTCCAGGTGAGAAAAGGGGTCACAAATTGACATCCTCTCTTTAGTCTTTCATCTCCTTTTCTGAAAACTAGATTTATTTTTCCCTCGCTATTTTTAATAATAGCAACAGTGCTGTCTGAATTATCTAACTCCTCAGTAGCAATAGGCTGTTCTAAAAGTCGCTAAATGACATCATTGCATAATTGCCAATTTGTGTGTAATGGAATTGGTGTTGTAGGAATAGAATAACTGGAAGAAACAAAAAGGTGAGTGAACAAAAACACCCTAAATATGTTTAGTACTTTGAATAAACTCTTTTCTGTTTGTTGTTGGTTCGTTTTTTTAAAAAACTTTAAAAAATATTATTGAATTTAGACCCACGTTGCATAAATCAATTTTGTCCGCCATTAGTAAATGCAAGAATATCACATCATATGCTTATGTCACAGAGAGGCACACACACAGTGGGCGGGGTGAGTATATGAGGCCGTGTGCCAAAAAAGTGCAATTATTATTTAGGTGGGAACTGACAGTGAAAAACCTTTCAATTTACATCCCGCTCTGTTAGATAGGGTGCGATCAGCAGCGGATTTATGTAAGTGTGTTCATTTTGACTATGTACTCATGCTCCTCATGGTTGCAGCTGCAGCCAGAGCCGTCTGCGAAACTGCTCACCTGTTATTGACCAGGCGGCAATCTCGGGCTGCCGATGGTGACGCCAATATGGAAATGGAAATACTTGCAGTTCACCCCTCGCCGCTAGATGACTGGCTGCAATAGAGAGCAATGCCCATAGACTTCCAATTTTCCGTCATGTAAACTCTGGGGGAGGAATTTTAATCTTAAATTTAGAGGCGTGTCCTTTTGATTGAGTTGCTTTAGAGCGCTATCACTGGTTACAGCTCTGTACTTCCTGCTGGCTCCACCATGAACGAGCCCTCTCAGTTCTACCTTTTCATCCATTTTGGGATTTTCCGATAATGGCGAAACAGCAAGATGGAGATGGTAGGAGCCACCTATTGGCTTGAAATTTGCTCTTCAGAAACCAATGGATAACGTGACATACGTGCTGTCCAGTAATTTATACAGTCAATGTTAGTGACACAGGATGGGAAGGACTCCCGCTGCTCCTATGTGACAGTAACTGCAGAACTGTGTTTTCGAGTCAGTTTCCAAAATGGCAGAAAAGTCTCCAATAACTCCAATAAAAGCCGCTAACTTTGTCGCTAATTGTTTTTTTTATTAAAAAAAAAAAAAAAAAAACAGTCGCCAAGAGGGTTTGAAAAGTCGCCATATTTTGCGAGGTCGTCAAGTTGGCAACACTCTCAGACAAGTCCATCCAAACTGATGCGCTGAAACAGCCAGGACCAAACCATGTAGTTTTATGGGGGTGGCTGGTCACGATCTATTCATTTTTCATATGTCAGTTTATTGCTGAAAAACAAATGAGGACTTAGTGGCAATTTATTTTACTGCTACATTTTCTCATTATATTAAAAAAAATTCATATTATTTCTAAAGAATGTTTAATAATTTATTTCTCAATGGGCCCCTATCAAGTCGTGGGCCCTTGGAATCTTCCTAACTTTCCCCCCCATACAGCTGTTGATATAGTTTAAATTTTAGTGTTGCAATATTAATTTAATTTTTTTTTACTGTTTTATTCTATTTGTGCAGCACTTTGGAAACTGTTTATGTTTATAAAATATGCTGTAGAAGTAAAGTGGATTGGATTGGACCGTGGAGCTGGTGACACCGTAGATGAGAATCACAGAGCACCTTGGTGACACCTGAGACAAAGTTGGAGGTGGTGCAGAAGATAAAGAACTAGAGATGAAAAAAATAGGAGTTGGATAGACTGAAGGCTGGAAGACAAATGGACCTTGTACAGAGTAAGGATATCCTTCCTTGTCTCCTTCAATAGTTCCACCACATCTGACTGAACAAGAAAACTAGGGTGGGCAGTTACCACAGCCACAAACTGTCTGGGAACTGGCAGCTGTAATACAACTAGGTAGGGACCCACCATGTTGTCAATACCCACTTTTGTTTGTCACTAAATGTACCTCTATAAAAGCTGCATCTTGGTCTTTGGATCGTGCTGGGTCCAAGCTAGCTGCTTCATTCTGTTATGTATCAGAAGTGTGGACCAAAATGCAGGAAAAACAGGGCAGAGACAAGACAGCAGTAATCAGGTTTAAACAGATAACAGGAGCTACAACTCAGGAGAAAACAGCAACAAACAGACAACTTAACAACAAACCAGGGACTTTAAATACAAGCAAACAAAATCAGACACTGTCACGGCACAGGTAGGTGATGAACCCAAACGCAGGTGAGGAGGACAAGCAGGAGGAAGCCAGGATGCAGATTAACAGGGTTTATTAACAGAAACTAGTACTGACACTCATGATAACCAAGGGACTAACTACACACAAACTACCTAATTTAATGATCCATGGGGGGGGGAAGAAAACCAAGGGTATAAATACACTGAAAACAGAACAAGACACAGGTGAAAACAATTACCAAAATCAAACCAGGTG
>JBAMHX010000017.1:17110382-17126966 GCA_037177515.1 Pseudomugil tenellus | reverse complement strand
GTTTTCCTGCGTTTTGGTGTATAATATGTGTAAGTTGGACAAAAGCTGAAGAAGTTATAAGAATTTGTTTGAAAATTCTTATTCTTAAAAAAAGAAATTAATTTATAGTTGAAAATAGAGTGGGGAGAACAGCTGAAACGCCAAAAAAGTCTATGATTTTTTAACTGCCATAATTCAAAAACGGTAAAACATAGCTCAAAACAAAATATGATTTCAATAACCCGATATCTTGTGAATTGTTTAAAGTTTGAATGGTGTTTTGAATGATGCCTAGCTCTGTGGCCTGATAGAAAGGAGGTGACTGGTTCGATTTTCGGCTCGGGCAGTGGCCTTTCTGTGTGGAGTTTGCATGCCCTCCCCAAACAGCTATACGGTAAATACTTTAATAAAATATTCTTAAATTAATTTTGACTCTTAATAACTCAACCCATAAACAAGTGGTCAGAAAAATCTGTTTTAAAACATCCTTTTAACACAGTATTTTTTTTTTATTTAAAAAACATTTTTTAAAGGATATTTACCATTTATTTCCATGTTATATGTCAACATTCATAATGAGCATTCCTCTGGTGTCTATTAAGTGCCAGAAAACAAAAATTTGACTGTGTTTCACAGAATCTTGACCTGTATTTTAACCATAAAGTAATGCAAAATGTCTGAGAAATGTATCATATATGTCACGTCAGGCTCTTATGGTTTAATAATGTAGCATAAATAGAGATATGTCTCCCTCAATTCTTTTGGACTGTATTTGTACTTATATAATAAAGAAAGAAGTAATGTTTAAAGAGAAAAACAAAAATAATTCACTTGTACAAATAGCATTTTTTCCACAGTTTAATATTTCCCTATTTAATATAACCACAATGGAGTTAATTTAACATAAAATTTGTTTTTCAAAATAGGGGGATTCACTGGGATTCCTCCACATTCCCCCGACCCCCCCACCCCCTTAGCATGCTTCAAGGAAGGAAGGGGGGGGGGGGTAATCATTGTCATCTTAGGTGTTTCGTTTTGGTCTTCTCTCCATGCTCTCTTTCCCTTTTTTGTCTCTTAGCTTCATCTTTTTCCACTTAACTTAGAGATTAAATGAAGAAAGTATTTATCAGCATGGAGAAATTCTACCACTTTTGTCCTATTCTTACCTCAAAGTACTATATTTTTTGCTGTCCCTTTTAATCTCCCACTCTATTGATCATCTGAGCTGCATCAGTGCTTCTCTCTTTTTTTCCATGCTTAACAGAAGCTCCATCGGTACAAAAACATATAATCTTTTTTTCCATCCAAATTTTTTTTGGTCAATAATTGCTCTTCAATAATTTTATCAGCTCTTCCATATACAATGTCAGTGTTCATAAAAAGTTTCAGTATTATCTTTTTGTCTTCCATGTACTTGTTATAGGTAATGAGTCGCTTTCTGTTTCTAGTGGATTGGCCCAGTACTAATGGAAATACTGGACTTCTTTGCACTCCCTTGTTAACATCTTTCACAAGTGTACTTGCAATGTCTTGCTGCATTATAACAGCCTTTCATTAATGTAACTGCCATAGCTTGGCATTTCTGTGTTACGCTTATTGAAAGCAGGGCACTCAATATCTTTAATGAACACAAAGACATGACTAAATTTATTATTTATTCTATTGAAATTATTTGGCTGGTATATTGTCAGATAAAGTATGTGTTGTTAGAGTAATATGAATAACAGTTTTCAGTTGTTAGTTCTGCTTCTGTATTTTAGCAGGGTCCGTTTAAGAATTGCAGTTGTCAGTAACAGGAAGTGGTCATACAGGAATGTGTGTATTGGTCAGGAAGTAAGTCCTGTACACATGGAAGAATATGGCTGTGTCTCAATTCATGCACTGCACAGTGCGAAGTATGCAGACTACAGAAACTACAGTGTCTTCTGTAGTGTGCGTACTGCATAGTGCACACTCAGGTTGAAATGAGACAGCCGGGACATTAGGATAACAGATGTGGGGCAGACCTCCGTTATTGAGCAACTTCATATGTTGTTTATTCAATTAATGATCCAAATATTTCACAAAAAGCAAAGATAAATAAAAAAAATTACAGAAAATTGCCTAAGTACTATGGATTGTATTTATGTTTATTTACATGGGTGTCTGAATTAAAACATCAACGTCAGTAAAAAATAATACTGGTCAGATGCATGTAATAAAATTAATTTGTGGTCACACTACACAGTTGTTTTTATTTATTTATTTTTTTTAGTTTTTCAAAAGATGCTTACAGTAACAAATGAGATTTACGTTATTTACTTTTAATTTTGGGTTATATTAAAATAAGAATGTAGATCAGGTGTTTTAAAAAGAGGAAAAAAAGGCAATTTCTTCAAGAATTTCATTTTATGTATGTAAAACTTTCTTAAAATAATAAATAAGTTAATGATGAATAAGTCACGGTACAAAGTGCAGCTGCCGTTGCAGCTTGTCTGCTGAAACAAATATGTGCTTATATGCATAAAAGAACGTCCTCTCCAGCACTGATGCTGATTAATTTCTATCTGGGGCACAATGACTTCTGGAGGATTGGAGACCAAGAAGGATACATAGCATGAACACTTGAAGTGTGGATCTGAGGCACACTTCGATTTGAGACCGTACTGGCGTGCAGAAGTGTGCAGTGCATAAATTGAGACACAGCTTATGTCTCAATTCAATAAGTGCACTAACACTACTTTGCGCTCAATGTTTTAGAGCATAGTGTGTTTACACTGCCATTTAAGCAAAAAAAGTCAGTGCACTGAAAGTACCCGAATGCTGCCCTAAATTTCGCCAAGAATCTAGTGTGAAACAATGGACAGTTCATGCACTAAACCAACGCCTTCTTGCAGACATAGTGGAAAAAAGAGGGACTTTCCATCACTTTCCCAATAATGGTTGCTGAATACACTCTGGCGGAGGCAAATCTGTGAATATAAATTTAATTTATTAAAATTAAAATGTACACAACCGTATACTGACTCAGTACAGTTAGCTTACGTAAATTTTAGCAGTTTTTATTTGCATAGATGCAAAGATGTTAGTTGCATAGATGCACAGATGTTGGACATGTTAGGAATGATGAATGTTAATACGGTATTCATTACATAAAGAAATTATCCATAATCTAATAATGAATGAATGAAATGAAAAATACTTTATTCATCCCTTTTTCAGGGAAATTCAAATGATTCCAATAGAGCACCAGTTTATTGAGAACAGCCTATTACTGCTGAAACCATTCATCGGCATGATGTATATCTGTTAATAATAATAGGAAAATCTTAAGACAACATACTGCATTTGCTTGATATTAAGGTCTATGCACAACTTTTTTTTTCACATTATGACATTATGCAGGTCAGATCAGAACCGCCCAGACTAAATGGGCAAAATAAACATAAAATGTAATAGTGAATTAAAGCCGCAAGAGGTGATGGAGGCCCTCGCACCTGATGGAGGCCCCTTGCACCTAAGGCGCCCCTCGGGCTATGTCGCCAAAGCGTCCCCTGGCAACCCACCACCCACGCTTAGCTCGACCTTAGAGCAGCTAGACATCACGTCATTACAGTGTTCACATCATTTAGGCTTTTAAATAAGTCACTTCCTACTCCCAAGGGGGCGGGGCAAAAGTTTTGACTTCATCTAGACATGCGGTTGCTGTCAGCATGTAAGTGGAGTGACCCCTGATCAGTTTGATGCAGACTGGGTGTTTCAGAGATAGTGCAAGCCCTGCTGGATGACGCATCAACATTGAGCAGATGGCACACCCACGCCCATTGATGTATCAAAAAGCTGTTGATAACTTTTAATCACAAGGGATCTGTGATAGTCATAGATGTGTAATTTGTAGAGGTTTAAGCCCGACATGATAAAATCCCTAGGATGAGTTCGATCAAATGTAAGAGGCTAAAAAACACCATAAAATCCTCAAAAAAAAAAAAAAAAAAGAATTAAATTCAAAATGGCCGACTGTCCAATGAAATTAGCCCATAGGTCCAGGAGGCTTTTGTGTAGGTCGTGACATCTTACACTTGTTTACCAAATTTTATGCATTGAGTGGGCGTGGCTAATCAACTGAAGTTTTCTAGGGGGAGTTCATTGTGTAAGAGTTCATTGTTTCCGGTTTGCTCTATTTCTGTTAATTGGTTTCACTTGTGTTAGTAATTATGTTCACTTGTCGCTTGTTCAGTTTTCTGTTTCGTTGCTGGATCAGTAGTTCATCATTAGTTCATTAGTGGTGAGTGTCAGTAGTCTGTGTATATTTAAGTTTAGTCCAGAATAAATTCTGCTAATCCGCCTTCCTTGCCTGCATTTGGGTCCACACCTACCGTGCACTGTAACAGTTACAGGTACCTGTTACATTGCGTCCGACCATTATTCACCATATTTACGTTTGGCATAGAAACTTCAGATTTTTGCTGCTACATCATGAATAGGTTTAACATGTTGTGAAGCAGTTTCAAGTGTTTTTTTCGATCAATTCCTGAGTAGATTGACCTACTTTAGTGGAAAAAAAGCACTTCTTGTTTACAGTGGGTGGGGCTAAAACTGTCAGAAAATGGTGATATTCATCTGTTCAGGATGTGACCCTCAATATTCTTTGTAAGTAATATGTAAATCAGGTTAAGATTGAGTCACTTATAATAACTTTTTTATCTGTATTTTGTTTCATGGAAAAGTTTGACAGCCAGCCATGGCCACACCCCTCAACGTTGGCAAAATCTTTTTATAAATTATTTATTGATGCCATCAGAGTATTCTGAAAGAGATCGTTGACTGTACAATAAAATCTGTAGGATGACTGAGATGTAATATAAGACTGTGCAAATTGCGCAACCTCCAAATTGAGTAGGCACCATGGCCACGCCGATGTATCAAAATGTATCGACAAAAAGCTTTTGATAACTTTTAATCACAAGGAACGTGTGATCATTCTGTGGAAGTTTAAATATGAAATGATAAAATCCCTAGGATGAGTTTGATCAAATATTAGAGGCCAAAAAATGATAACATTTTTTAAAAAGTTACATTTCAATTCAAAATGGCAGATGTTCTGAATGAATGAGCCTCTAGGTTCAAGAGGCTTTTTGTAGGACCTGCCAAGATACACTTGTGTACCAAATTTCATGCATGTCAGTCAATTAAGTGGGCGGGAACAATCCACTGAAGTTTTCCAGGGGGCACTTTTCATCCACAATAGGACTTTTTCAACATGTTTCAATTTGACTTTGTTCACAGAATAGCTGTCCTCATCCATGCCCAATTTTTTGAGATAAACCTTTTAATGTGGCGCAGGTGTAGTGTGGCCGTTTTCTGATTGGTACGTCATGGGTTCGGTTCCCACGACATCTGATGTCTGCATGTCGAAGTGTCCTTGAGCAAGATACTGAACCCCGACTTGCTCCTTGTGGCCAGGCTAGTGCTGGTGTGCATGGCTGCTCTGCCGCCATCAGTGTGTGAATGGGTGGATTGCAGGATCTGTAAAGCGCTTTGGGCATCGAGAGATGAAAGTAAAGCACTATATAAGCGAACGCCATTTACCATTTTAATGAATGAATTACTGTTAGGGTTTATGGGTTTCCTGTTTTATTTTATACAACTTAGACAGGAAATAGTGATATCATTCCGTTCATGGGCTGACCGTGATTAATCCCTGTATAAATTTCATGATGATTGGATCAAAATAGAGGGATTTATGGTGATTGATGATGTCATGGCGGCATATCGAAGTTCGCCGCACCGCCACGGTCCCACCCGCAGGCGTAGAACCAAAGTTTTTGGGGGATCTCTTCACCAACATGTTTTCTGACATCTGACCCAATTTGGACCTCACTTGGTCAACTTAGCCAAACTAATGGCTGTCTGAGTAAAAAACATCATTTTTGGCCGCCAGGGGGCGTGGCTAATTCTGAAATTTAATATTGACATACAGACCTCTTTAGATTGGGACTGGCATCTCACCTATCAATTTTGGTGGAGATATCTTGTTTTATGTGGGTGTTATAGCAATTTTGTTTTTCACGGCGAGACATCAACATTTGAGGCCCTGCCCCTCGCAAACAAAACCTCCTATTAGAAGAAATATCACAACTTTTAATCACACATGCCTCCTAGCATCCTGACCAATTTTGGTGGCACTGGGATAAAAGCCCTAGGTCGAGTTTGTTTAAAACAATGTGAGTAAAATGCCAAAATGGCGACTTTGACCCAAAATGGCTGACTGCCTGTGTGTTTTAGACCATAGGTCCAAGAGACTTTATTGTAGGCCCGACCATGTAGAACATGTGTGTAACGTTTCACACAGAATGATGACATACAGTTCTGGGGACTTTACAAAAGGTGGTGCTCTCGCGCAATTTTACCCGAGCACTCACGAAAATAGCAAAATACAAAATTTTTTAGCTAAAAACATGGGGGTAGGCAAAATTTTGTGAGTTTTTGAGTATGTTCAGGGACCCAAAAATTCACTTCATTTGTCACAGGACAAACATTTGCATTTCAATAGGCCTTCACACCGCCTTCGGTGCTCGGGCCTAATTATTGTCTAATGGCGAGGTGTGTGTAATTTTCCTTCTACTAGTCTGTCTGTCTATATTTATATGTCAGTTTTAATGCTGATGGCTGCTGGAAGGAATGATCTTGTGTATCTCTCAGTCCTGCATCGGACCTGTACAAGCCTTTCCCTGAACATCTTGCAGCTGGATTGAATGGTACAGCTTTCTGTCAAAAAAACAGGCAGCATCCTCTGCAGGGGGCTTCACCAAGATGTGGTAACCATCAAAAGCTCCCACCATTCTGCTGAAGGCTGCAGATCCAGCTAGATGAGCGAAGCGTGCACCCAAGTGTGGCAGTTCCTCTGCAATGGAATGGCAGAGCACTTGGTAGAGGAGGCCAGCAATCTTTGCAGTCACCCTGTAGACTGCTCAGTGAACAGTTGTCCGTTGCATGTCAAAAGCCCTGGCAACTACACGGTAAGAGGTGGCGGTCTAGGTATGGTCTAGGGCTAGAACTCTGCAGTGGAGTAGAGAGGGAGAAATATTTCAATAACATGTTTCAATAATAACTTTGTTGCATCCATGTCTTTAAACATCTTTAGCATGTTAGAAATTGTGTGGAATTTACTAAACTATTATGTATAATTTACTTCCTGTTGCTAAATGTGGACTCTATCAGTGTAAACACCAATTAAAACAGACAATGTAAATTAAACTAATTTTAAACATATATTTCCATATTTATAAATTTTTACTGGCATTATTAATTTTACTTTCTACTATTATTCTACTATAATAACAGAGAAGGCCTGACAACTTGTGTTTCAAAACGCTGAGGAAGATCTTACGTCGCCTTTGATGGAATGTGGGTTGGGCAAGGTATACATGACGAGTGGGAAATTTCTTCGAATAGTTTTGGCGTACAACAGAATAATCCAACTCGATTAAGTCAGTACCGTTAAGTGCCAAACGTCCATTGATCCATTTGAGACAGCACTTACCCACAATAGTGCGCACTACAGAAAAAAGTGCACTATGGAATGGAAACACAACTTGTGTGTTCTGTGTACAATCCACCAGCATCTACATGCATCATATTCGTTTTGTTAGCATCCGAGGTGTGTATTAGGTATTTAAAGCACTATCTACAATAACAGATGTTTATCTTTGGTGATGATGGTTTGTGAAAATTTGGTTGCATTGTTTGCGATAACTTTACGAAATTACTTTGTAAACTCTTGAATACTCTTTCAAGACGTACAAAAATTGAACATTTATTGCTATGATGAGATGAATCTAATAGTTCTAGTTTGAACTGACTAATGTTTTCATATTATAAAGCGTTAACTGGAATCTGTAGAACGAACAGCCATTCTTTTGGCCGTGTATATGCCTACACCCAAATGTGGAGCATGAAATCACCATTTGACTCAGAGTAATACCCCACACACTACAATCTGTCCTAGTTTAATTGGTGATCGGTTTAATTGGTAATTAAACCGATCGGTTTAATTGGTAATTAAACCGATCACTGTGACGTCAGATCACAGTGACGTCAGCTGAACATCCTCTATATTAAACATGCAACTAACACATACACATGATCAAAACACCAACACATGTACATAAAATGATGTCTAAAGAATCACCATCCCGACTGTATTGGGGAAGCTAGGACACTGAAGAAATAAGAGATTTTACTTTGACAAAAATTGAACAGAAATTCAATTTTGTATCACATAAAACTGGCCTTTGTCAAATTCAAAATAAAATTAGATTTGTACTGTTACAACTGTATTAAAAAGATCAGATACGGGTCACAACATTTTTGCAGAGATGGATTTGAGTCGCTTTCACTTGCACTGTAAATGGAGCCAAAAATGTGTCCACATGTTTTGAGATACTGGTTTGACTGGGCTTTGACTGGCTGCAGGAACAGCAGGCTGATGTATTGAACTAAAAACTCCTCCTAACTCCTTAATCTATTCCTGATGAGAACATCTTGACAAACACACTTGTGTAAGCCTTGATCATAATTTGAGCCCCACAGGGCTTTACACTGCCTCATTAGGAGGAAATACTGACACACACCAATGGCCTTCATTAATCTTTAAATATATATAAATGTTTATAGTGTACCTGGCATTCATTTCAGGCAAATTAAGATAATCAAGTCCTTTTGGTAATAAAAATCCTCAGAGCGTATCATGAGAAGTTAAACCTAGTTATAATATGTCTCACTGACACGTGATGTTTTGTTTTGCCATTTTATCCTTCATAAACACCTATTTAACCTCTGAGTGACATTCATAAATCCTGAATATCAGTCAGCTCTGATGCAGCAGTTTGACCCAGTGATGAATAAACATCCCTCTTCTTCTACTGCACAGATTTCATTTTATGAATCAATATTTTCAATTGTTAGACATGATTCAGCCTGCTGTGTGTGAAAGTATCAGGGGTAGTGCAGCACTTTATCAAACGATCATTTCCACAGCATCAGTGTGTAAAAATAAATTAAATGAAGCATCAAACCACAAGTTTGGAACGTATTTGAACAAAGATTTCAATTTGATTGCACAATTTATGGTTTAGTTACTTTATTTGATTTTTTGTTATTGTCAATAACATTTTTTTTGTTATTTGTTATTGTCAGATTTTCTGGAGTTGGATCCTTTTATTGATGCAGAACTCAGATGACTTAGAATATGATTAAATCATCAGACTTTTCTGAGTAAATCAACGTGCAGTCATTGTTAATATTTAAATGAGACTGTGCTGAAGGTTTCCAGAAGGACAAATCCCACTATAAAAGATTATGGAGTGGTTACACATGGAATCAGATCGAAGCAAAAGTGACAGGAGTAAAAAAATGAATCTGTGGAAAGGTCAATCCGTAATCTGCATAGGTCTGCAATCAAATCTGGGGAACAAGAAATATTTCAATGAGGGGATTGCAGTGACTGCACTTTCAGCTCAAACTGAAGGAGTTATTTCAGCTCAAGAGCTGCATTCAGAAATACAAAAAACAACAACTACGGAAGTAACACTAATGGCCCCAGTGCCAAAGTTGCAAAATTGCAACAGGCACATGTTTTCAGACGTTCTATAGATTCTATCCATCTATCTATCTGTACACACACACACATACGTTTTGGTGGACTAGAAGGACGATATTTTCAAACACGTTTTTTGCAACACTAAATGGACACCCCTTTCCACTTATGCTAGAAGGATGTACTCGTCTCAAAAAAATCTTGTTTGAGCCATATAACACAAACGTAACTTCAAAGTGGATAATCACATCGGAACTGAAAATACAAGAACATGACACCATGCTGTATTAAGAGGACAAAAGATAATTAGATAGCTCCACCCATGACACAAACAGTAGTTTCCAGGACCAACTTTATTTGTCAGGACTATAATCCTACACATACAAAAACATAATCTATGTGCATTAAAAGGTCAAATATGTGCAAATGGAACATGACAAACTCGACAAGTGAAATGGGTTTTAAAAAGCCCTCAAAATCAGCTTAACAGAATTGTTTGTAAACTGAAATAAAAATTGAATGACACAAAAAGACAACTTTTAATCCAACCAACTGATTGAATGCAAATAAAGTTAATGCAGCATATTATTGTGAACATCTTTTCACAGTAAAAATAAAATAATTTCAGAATTGGGGATGTGGAAACAGATACAACAAAGAATTCTGCTGTTGCTCTTTTGATGAGCATTACTAGCCTTAATCCACTTCCAACTATAAAACGTAAACCATTTAAACTACCAACCAGTCATATCAAAGCCGAGATATTACTTATATTCTAAGCCACTTCTATGTATCTGGATAACCTCCTTGGTGGACAGTTATTCCCATTATCCAGTTTTAACCAGGGTTCTCTTTTCTTTTTAATGTCACGCCCCGATTTCTTACAACGTCCCTTATGTTCTGAATAGAGCGGCCTGCCAGAGCTGGATCTTCTGCCCTCTTGCACTGCTGGCATTCCACAATAGTGGCCAGTTTTCCTTGTTTGATGTGCCTTTCAAAATGTCTCATAACCGCAACAACCTCCCTGGGAGACCATGGATCCTTTTTACTCTCCTAGCGTTTTCCCGCAAAACTAGAAAAAAAGGGGGAAAACAGATCAAACTCAGACAGATCTTGACCAACATGCCTCAGTAACATATGAAGAACCACCCACAACCGAAACAGAAAAGTCCTTACTGGTTACTATATTGCCCTTTGGTAGTGTGGGTGATTTCTTTTGATCATGGTTAAATTATATTTTCATGCTACTAGGTATTTAGTGACTTGTGTCTGTCAGCACTTACCAGATTGTTTAGTTTTCCTTTTTTTGCTCGGCTCTTTGTCCTCTTTTTGTATTTTGTTGGTTTCTTTGCCCTTGCCATCTGTGTTTTTATTTTGTGCTGTAAAGAATAGAAAAAAGAAAACAACAACTCAATTTATTTGCTGCGGGTAGGTTTCTCAAACATTGACGTCCAAGATGCTTCTTTATGGGGTCATACAACTAAAGGGCCCCTAAAATAATGAACTTAGTTTCTGTAAGGCAAGGCAAGCTTATTTGTCTTGCACATTTTATGTAGAAGACAAAAGTGCTTTACACAAACTGTCAATATACAATGTCAATGTCAAATTAAATCCAGATTTGCAGCCCTGACTTTTAGTTCAAAGTGACTCATATCCATATGTGCTACATCCAAAGCTTTTACAGCTTATATAATGGTCAGTGAGAATTGTAATGTCAACTAGCATGCATTATCTTGGTTTATTTGCACACAGTTTGGTAAGGTAAACTGTCATACCACAGTCACAGCATTACTTTAGCAAGCAACTGGTTTAGATCAGCTGCCTTTTGACAGGTGAGTTATAGAAAAAAAATACATTGATACCAAGTTCTATAAAAATAAAGTAAAAATTTGTTGTAAAATATTTACTGTGTATGTTTACTGTGATGGCAAGAGTGGATTAAACAATGACAACCGGTGCATAATACAGTTTCAATGCAGTTCGTGGAGAAATACCACTGTGGTGCATGTAGTTTGAATCACTGGGACTTTTTAATGAGGTGATATAAATGTATAAATCCCAATGTTTACCCCCAGTACAAAGTATGAATAAACTAAATGCTTTTACAATGTAAAAAGAAAAGAAAAAGTTTTTTCAGTGTTCCTACACTATGTGGGAATAAGCTGAGAATAGGGAGAAATGTTTAATTACAAATGTATACATTTACTGTGCATTTTATAACCTAAATTAAAAAAATATATCAAAAAAGGTGACATGTCAGTAGACTGAGGATAACTGAGGGCTAACCTTCTGATAATGGCACAGACATCCCTGGACATTCTTCCATCAGTTGCTTAGACAGCACTCCTGCAAAACATGTAAGAAAAAATATAATGTACCGCAATACATACAAACAATAAAAGGAATGTTTGATTTGCCACATGCAATTTAGACAAAAGGTATGTTTATTCTTCCAATATTTTTTCTTCTTCCATTGAAATTATTTAATCAAACTGAATTTTATTTAGGAGTAAGACACTTTTGTCTAAATTTTAATTAGAATAAATTAGGGGGGAAAAAAAACAATTGGCATATTATACTATTTTGCCATTTTTGTGTAGAACGTCACATTAGCCCACCTGCACAGTAGATTGCAAACCAATTGTGTGAGCAGTCTGTGTGAGTAATTAATTGCTATCTAGGACTCTATCTAGGAATTTTATCAGGCTAATACAACTTTCTGGTATTTCAGTAATTTCACCTCAGTTTTTACAAGAATCAGTTAAAGATTTCACAGAGTGATTTAACAGTAAAAGTACAACAAAATAAGTGATGCATTATAGCGTGTGGTCAGATTTAAAAGCCTAACCAACTGGTGACAAATAAATACCTGAAGGTTCCTCATCAGGTCTCTTAGTTCTTTTTATCTCTGGGGAACCTGTAAATGAAATTTACATTAGTCATGGGATTTCATAATTACAAATTTATGTTAAGCCACACTGTAATTATCAATTTGTGGATTTGCAAGATTTCCTTCATTGACCTCACCCTCTGCATCGGCCTCACTCTCTGCATCGGTCAACTGTATGTCATCTTTAAAAATAAATTATATTATCTTAATGAACAATATTGTAAAAGTGCCATAGATTGCCTACAAATAATGCATACTCCATTTTGTTACTTTTTCTGTGCACAGGTCTAATTTTTAACTTAAATTTTTTAATGACACTACCTTCAATTTCTATCTCCTTCAGTGTTTTGCCTTGAAGGTTTCTGAGAGTCCCTTTCCTCATGGCAAGCAGTAACTTGGATATTTTGACTAACTGCGCAGTAGCCTCAGGAAGTCTATAATGTTCACAATGAACACAAATATCATGGCCAAGCAAGTTAGCAACTTGGTCCGATTCATGATTTTTGAGTTTCAAAATCTAAGATAAAGTTGCTACATGTTTGCATAATTGTGTTGACTTGAGGAGCTCAGGGTTTTCAGCCCAACATTCACTTGAATAAAGCATCAAACAGTTCTGTCCTCTATAGGGAGTCAGACAATGAGGTCTGGCAAAGAGGAACAGATTTTCTTCCAGAACACCGCAGGCTTGTCTTTTCTCTATAAGGCATGTTATAGCCTTGACCATGTCTGGAGAAAGTAACACAGCAACCTTCCGGCCTTGTTTACCCCTTAATTCAACACGAATGAAGTGTTGACAAAGGTGAAGTTCAAATCTTTTAAATTTCTCCCACTCTTCTCCTGTTGAATAGTATAACATTAGCCATAGTGGCTTTACAAAGTTCACTATACAATTTTGAACTGTGGTCTTCCAAGTCCTTCAATGCTTCTTCTTTTCCAGATGTCTATGAAGATGCTGGACATCTTCTGTAAAAGGAAGAGTGGAAGGCTTGTTAAAGTGTTGCTCATTCAGAGTAGTTAAAGCGGCGTGGGAAATGAGTTCAGACCACTTGGTAGCATGGAATGCTTTGAAACTCTGTGTTAATTTTATTCTTGTACTGTCTCGTGCCATCAGTGCTCTGCTATGTAAAATGTCACTGACTTTCTGTAGCAAATTACCTAAATTTAAAGCAAGGCTTGGAGTACAGTAGCAGTTCTTTTGTTCATCATATCCAGATACCTGCTTGACTGCTTTGATAACCACATCAAAATGTGCAGGTCTAACAGCATCTTCTAGAGTTTGTATTGAGAAATCCTTACGAAGTGCCAGCAGAAGTCTTCCAAATTCTCGGAGTGTCTGCCGAATGTAGTCATATTTGGTTGGATCCTGTCCATGTTTGTTAAAGAATGACTGGGCTAGTTGAAGAATGTAGAAATCACTTCGAACAGTCGAAGTTATCTCATCATCTTTCATAGCAGCTAATATTTTTCAAACACCTGGAGATATTTGTTGACAGAGAGAGCTGATTCACTCATAGAAGCCAAAGACAAGACCTTTTTTCTTCCAATTTCAGAATTGACTTCTACTGGTTTTAAAGAACATTTTCGAACGTGTCGCCACAGATCTCTTTGGAGATATCTTGCCTGTCAGTACATGCAGTGAACATAGTCTTTTGCATTGTATTTATTCTTAGCGGTGAGTCTTAGTTTTAGTGATCCAACTCCACTTGCTAAGACACTGGAGTTATGGCTGTGGTTTCCTTTGTTGTGTAGTTTCATAAGCATTTTTCATGCGCTTTTTTGACTTCTTGGGAAGACTTAAACTTCAGCAACATCTGCATGTGTTTGTAGATGACGTGTAAACTTTGACTGTAGCTTTCCACAAATGTAGCAATAACTTTTTTTTAGAGCAAGGATGATGTGTTTGTGACATCTTCAGCACTATCATCAACGATCATGCCTTAAGCATCCACATTTCCAACATTGGCGGCAAGAACTTCAAGCTGACTGGGGCTGACCGCATCTTCAGGTAAAGATTCTGCAGCTTCAGGAACTATTGCTCTCTCTTCTACCATCAAACTTTCTTGGTGGTGTCTTTTCTTTTTAGAAGCAGGCTTGCTAGTAGAGATTTCCAAATGCTGTACTGGTTGGATCTGATCTGTTGTGAACATGAACACCATGTAAATTATTCTCATAGGTAGTCAAAAGTCAATGGAGATATAACTGACTTCTGGGACATTGTCTAGGTGTGAACTGCATGCGTCCACATCAGCAGCCTGGCATGGCTTCTGTTGAGAGTTCTAAAATGAAAGGATAAACACTGAAAAAGATTCCATATGTGTTTAACTCCAAATAAAACAGTCCTCATAATATCAGAACTTGTATAGAAGAGTATTACACAGGACCTGTGTGTCTGTACAGTATATTCCTACATATAGCTTGGATTGTCTATGCTTCTCAATTTACCAGTCATTTTTTCAAATATGTAAACTTCTAATGTAGACTATTACACAGGACCTGTGTACATTAACACCGTGTACATTATTCTCATGGGAATTATGCAAAAGTCACTGGAGATACCATTCACTTCTCGCACACTGTCTGTGTGTGAACTGCACATGTCCGTATCAGCAGCCTGGTGTGGTGTTTTTTTGGGAGTTCTAAAATGGAATGATAAACACTGAAAAAGATTACAAACATAAATGTACATTTATTTTCCCCATTTCAGCTTTAACTAAGGGACTCTGGTACTATGGTGAGCTTTGACCACATTTCTTGATAGATCAAAAATGATAGGATAAATACTGAAGTAAATACCTTGTTTCTCCATGGCCAGTTAGAATCACCATAATTATAAGTTATTTCTTCTCCTGGACCAATGTCTTTGATTGCAAATAAACAGAGATGGGGTCTTCAACTTACTTTTGTTACATTCATTTTGCTGTTTGGCTTCACCTCATCATTTACGAGTCTCCCTAGTGACCCGTCTTCTCTGGCAGCATCAACACTAAAATTTCAAATATGCATTATCAACTGTACTGTGTAAAGGAAAGGAATTAGCCTATCCAGTCTAAATATTTACATCTAAAGAATATTCCTTGGCAGCGTGCCGTCCTCTCACCAGCAATTAAAAATGCTTAAAAATAATAAATGCATTATCTTGTATTTCATGACTGAAACTAGTTTTACTAATGATTAGGCAGCACAGTTTGCATCTCTGTGTTTTGATACAAATTTAGAAAATACATTTTTAAAAAAGGTACATACCATAACTTTTGTCTATTGAATTGGAAGTCAAATATGAAAATTTTGAGTGCATCATGGTAAACTTCAAATGGGTTTTCTTGTTTTTTTCTAGTTATGAGTTCCCCTCTGTACTTGATAAGGTACTCTCGTTTCTGAAAAGACCGGTAGCTGAACACACCGCGACCTAAATGCAGAAATGATAAATAAGGGAGAGTATAAACTTTAGAGCTGTCACATAGCAGAATACTATATTATTTTTCTAATCAGCTCAGTTAATTTTTCATTAGATTTAAACATTTTCTTTCAACAGAATCAAATAATTAGTTATTCTACCAATCTATGAACATTTTCTTTTATTAATAAAGTGTCCAAGTACATATACAATTAATCATTTTCCAAATAAATAATGATCCAATGTAACTACTTCAATTGTGAGCAGCTATCTTGTCCTTGCTGAGATCAATAAGTTCTTCTATAATTATTACAAAAGATGGAACATAGTTTATGTGG
This sequence comes from Pseudomugil tenellus, assembly GCA_037177515.1. Taxonomy (NCBI): domain Eukaryota; kingdom Metazoa; phylum Chordata; class Actinopteri; order Atheriniformes; family Pseudomugilidae; genus Pseudomugil; species Pseudomugil tenellus. The sequence goes on along the minus strand of JBAMHX010000017.1, from coordinate 17,110,788 downwards.
AGCGCTGATTTAAAAAAAAGAGAACTTTTATTAAATGTACTCTGGTAGCTTACCTTTAAATTAATCAATATATTTGACATAAAATCCTTCCTTATCTTCTTTTAAGGAGCAATAATAACATGCATCATCTTTGGGGTTTCTCTTTGACCTCTGTGCCCTTGTTGCTGCAATCTCCTGCAAAGATCAGGGGTCTCATTTATAACCGTTGCGTAAGCACAAAATGGGGCCTGAAACTGGTGTACGCCTCTTTTCACACAAAGGTTGTGATTTATAAAAGATAAACTTGACGAGAGAATGTGCAGTCCTTCACGCCAGCTCTGACCCGTGCATACGCTGATTTTGGAGGCTGCGGGAATTGGCGACACAGATGGAGAGGTGGGGAATTGAAAACACGCTGCATCAAGAG
>JBAMHX010000017.1:17059281-17071534 GCA_037177515.1 Pseudomugil tenellus | reverse complement strand
TGGGGAAACCATAAATCCAAACATCGTTAAATTCGAGCCAGGTTGCACCCTTGGGGACCTAAACAGGTATACTGAGTATCAAAATCCAATTGTAAAAATTGCTTATGTCATCACGCTCACATGACAGATATCTGGTGGCGGCAGATGTGGACAGTCAGGGCGAAACCATAACCACTTTATGCACAGGAAAATCCTATTTTTATCAAAATATCTGGAACTATTTCTCTCATTGATCACAAAAAAAATGCAAATGAAAGGTCATGACCTCAGGATGCATCCTGTCCTGACATCATACCAGGCTTGTAATTTAATTAATATCTAATTTATTCAAATGCAGATTTTGATTTAATACCACCAGAATCAAGCTGAAAACTGAATCACTGGTGCCTCTGATCAAATTTTTTACACTCCAACTTGTTGGGTTTTTGGTATATTTGGCTATTTGAAGTCAGAAATTGGTCTCTCCATCTCTCTGATGATGTACAACTATGCTGCACTGACTGCAGGAGATTTAGCAATATATTTAAGAGATCTTAAGAAGGCTTTGCATAGAAAAATGAATGTTGCTCAGAAAGCATCTTATGGGCTCTTAGCTACAAAAATTAAGCCTTGCAGCAGGAACTGTAGGTTTTCAACAAATACTACGAAAACAAAAAGTACTGGTAAGTCCTTTGTGGGTTAAAATATGACTCATTGTCGTCTTGAACAGATAAAATGTCAGCTCTCAAAGTTAAATCCAGACTGTCTAACAACTTCAAACCTTCTGAGAGAATAGATTTATAGAATCAGCTGCTAAGGATAAACCTGTGGAGACATGAAGGAGAGTCTTAATTAAGAACACATGCTGAGTTCTTCAGAAAACGTGAATAAGGAAAACTGGAGATACAGGATCTGTTGACAGAGTAGGAGGATGCAAAAAACTTAAAAGCACTATGTAAAAACACAGTCGCGGAAGAAGTCCTGTAGGAGATTTCAGTTTGGAAATGAAGAGTGAGAGTGAAATATTTTCCTCTCCAAGTAGTAACATGTATATAGTGTTACTTCTGAGTTTAAATACAAGTCTGGGATTTTAATTATTTTCTGGTTAGACTTAGTATGCAAGACATAAAAAGTTGTTTCCAGACTGCTGATCTTCTGAAGTACTACACTGCATCTTTTATACTCTGATAATATGTCTAGTAATGAGAAAAGTCTCTACTTGTTGCTTCCACACTAAGGAGTTCACATGGAATTGTCTGGTTACTGAGCAGGGAATAAATATGAGGTAGAAACACATTTCCAATTTAAAATTGTGTCTTGATTAGGCTATGCCATTACATTAATTATAACATAATTATTACAACTTTTGCAAATCAGAAACGAGCACTTTGCATGGTAAGTAAATCTGAACCAGCTTAATATGACCACACACAAGGAATTTCTTGGTGTATTACATTGTTACTTCATCTCCTTATTTTTTTATACTTTGTTACTGACGTTAAAGATGTGTTGTCTAATCTGTAACTGATGGTTATATAATGGGAAAACAAAGGATTTTATTCATTGACATCTATTAAATCAGATGAAGCACATTTAGATACACATACCCAGTGGCGGAGCTGACCAGTTTATGCAGAAGGGGCAGGACTTTATTGGAGGCCTATATTAGAGGACAAAGGGCTGCAGGTGCATTCTAAAATGTGGTGTTACAAAAAACAGCAATAGCCTAATAAAAATAATATATTGTGCCATGATAAGTGCTATGAATTTGTTCCCTCTAAGAAGTGCCTGCGCAATGGCGCACTGCTTGCACAATGGCGCACTGCTTACACATTTTCAACTTGCAAGCTGTCAATGCTATTATTGGCTTCATAGGGTAAGTAAACCATTTGTATTGGCTTCATACCCATCATTCACTAAGTAACACTGCAAAACGGCACAGAACTTAATTTAAATTGTTTAATAATTAGGTTAGATTGTGTATATTGTTCAATATCAATTAATAAGGTCAACTTGATTTTTAGATGCGCTGCATAGACTTTAATGAGTTGATAATGTGTGCGCATTTTCTATTAAAAAAGTGGCAATGTTGGTAAATGCCCTGTCCGTGTCATTGGAGATCAGGGATGGCTCAACAGGGATGGCTCAACAGGAATGGCGAGCTGTCCAGGGTGTACCCTGGCTCTCGCCCGATGTCAGCTGGGATTGGCTCCAGCCCCCCTTGCGAACCCGTTCGGGAGTGAGCAATGCAAAATGCGCAATTCTATGTCTACTGTATGTTATAACAGAGAGCAGAAGGTCACCTCAGATGTGAGCAAATCTCCAGCATAGAAATCAGCGAGCCTGTATTCTGACAACTGCGTTCTCACAGAAGTTTTGCATGCTGAGAACAGAGACTGATGCAATCTTGCTGAAATCTCTGAACCAGTTATGAAAATCTTCCACAAGGGTGCCAAACCATAAAAAAGTCCACTCTGAAATGTTTTTCAGATCCCATACAACTTCATCCTTCATCATAGGAGATTTTTTTTTTTTTTTTACTTGCATCTCAGCTCCATCCATTCCAAACATCTGGACGCTGCAATTCTGAGCCAAGTTTTGTCCATTTTTGACAATTTTTTTTAAATTATAAATGACGGCGCATTAAATTTATCTCCATCGTGCACGTGTGAATCAGCTGCATAGCTGGGTTTGTCTTTTTGGAGACAGTTCTCACGTGCACAACTTGAGTATAGATTAATTGTGCTTATTATATGTAGACAATCCGCTTCTTCGCTGCTATGTGATCAGATTGTGTTCTTTTGTCGCCGACAACCCCGCCGAGTCTGAAATTTGTGTTTGATTTGTGATCATGGCATCTGATCGCGTGATTTCAAACAGAAATGTAATTTTTAATTTCATTAAAACCTCTAAATCTGATGTATTCATTTATTACAGAAAAAGTTGGAAACAAACCGTCGAGATTAACACCATAGTGCTATGATATGCACATTACTCTGCAATGGGAAACACTAGGAACACAGCACAACACATCAGTTGGCATCACAAAGATTTAGATTTGACAACCGGGAAAACACTGGTCCAGTCAACTATTCCATCCTCATTTGCAGGATAACTTCCATGGACCTCCGCTCGCACGAAAGCTATAACTAATGCTGTAGGGCTATTTATAGCAGCAGACCTGCAGAATTATTCAATGGTAGAAAACGCTGGATGTAAACATTTTATTAGCATACTTGAGCCATGATACAGAATGCCCAGCCGGTCACATCTTATGACTAAAGTGTTGCCTTCCATATATGAAGACCAATGTTGAGCAATGCAGAGTTAATGCATTAGCAACAGATGTCTTGACTCCAAGAGCAAGTGAATGTTACATCACTGTCACAGCACACTCTGTCAATAATGATTGTGACTGCTGTTTGTGTTTTTGTTGTGTTAACAGCATTCACACATTTGAGTTCCTGCTTTTATTTATTATTTTTATTATTATTATTATTATTATTATGCAGTTTTTTGACTGCTTATGACTTCAGCTAAGTCCAACCGATTTTAACAATTATGGTATCAAAACTTTCAGCTCATTCAAGAATAGCTTGCTTTCATAATAGATTTTGAGCTATGGCCCTCCAAGTGACATAAAGTCCACTTTCAGCCCCATTGACTTCAATTATAACTAAGCAGCACCTGAGAGCAGCTTTGCTTCACCGTGTTTAGCTCGTGACTGTTTAAATTCATTTCACAGTAGGAAAAAATAACTCATATACCTGTGTAGCTGAACGTCTTGTACTTATAACGATGAAAGAATGATGTTGATACATCTTATGGTTTTCTCACAGAGGTGAGTAGTTTGCAGGTTAGTACTATCAGATTTCACTCATTCATTCTGCCCTTTGAAGTTTCACTGACTCCCTTGATTGTCAACAGCTGCGCTGTTGTCAGGGCAACACTGTCCTGTGAACCTAGGGGAAAGTTCAGCACAGAAGAACCCCTAAATACTGTAAATCCAGCCCCACTCTTTTCTCCTTGTCCCTTCTTTCCTTCTCATCCTACCTTTCTGCTTGATTCCTCCTTCCTCACCCTTAACTCTCCTTCCTTCCACTTTCTCAATCCTAAAATTTTCCTTTGCTTTCCTTTGTTTCACTACATGTGAACCTGATCTTGAGCTTCCAACACTTTCGTTTCAACTGTTTTACTCATTTCACTTTATTTTTCAACCAGTGTACTCAAGTTCAAACACTTTTTATCTAAACATTACAAACTTCAAATGATTTAAACTTTAGAATGATTTAAACTAATGGTTCAACAAGCAGGTTTCAACCCCCTTCACCTCTCTTGTGCTAATTTCAGTTAAACTTTCCACCAATTTCAACACTTTCCAACATGAATTTGTGCCTTCATCTCTTCAGATACTAAGTTACCGGATATTTTAAGCTTTATTTAGCATTACAGTTCAACTAATTATGCATAACAGCATTCACACTGCTGTTCTGGAAGAACAGCAAATCTTCTAGTTATTATTGGTATTTTGTTTGTTTTTGTTGTTTTTCAACTTGACTGAGAACATAATTTTTACTTTTATATTGTAAATAAATTAAAATTAGACAAGTGCCTAATGTGATTTATTACACAATAAAATAATGAAAGCTGCTTTTATTTCCCACAACTTTTGAAAATAACATTTACTGTGCAAAATGTAATAAATAACAAGAAAGATAGTAAAATAGACAAGTCTAAAAAATTACATAGGCCATTGTGCTGTAAGAAATTTATTTAAAATTGAAAATCAAATCGAAGATATAAAGAATTTTGAATTTTGCCTTAAGCTGGAAAAATTTGAATAAGCTTATAAACTTTTGAGTTAAGCTTCACTGTAAAATTTGAATGAAGGATTCCAACTGACATTTACTACAAGTAAAGATGTTAACAAAAGAAATATGCTCAATACACTGGCTCTAAGAACTTCAGAATACATTTCTAGGTATGAAGACAAGTCCAGTAAAGACCTGAAAACAAAAAAGAAGAGAAAGGAACAAAGTGAAGCCTCTGTTGGTGTATATACTGTGATCCCCAGTTTACTGCCAGGTGATTGAATGCCCATTAGTCTCCCTGTCTGCTCTGCTCTGCCAGCTTCAGGCTCAACAGGCGCACAGAGAGAATAAATTATGATCCACCCACAGGCTATCAGCCTTCTTTGGCCCTGACTCACATTTACACTAGCCTTGCACTTGGGGAAAATTGCATTTTTCCTTCAAATATTTGCTTATATTAATGTTGTGCAGCATGGTAATTAATCTCCTCAACAAAGGTACCATCTGCCTGACCCAAAAGAATGAAATTATGCTTTTTTGTCCTGTGATTAAGATGAATTTCACACATAAAAACAGCTTTAACAGAGAAAATACTTGAGAGATGAGCCAGCACCCTCTACCTGTCCGTCCACCTCTACAGCTCTGCTCTGAAACTTATTTCTGGCCTTTTTTCTTCACCAATCTTCTGATTTGGTTCCCATTACATTAGAGAATGTTGGGACGGATAAACTTGAAGTAATGAAAATGAATGATCTCTCTTTTAGCCTGATAGAGTTCCATTATGATTCATTATTGTCAGGGCCAGGGTGCTGGCTCTGAGAAGAGGTATGCTTGGCTCTTAGCAGGCCTGCAGGGGTGAAAACACCTGCATCAACTAATCCAGCAGGACAGCGCTGCCCAGCTGGGTCCTTGTTTGGGTAACAGAAACCATTCTCTTGCTATCTGTCACTTTCTCTCTGTACTACATTTCTATCTATTTCTACAGTACATTGTATTTTTCTATATTAAGGACACTGTGTCTTTAGGAGATGGACAGATTAGACCCTCCAATAACTGAAGGAATTTCACACAGGAACATTGGAGACATGAGGAAAAGGTAAAAAGTGTTCCTGCAGTTGTTTGGCCCTTCCCTGCCTGGAAAATCCTTGCTTTCACAGGTACCTAGGTCATCTGATGTCTTTGTAACACATTGATGATAGAAGTTGAGTCTCCTTATAATATTGAGACAGTATCAGTCATATTTTCTGACACATCTACCCTTTCAAAATGAATACGTAGACATGTCCAAACTTTTGACTGGGATTGTATAGAATTATTTGATTAGGTAATACAAGTGCACAATCTGTCTGTGTATAGTCACAACAGGGTGTGGAGAGTGGAAAGCAAGAGAAAGAGAAAACTATAACCAGCAACAACGTGTTCATACATTCTCTCTCATCCGCATATTACTTGAACATGACATTGGAGGATGAAGTTCACTGTCAGAGTTTGTTTTCTGCATCCTTGTTTTATAAATTAATATTTGCATTTTAGCTCAATATCATATTAAACTCAGATATTCGCTTTGTGAAAACATGACTATATGGGTTCTCATTCATGAGCTGAGGATGGATGTGCTGTCCATCCACCCAGCTTTTTCCTCATCTATTCATTTTCTTCTGGTTATGTGTTTAATAGCAGCTGGTTCAGGAGAGGGAACTCAGATGCAATCCAGGTGAATGTCAAAGTGTTCCAAGGTAGGAGGATGTATAAGCCCTCCAATATGTCCTGGATCTCCTCTGGGGTCTTATCTGGGTAGGCATTGAGGCTGTCTCCTTACCAGATGCTCATATCCACCTTTGCTTACTCCAATTTTCCCTTTAATATTCCAGCTCTTTACCTTATTTCTTACACTGAACCATGCCACTGTCAGCAAGAAACTAAGAACTATTAAAGAACTAGACACTATAAATGTGTTTGGTTTAAAAATCTGGTTCAACTGCTTGTAACTTTAATCCCGGACTGCAGGGTGGTGTATGACCATTGACTGGTAAATCAAAAGTTTCTTCTTTTCTGGACAAGATCCATTGCCTCATATTTAAAAGCCCTCACATTTACATTTGTTGTGTTGTATTTATTATGTTTATGTTTAATGGGTGGGGTGTTTTGGCACAGGTAACAGCGCTTTGTTATTTAACATAATATTAGCCACTGACAGTTTAAAAACTAACAAGTTCCAGTACCCACTGGGGACTTCTTATCAGAAACACAGAGAAAACCCTGCTGATTTCTTTCTAAATAAACTACTTAAATGTCACAATAACAGGGTTGTTATACGCAGCATCTGTTTTGTCAAATGCTCACATAGGGTTGCGCTATGGAATTGTAAGTGCATTAGTTTAACATACGTTTCTAAAATAAGCATAAATGATTAATATCTCCTTTACAATTGTCATATGCTTTTCTTTTGATGATTCAATAAAAAACATTTGGCTCCAAAACAGCATTACCCATTTTAGCAAAGCTCAAGCTTTATATAAGTGCTCTGCTAAAGCTAGTTCACAAGATAAAACACTTACCGGAAAACCCTGCAGAAATGTTTACAAGAGTATTACTGGAATGTATCGATTAGTGGAATGAGACAGAAACAAAGGACCAACGTCTGTACCAGAATCATGCTGAACTGGGAAATCAGCCCCCCCTAATAAACAGTAGATACTGATTTATCTTTTTAATTTCGGTCTCTTAAGACTCAGTGCCCATTGAATTGCTGCTTGAATGGAGACAGATGGAGTTTGTGGTGGAGATTCATAACTGAGTGGCACAAGTTACCAGAAGGAATGCTAATTGAACCGCTATGCACTGAAGACAAAAGCCACGTGTTAATGTTTTTTTTTTCTTCCCTTGTCCATTGTGAAAGGGGTTGCTGTCAATGTTTTACTGAGTATTAATTTTGATGCACATGTAAGGATGGATGATGATGTTCTGGGTTGAGAGAAGAATAAAGATGTGGGGTTTCTTTCCTGAAACATTGCTCTTTCTGGCACTCTCCATTTGCAGCATTCTGTCTCTGTTTGGGTCGTTTTTCTTTTCCATTTGTGGAACATTTGTCATTGGCAACTAAAAGGCATCACTCTGTACAACTTTCATTTCTCTCTTTTTTCTTTTTGCTTCTTTCATCTTTCACCCCATTCTGCCTCGTCTCCCTTCCCCTGTCTTTACCCCAACACTTGAACCTCTTTAAGCAGCTAAAGGGGAGCAGCGCTTGCTACTGCAGTTGATCTAATAGAAAAAAAAAACCCCTGCAGAATAGTAGTGAAACATCAAAGTTGGCAAATATATAAAAGCCCTCAAAGGTATTGAACCGGAGCACCTCATTTCACTCATTAGTAGAATTCACACTTCGCAGACATAAGGGGCACAAAGTCTAAACCTACAGGTGCTGATGTAAACCAATTAGACAACTTCATGCAGAACAATTGAGGCACAGAATGGTAATAATGTTACCCATGCAAACACACATACCTCAGTCCTAATCATATGCAAAGAACTTCTTTAATCACATTTTGTATAGCGATACAATCCATTTTCTTGAGTTATATTTTACACCCTGGAGTAGTTAGTTTAGTGATTCACAGATATGCACACTTTCATCACATTCTTTTACTACTTGTGATTTCATCATCCACCAATCTCACCAATGGGAAACATTTATGAATTTACTTAGATCATAAACAAAAATGGCACAGGAAGGTTGCTGAAAACCATCCCACCCTCCAGTTAACCATCCCTCTGAGTGTCTCCGAGCACCTCATCTGGTCTCTGCAGCCTTTTCAATTATTGAGGGCTCACAAATCATTCATAAGGAAGTTGATTTAGCGACATGCTAGTGGCAAAGCATAGCTTTAAGCTTGAATCGGTTTGTCGCCATGTTTTTATTTGTTTCTGTCATGTCACTTAACAAGGCGTGCTCAACAGAGTGGGATGTATGTGCAACACAGGCCTCATCACATAACCTGAGTTTGAACCTAGCTGAAAAGGAACGGTACTTGGCTGGGCAAGCTAGAGAGGGGGGTTGTAGCTTATGCTTGACACGTAAATACAGAGATAAAATAAATAAATAGATTAAAAAGAACAGCATAAACATGAAAGGCCGAGAAAATAAAAAAGATACTTCGAGCATTTCCTAAAATATGTGAGGTAGTGTAAGTGAGTAGAGGAGCAGGAGCAGTTGCTGCTACTTGAAGGTTTCACACTTGGATGCCTCCAGCAGTGATAGTAATAGGAATAGGCAGAAGTCTGAGGAGACACTCCTAATGGTTTTCTCAAACTGGGAGGAATGTTGACCCCTGAATTACACACTCTCTTTGTTGTACTCTCACTCTTCCTCCTCCCTGCCAAGCTTTGTCTCCACACAGACTTTATTTCCTGGCAACCCCTGTGCTCATTTTTTCCTTTAATCTTCATCAACCCTGCAAGTACAGTCCTTTTAAATGGAGTTTAACAAAAATTATGATACATGCAAAGAGTACTGATTAGGATAATAATTATTGTATTCAAACAAATATTTTGGACAGATTTATAATCTATTCATAATAATTTGTTTTCTATTATTTACATATACTTTTAACTGGTGTTCACCTATTTACCTTCTTATAATGATAATATTGAAAAATTATGAATAAACTGTAATCAAGCTGTTTCATGTCAGTGTCATACCTAAGGAAAATATAATCTGACTATTGAGTGCATAGTATAGTACCACAATGAGCGAGTGAAGGAGAATAAAAAAACCCACCAGTATGACGTTTTAAAAACTACACTAGCTAGCGTTAATCACTGTTGCTAACAAAGACGTACGGGAAAAAACGACTTCCAGTTAGTTTATGCAGTGGATCATGGGAACGGTTAGAATCCAAGACAGTGGTGGATAGCACCACAGGTATTCTCCATGTGTTGTTTGTCACACCTGCTTTGTCACAACGTCTTGATGTCACACAATAAAAGTTCAGGTACATTTTCAACATTCTACACAGTGAAAGGGAGAGGCAATTGTGTTATTTGGAATAAATATGTAAATTTCACACGGTGATAATAAAACATCACATCAAATCATAATATTAAAAAAAAGATGCATCTGACAACACATAACTTGCAGGCCACGGCCAAAGTTAGTCCTCTCACCACCATAAATACAGGTTTTGCTGTATTACTGTTAAAAGAGATTTAAAAAAAACTGTAAAAGTTCTCTGGGCATAATCAAATAAATAAAAAATAAACACAAAAAACCCCAATGAGCTGCAAACCTTTGATGAAATACTGAATAAGCAAATCAGAAAACGGAAAAAGAAAACAGAACCATTAAAGAAAACCAAGTTAGATTTAAAACTCTGCTGCAAGACAGCTGATCTATCTCCTGTAAACCAATTCTTTGCCTTTCACCTCCACTTAGACTTCGGGCAATGCTCCTCACTCACATTCTGATAACACAAATGAACAATACAGCCTGAACCTCCAAGCAGTGGGGAGGGGTTAGTGGGTAATAAAGTTGAACATTGCTCTGACCTGAACTTGCTGAAAAACCTGTTCAGCTCTGTTCAGACTTCTATCAATCTGAGCCTCCTCTTCTCATGAAGCCTGTGATCATTTTTATTCCTGACCACTCATCTCTCACCTTTTACTCACTTTTACATGTATAGCTTCTTGCACTCCCCGGTCTTTACCGTCTCCCTCCCTGAAGCCTCTCTTTTTAAAAACGTTTACAAGTACTAATATGACATGAAATAATTTTCAGCAACATTTAGCAAGACAGCAATGTGTGAGTTTTTACACAGTACAAAAATGTAAGACAGGGGTTTTGAAAATAATAATATTAATAATATTATTAATATTACTATTACATTAACCATAACAATAATTACTGTACTAATACAGTAAAGAATGATTGCAAATCTTATGATCCATTATATGTTAGTTATGTTATGAAATTCATTTGGAGTAGTCAGTGCTGGTTGGCATAAGGGTGGGATTGAATAAATGCTAGGCTTCTGTGTTCACTTAGGACAAGCCTTTTTGTATCTCATTTGTTGTATTGTTCATCTTCTTTTGGTGATGTTTTCCTGTTTTTAATCTGTTTTTCGGATCAATTCAAAAGCTGGTGTGTTTTTATTGTGACTCACTATTAGTATTAGAAGACTTTATTATATCTTTCTGAGCTGATTTCAATAAATTTCTAAGCCCAACAAAGACCCACCAGTTCTACATATAAAACCAGGCAAATCACGAAGGATCACAAGCTCTGACTCTGGTGCTGCTGCCCCCAAAGATAATGACCAAATATGTGCAAATATTAAACTTATTTACAATGTATTTAAAACTTTCATTGAGTGAATTAAATACTCAAGATAAGATGTTATGATTAGCTGCATTGGAAACATTTTTTAAAAAAGATTTATAAGATTTTCTTGTTTTTCTTTATTTGGCTGCTTTAAGTGAATGAAGCATCATGGTGTTTACACTGATTTGAGATGAATGGTGAACGTCGTCATAAGGCCAATATAGCGACTGGGACACGAACTTGAACTGGAATTATGTATTTTAGTCATACTCAACACAACTTTCCTTTATAAATCTATTCATAAGTTTTTTATTTAAAGTTGTATACACATGTATAAAACAGAAGACAACAGAGACCTGTGCTTGTTTTTAATATCACATTGACTTGTAGTAAAATGCTCCAGTAGATCTGCATAAGTGTGATCCCAGGTACCATGCCGCTGAGTTACTAGACAATATATGCAGCAAACACGCAAGTACAGCATTATCTGAAGTCTGACTCCACCAGATGCACTCACCTTTAATATAATTGTATTTAGGAGTTTTTTCATTTTTTTTTTCATTTTTTTTTCATTTTAAAGGTTTTTTCTTCCGCAAATAGATTAACAGTAACCACAGTTTCCACAGTGACCAAAACTGCTGACTGGCCCCTGTACGAACAATGAACTACCACACTTAATTCTTTTTATCTGCTTTGGCCTGAATGTGCAGTCTCACACCTTCCATGGACGTGAAATGCGTGCCTGCTGCGTAATCAAATGTCTCAAGTGGGATTGCTGCAGAATGAGTTTTTTTTTTTTTTTTCCTTTTGCCTCAGGCAGTCGCATTCTTTTCATTGTTTTGATGTTTGAAGCCACACTGGAGACTAGAATTACAAACGCCACTTCAGCCAAAGTTTTAGATTCAGGGAACATCTCTCCAAGTGAAGAGATCAGAAGTTGACAAGATTCTCTAAATGAAGTTTGCGCTTCTTCTGCACTTGTGGATACGCTGGTCTGCGACCTATCATGGACTCGTTCCAAAGTCTCATATTACATCTGTTCACCTGCTACCTAGTTGTCAGTGGTGTGAATTGAAATCAGTTAAAATAATGGAAAAATAAAACCAAAATCAAAATAAATAAAAAATATTTGCTGTCCTGTCAGCAA
>JBAMHX010000017.1:17032645-17049460 GCA_037177515.1 Pseudomugil tenellus | reverse complement strand
TGCATGTGAAGCCCTCTGAGACAACTTGTTGTGATACTGGGCTATATAAATAAAATTGAATTGAATTGAATTGAATTAACTATACCCATAGTCACTAACTGCCTTTTTCCCTTAATTTATTTTTGTATGTTTCAGATTTTAGTTTAAATATTGGGTTAGTATTTTTTGTGCCTTTATTTTATTTATTTTTCTTGTTCGTTTCTGGTGGTCATGACAGTAGCTGATTTTCTCTTCCTGCGGGGGATCATGAGATATTCTTTATATTTATATACATGTGTAGCACATGGCATAAAGCTCCTGTTGACAAAGCAAATTTCTTCAGCACAACACCATCATTCTCATTTCTTTCATGCTGGATAAGACAAGTTAAAAAATACAGGACTCTGACAGGACTTCCTTATTAGATTTTTCAACACTTAAAGCCCCATATGATTAATCGCCTAATTCCTTTTACTAATAAACAGAATAAACTCAGAAAATATTTTGTTCACATGTTTTTATAGATTCCCTAACATTTTGCATCACTCCGATGAAGCCTTTGGCCATAACTTTTCACTGATCGCCTTCAGATGAAACCAGACAAGTCAAGTCCAAAGATCATACAAAGGATTGTTGTAGTAAATAGGGCTCGGTCTAAAGTGGTTCCATTCCCTCTCATGAAGATTTGGGGAAGTCACACTGATGTGAAGCTTTTTCTATCAGGTCTAGTCGTACCATACCATATTGTACTGTCTTCTGCTGCTTATCTGGGGTCGGGTCGTGGGGGCAACAGCCTAAGGAGGGAAACCCAGACTTTGCTCTCCCCAGCCATATCTGCCAACTCATTGGATCTGCCAACTCATTGGGAGGGATCCTGAGGCGTTCCCAGGCCAGCCATGAAATATAATCTCTCCAGCATGTTCCTAGAAATCCTGTTCATGTAGGGTTTAAAGAGAATCAGTGATAAAGGGGAGCCTTGGCGAAGTTCAACTCTCACCAGAAACAAATCCCACTTACTGCCGGCAATAAGAACCAAGGTTGTACAGGGACCGGGCAGCTTGTAAAAGGAGGTCCGATACCCCATACTTCTGTGCACCCCCTTACAGGAGTCCCCAAGGGACACAGTTGAACGCCTTGTCCAAGTCCACTAAATAAATGTAGATTGGTTGGGTGAACTGCCGCTTTTTGAAAAGGTGGACCACCACCTCAGTCTGCCAGTCCATGGTACTGTCCTTAAGAAACTTTGGGTGGATTTCATCCACCCCCGGTGCCTTGAAACTGAGGGGCTTTTTAACCACCTCAGCAACCTCAGCCCCGGAGATGGAAGAGCCCACCGTAAAGTCCCTTAGCTTTGCTTCCTCCTCAGGAAGCATTTTGGTAGGCTTGAGGTGGTCCTCGAAGTATTCCCCCCACCTATCCACAAGGTCTCGAGTTGAGGTCAGCAGCCCCCCATCCCCACTGTAAACAGTTTTGAAGGAGCACTGCTTCCCCCTCCTCAGGCACCAGATTGTGGACCAGACTCTCCTCAAAGCCGTCCAAAAGTCATTCTCTATGGTCTCACCTATGGTCTCTTCCCATAATCTAGTTTTTGCCTTGGCAATCGCCAAAACAGAATTCTGCTTAGTTCTGCAGGCCAAAAAAGTCCTGTAAGACTCCTTCTTCAGCTTGACAACATCCATAACTGCTGATCTCCACAAATGAGTTCTTGGATTTCTACCACGACAGGCACTGGCAACCTTATGGCTGTATCTCAGGCTGGACATTTCAACAATAGAGGCACGGAACACAGTCCACTTGGACTCAATGCTCCCCACCTCCCTTGAAACATGTTTGGTCTTGTTGGACCTGACCGGCATCCTCCTCCCCCACCAGAGAGGTGACATTCCATGTCCCTAGAGCCAGAACCAAATATTGGACAACCAGGGTTCCTGCCCCCAGCCACTGCCCAGCACACACTGCACCCGACCCCTATGGTAGGGCCCTTGCAGCCTTTTTCAGCTGAGCCCGACAATGCCCCATGTGCAATGACCCGGCCACCAGATGCTCAACCTCGTGCCCCATTCCTGGGCTTGGCTCCAGAAGGGGACCCCAGTGACCCATGTCCAGGCAAGGGACGTGGGTCTTTTGTTTGTTGTCATGAAGGGTCTTTGAGCTGCACCTAGTCTGAGTACACCCTGGACAGGTCGCCAGTCTATCACAGGGCCACACACATAGACGAACAACCATGCACACAAACACTCACTCCTAAGGGCAATTTAGTGTCCCCAAGGTAAATGTCTTTGGAACGTGGGAGGGAGCCGGAGTACCCGGAGAGAACCCACACTAACTTGGGGAGAACATGCCAACTCTACACAAATAAGCCACCGCCCAAGCCGGGATTCGAACCAGTCATCTGCTCGCTGTTTGGCTACAGTGATAACCACCTCGCCACCGTGCAGCCCTGACAAGAAAATAATTCATTTGAAATATTTTTAATGAATTGTATTTTTATTTAAAATCCAAACATATTAATTCAGTAAAAATCAAATAGATACAATTCTTGCAATATATCTTATTTATTCAGAAAACAGCTTCCTTCATCTAAATTCAGAGAAATAGCTTTTTTTCCATATGAATGCAGTACAGTACAAAAAAAAAAACTAAACAAAAAAAAAAAACTAAAGCTCTTACCACTGGATATAGATTAAATTACAGTGTAAAGCAAAACATCGGAGTAGAGATAGACAACATGATTCCTAGCAACACAGGCTCTCATCCACAATGTAACAAAGCCTAAGGCTTGTATTTACTATTTCTTGATTCTCAAAACACAATGGTAGTCAAATTTCAGGTACTCTTTAGTTAGACATAAACATTTTTCAAGTACTATGTGGTACTATATAATGAAGTAAGAGGAGTGTTATTTTACTTATTTAAAAACTAAAACTGGGGTATTGTATGTATAGGGCTACTTTATCATTGCAAGCGTAACATATTTTCAACTGTTAAGCCTTTGTTGAGTTGTTAACACATATTCACGACCACTTTCTGCACTTGGGTTTGTTAAATGTATTTACTTGGTTCGGATTAAACTGGTAGTTAGCTTTAGCAAATGTGGTGGTCTTTCTTCGTAAAAGACTTCACAAAGCACATTTCAGAAAACACCAAATTTAAATGATGCTCTAGTGAAACAGACAAATATCCAAACAAACATTAAAACACAATGTAAAAAATTTTTCTTAAAATGTGCTTTTTAAGTTAGTTGTTTGGAACTTAACTTTTCTGTTCTTGTAAACAACAAAATCTCCATCCTTGCAACATCCATCACGCCGCCAAATGTTCACCACATGTGACTGAGGAAGGTTTCCTTTCAGGTTGAGAGATAGGCAGTTCTACATAATTATATCTCATAATTAAAGTATAATTCTGAAGTGTCTTTCCTAAGGCCTGTGCACAACTGAGGATCAAACCCTTTTTGTCACTGCTTGTGGTTTTTTACTGGGTTTTTATTTATTTGTTTTAAAAATCAAGATCATGTACACAAAATGTGATCAACAGGTGGAGCTACAGTGGTGGATTCTGGTAACCTTAAATTGTTCTGTATTATTAAATTAAAGAAAATAGATCCAAGTAACCCTACAGATGCAATGGGGGGAGGGGGGGGGGGGGGACAAAAGGTTCATGACATCTTTGTATTTGTATGAAGGAAGCCCTCGAAGAAAATTAGCTCTGCTGAACCTTAATAGATTATTGACTTGCCTAAGGCGTACCCTGCTTCTTGCATATTAGCTGCTAGGATTGGCCTGACACCCACAGTGTCTGCACTGACATAAGCGGATATAAACAATAAATGGGAAGGCGGCTTTGCCCATTTAACTGAGTTAGTTTTTTCCTTGAGAGCTGGAAGTACGGCAACTATTTTTCTTTAGATCACCATGTAAATACCGCTGCGTTGCTCATCACACCTAAGTGCTTTCTCTTAATCACACAAATCCCATCTGATTTTTATCTTGATTGCCCAACTCTGGTTGAAATTATTTCTTGTTGGTCAGCTGGTTTTAGTTTTTTTGTCAGTTAGTTGGTTTTCCAGTTATTGCACGGTGGTTGTTGTTTTTATTATTATTGTAATTATTAACAATTTTTTCTGTTACTTTTGAGCTCTGTGATCTAATTGTCTCCTTTTTTACCATGTATTGTGTCGTGTTTGACCCCACACTAGTAAAAAGAAGGTAATTCAGTGAAACTTACACAAGAAAACTTGGACCCAAGTCAATTAATATTTAGCTATTAATATTATTGTAAACATGTTGAAAAAGCTTCATGTGATGTGAACACAATTAGTCTTCCAGATCCAGCTTGACTCACAATGCCACTGTGAGATAAAATTACAGCTTGTTAGAGATTTCAACAAAGACCCTCCAACATCCTACTGCAATGCTGTAATGGCATCCAATAACCAACATCATGAATGCCTCGTGCTCATGCAGAGGTTGTTCCTGGCTTTTGTTCATGTTTTCTACAATTGTATATCAGCAGCATTATTGCTTCATTATTTACACTCATGGATTTCTAAGATGATTTTGTTTAGCAGTGTTCTTGATTCAATGATTCTCCTCTGTTTATTCATTCTCTTCAAAATGTGTAATACATCCTGAAATTCTGTGTTGCCTCAAATAACACGCCTTTGGATCTACTGCCATATAGTTTTGCTTTGTTTTTTTTTAAAAATTTGTTGCATTAAAAATTCAGCCCATCTAAATTCACATTTTCGGTTTCATAAATTGTCACATTAAAGTAATTGTTTGCATTATACAGTAAAAATAAAATGATAATTTCTTCATATTTCTAACCATGACAACTGTATAATAAAGAGTCCCTTCCCATTCAGCTTTTCCCATCATTTCTGCACTTTCATCTGACAATCTGCACTGAAAAGTTCAGCTGTCTGCTGATGCACTGACCCATATGTCCTTGTTCGCTTCCATCCCTCCCTGCCTGTCTGCGTTGCCTCTTAAGCCATAATTTCTGCACTGCGCTAGCTTGCGTCAGCCCACGGGCTAGTCTACTCAATGTTCCCACTCATACAATGCTCATCAGTGTTCTGGTGTGTTTCTCCTCTAAACCACCCCATCCTGGCAAATCACTGACCTTTATATCCTGTCTCTACCCCCATCAGGCAAAATGGGTTCTCATTAATAGTTCATGGTTCCTTCCTTCACTCTGTTTGTTACATCGATTCACCTCCTTTTTCTCTTTCTTTTCGACCAATTCTCGTTTTCAGGTAGCTGCCCCAGCAATGCGTACTCATTTATACTGAAGCCTTTCCATTAACCCTGAGAGGTCTCTCTTCTCATAATTGTCCTCCTTCCTTCTTTTCGTGTCATTCCCTTCACTGTCTTTTTTTGTCATTTGTGTTGCTTTGTTTTCTTTTTGCTCCCTCTGCCTCTTTTCTTCCCTGGTTACCATCTCCAATAACCCTTTTCACCTTTTACATGCTACTTTTAGATCTCCTCATTTGTCTGTTTCAGCCTTTCCATACATGGTTACCACTGTCTCTCTCTTTCTGGTAATATTTGAGCAGTCTGAGAGCAGGTAATATACAAGTAAAACAGAAAAAAGGAGCCTTAAGGGCAAGAGTTTTATGGGGCACAAAAAATGAAAGTGGGAAGAAAAGGCTGATTCTGGGTCATTCCTTTAATGCTTCAAGTGCTATGTAAAGGACAGAAAATCAATCAACCTCACCTTTAAGATAAAAAAAAAATGAAAACAAGATGTTGAGCTTATCCCTGACAAGGAAATAAAACTTTATTGCTCATACAAACATTTTGATATCAGCCAGAATCGCAACAATGTGCAGACAGAGTGCTTTGATTTAGAGTGAAATTGACTTGCAACAAGGAATAATAATGCAGTAGACGAACAGGGTTATTGGTTTTCTCCACTAGAATAGAGATAAAAAGGACAATACACACTGATCCCGCGATGCTGAAATCGTAGTTTCTTGACAAGCAGTTAATGTTCTTCAATATTTTCTCTCGGTGATGGAAGGGGCATTATTAGACTGTTTGAATTTCCATGAAAAGATATTGTCTATCATAGTACATTGAGACTTACAGTAATGGATACAAGCAGCAGAATGGGGAGCTAAATTGTCTTTGTTCTCTTATCATTTTGACATGTTTTCACAAAGAGGAAATTAAAAATCTGTAATTATGAGCACACAATCTGTTCCTGGGGTTTATCTTGTCATATGAACTAATCAGCAGTGAAAGCACTAATTTAAATAGCAGTCCCTATACTTGGCTTCAACTGTACTGATGCCAAATGCTCCACATTTCAATCAAGCGCTGAATTATTTCTGTTTCTCATCTCCTGAAGGGACTGAAATTGAATCTTGAGGCCCAGTTAAAGGCAGTGGATGTTTATGAGTTAAACGCAGAAAGAAAGAGTATACACTTTCAAATACTAGTTTTTTTGTTTGTTTTTATTAAACTAAATGGGGGATGTGTTAGTTTTAACCTCGCAAATTTCCCACAGCCCATAAAACATTTTTAAGTTATATTGCAATACAGGTTTTATGAAACTGCATCCTGCTTTTATTTAAATGTGATGCTTCAAAACCACGGTCACCCCCTTGTGCTCTAATATTCTGATTTTGGCTTTAAACAGGACTGGGTGGAGTAATTCAAACATCAGTAGTATAGCAAAGTATTGTTCGATGGTAGTGTGATCGCTATTTTTCTTGCAGAGGCTTTCAAAAAGCCAGAGAAAGCCTTTTATTTTGCTTTCAAATAGCTAATTTGCGTTGTTGACTTAATTTTTGTCAAACAATTGCTTGTGATATAATGGAAAAATCCTAATAATATTGTTATTATTTTATATTCTTTACAAATTAGTAAATTTGTATGTTTACAAAATACAAATGTTTATATTTGTAAACAAATTGAATTTCATTTTTGAATTCTGTCTTTCAAGTTGTTAAGTTATTTTATTCGACAAACTGTCATTGTGCTGTGTTTTATCACACTCATGATCTATAATTAAAGACAACATCATTGAACTGGATTTACTTGGAATTGGATTGATCCAAAATTTGAAGTATCACTCAGCCCCACTCTTATCCCCCATATCCACCATGGAGTCTGGCTTGAACCAGACATTTGATTGGGAAATCCTATATGTTCTACAGTGAATGAGATGGAAAATAATTCATTCCCAAAGGGACTGCCAACATCAGAGTAGAGTGGGTTTTTCACCAGTGGCAGCAACAGTAGTACAGGGAAGGCTTTTTGGTAATTGCATCCATCAGTAAATGTTTATCGAACATTTATAAAAGTCTTCATCTTAATGATGAATTTGTTCTACCCTGGGTATCGCAGTCAACTTTAACATAACCTTCACCCAATTTGTTAGTTAGTAGTTTGTTAGTTAGTAATCTCCTGTTGAAAGTCATCCATTTCTGTGGCAGCTCTACTAGTCAAACATTCTATGTCGCTCCCGAGGTGACAAGCTGCAGAACCAAACAGAGCCAGCCATGCTGGACTGCATACTCCCTGCAATTTAGTCACGTTCACACTGTGGTTTTGTGAAGGATTAGTTTGGTGCAGACTACCAACCATACTCTGATGTAGACCAAAGAAGTAAACTGTGGACTGTTAGAAGCAGGGGGTCTGGTTATCCAGCAACCAAACAGAAAATTATATGTGTAGCGGACTCCACCCCTCATGTAACACAAACATCTTTCCTCTTTAATGAACTATTGCATAAGCTTTGGAATTATTGACAGATATAACAGACTATTAACAAACGTTTTGCTGAGAGGAAGCTGCTATCCGATTCTTGGAGCCACCAGAACATGACCTTTCTATCCCCCACTTCAAGTATGTTTTAGGATAAATTAAATGAAGTTGAGCCCTTGAACTGACTTTGGTTTTACCAGTTGTGACTTTGCAGGGGTCTGCAAAACCATGTCTCCCATCACTCATCAACACATAAGCAAATCCCTCTAAAAACATCTTCCCCCAACAAGGTCAAAAGCCGTGTGGTCTGTCTCACCAAGAGATACAAGGATGCGTTGTACACACCTCAAGTGAAACGTTTTTACAATTGTTCTTTTACAATTGAAGTTTAATTGAGTTTAATAAAACCAACATTGTATGTTATAATCTCATGAACTCTACAGCTATCCACCAGGACTTTTACAGATGTTTTATCCTCTCATGACATCACATTTTTAAGAGTTATTTGTTTCAATCTTTTATGATGTTTCAATCTTTTTATATAGTTTCACTTTATGTGCATTTATCCTATTCATCTTGATTTTTATGATTTAACTGTGTCTTATGTTTTAGTTGATATTCTTCATTTTTCTGAGGATTCATAATGTTTAAACAGCTTGTAATTTTAGAGGTAAATCAAAGAAGTTAAAATTCGGACATGGAAATTCAGAATCTGAGTTGCAGCTAAACCCACAGAATGCTTATTGGTGGCAGTGTCTTAAAGCCCTGCCCCCAGAGATGAGGTGCAGACTGACCACAGGCACACTTTGGAGTAGACTTTCAGTTCAGTTCAGTTCCACTTACAGATCAGTTGAAAAAGAGATGAGATCCTCTGTCAACTGATTGGAGAGATGTTCCCATCGAGAGAACAATAGGAAGCCATGCTGGACAGAAGACATGGCAGCCTTGATCTGAGAAACCCAGATAAGAACCTTATCTCCCTTTTTGTAACCAAGTTGAGCCTCTGATGGAAGTATTAGATTTTTCCACAATTTAAGCTATTAAGACACGCCATCTTTTTCTCTTTTTCGACCTTTCGTATCATCTTATTCTCTAAACTACTTTAATTCATCATTGCCACAAAGACAGCAATCCAGGAGACAGAAAGACTGAAATCCAAACCCAGACTGCAAACCCCCAGGACAGGCATTCTTACTTGTTCTGACTCAGCACCAGAACGGACCAACACAATGCCAGCGCCCTGAATGGAGGCCCCGAACGGAGGCCCAGAACGGTGGCACCGAACAGCCCATAAGCACGCGTTCTGAACGAACCATGGTGACATGGTTGGCGACTTATCAATCTATTTCATTCAGGCCTTAATCTGATTTAACATTTTCTTAGACATAATTAATTAACATTAGTTTATTTGATTTATCTTAAACTATGCACACAGCTTTACATTCCTTCACACAGAAAATCAAGTTGATCACCATATTTACACATCATTAGTTTATATTTGCTTGTCTTGTTTATGTTCTTTTTAATATTTCCTTTTATTTTCTTAATAATATTTAGCACATGTATAGACTGCTGACGAGATTAATTCAATCGAGAACTTAAAAAATAGCACCTGAGACTTATTAAAACAGATTAATTATTTTTTAAATTTACTTATGAACCCTGTCATATCATAGGTTTCCTTGTATGCCTATAGTTTACTAAGGTAAGCTAGAAAATAGAAGGTGGTGCCCCGAGGAAACTATTAATAAATTATTAATGTTAAAATTTCATATTAATAGTCATTTATGAGATATCATATTCCACAACACGTGCTTAGCTCAATAAAGCATCATAAAAATAAGAAAGTGATTCAGATAATTTTTTGGGTAGCCAAGTTAATAGAAATTGTTCATAAAACATGGCAATACTCAGCCCTCTGCAGTAAAATGAAGAAACCAAGACCTGAGTATTGGATGGATGCAAATTTATCAATCTGATACCCATCCAAATACATTACAATGACCAAACCCGACTTTTTGATGTAATCAATTGATGATAAAACTGGACTTGACACGTTTCCTGTGACAGGCTACACCCTGGATAGTTTGCCAGTAGCTTAGTAATGATCATTTCCAAAAAAACCCACAGAAAAATAAAGTATAGACGGCAACACAGTAAACATATTTAAAGAATTTTTTTTAAAGCTAATCTTGACATAAGAATTTGTATTAACTTGCATAATATCACCCTGAACCATGAGACTCCCTCTCTTTAGTCTATTACTACTTACTACTTGCTACTTAAGGGATTCATTGGCGAACTGTCCAGGGTCCTCTTTATTTATATCATGCAGCAATTCCAGGGTGTATATATATATGTTTAAATGTTTTCCAAAACCCTGCAATATAAAAATTTCTGTTCAAAATAAATGCCACAAATCTGTTTGAGAACATGTATTTTTTGTATGCTATGAAAGGTTCATCATAATTTAGCAGCACAAATAATTGTTATAATTATTACTTAATAAACTTTGTTTATTTTTCAGATTTCCAACTCCAAAGAACAAGTTATCTGTTAAAGGGGCCATTTTATGCTATATTTTCCATCTCACGATCTATCCTATGCACATCTATGATAATATAATGCATTTTGCAACATGCATCAAACTATAGATTTGCCATACCATTCATTTGTTGCTGAGACATTTCTAGCTGGAACTGTGAATGCCTTTTGTGTCTGCTGCTCCCCTGCCCCGCCTGCACTGAGCAAAGAGAGAGAGGCCATGTGGAGTCAGCATGCAGGTGTCTGTTCACAAAAGCGCAGCAGAGCCAAATGCACACTTCTTGGAGCAGATGGTGTGCTAAAATTTTCATGTAGGAGAGGAGGGAGTCTCCACTGTGCTCCATCGGCACAGTAGTGTAAGCCGTTTGCTCTGCTTAAGCTGCACTCTTCTTTTTAAAGCGATAAAACTGCAAAAAAATATGGAGACCCGTATTATTCATATTAAAATAAATTAATACAACATTCAATAAATAAATACAACATTTTGAAATATATATATGACCATGAAATAGTGAAATACCACATTTTGAAATAAATATAGGACAATGAAATCATGAAATAAGGTCACATTGTGTTTTTATTTCATAATACACAATTTTACACAATGGTGTATTTAATTCATAATGCCCTTTTTCTCAATGGCGTATTTTTTTCATAATGTCCTTTTTCTAGAAGAGTGACTTGCTCAGCCAATCAAAGCTGGGAGGTTGGACTAGTGGCTTGTCCATCGATTTGTTTTCCTTGACACATCATGCAGTCAGAGATGAGGGATTTCAGCAGAGTTTCTGCAGCTTTGGTGATTTTAGCAGATCAAATAGAGCGTGACAATTTGTCACTGTTTACAACAGTTGTCCACATTTCCAAAGGAACAAAAAGCTGGTTCAGTGACCATGGTGTTACTCTGCTCGATTGGCCAGCAAACTCACCTGATCTGAACCCTATAAAGAATCTGTGGGTTTCCGTCAAGAGAAAGATGAGAGACACCAAATCCAACAATGTAGATGGCCTGAAGGCTGCTATCAAAGTAACCTTGGCTTCCATTACACCGGAGCAGTGTCACACACTGATTGCTTCCATGCAAAGCCGTATTGATGCAGTACTTCATGCAAAAGAAGCTCCAACCAAGTATTGAGTGGATGGAAAAGAACATACTTTTTTGAGAAGCCTGACATTTCTGTTTAAAATATCCTTTTTTAAATTGATCCAATGTAATATTCTAATTTTTTGAGACACTGCATTTTGGTTTTTGTCATCTATAAGCCACAATTAACAATATTTCAAGGAATGAATGGTTGAAATGTTTGACTCTATGTGTAATGAATCTAGATGATATATGGGTTTCACATTCTAAAATCACTGATGAAGAATATTAAACTTTTTCACAATAGGCAATTCTAATTTCCTGAGATGTACCTGTATGGCATTCATTGGTTTGGCATGGAAGAAACACACAGGGTTGGATATCCCCTGGAAACACCTGAGACACTGAAGGTTTCTACTTTCAGGTTATGCTTATATTTCAATGTATTTTTTATGTAAGAGCTAGCAATGTTCAAACACAGATATATCAGTTAATGTCAGACTAACCTTTCACCAACGTTCTGTTTTAAGTGTTCATAGTCAAACTTCTTCAGCACCAGCTTCCTACCTGGTGTCTAACTCTGGTTCAGAAAAGTACATTCCAATTGGTTTTTGTTTCCATGTGTGTCGCACTACCTTTAGATGATACCATGGAAGCACAACACCTTTGGCAAATGCCCCGCCCCCCTTAGTTAATGTTGCTAGTCTGTCAAGCCTTGTAGCTCCGATGGCACGAGGCGTTGCAGGGAGAACTATACCTGTGTGTGTTATTTATTTTGGAGCAATACTAGTGCGATATCATCCAGATCAAGAGAAAAAGGTTTACAATATGCAGTGGGGGGTTATATTCATAGTAAAAAATATGCTGCAAAGAGGAAACCACAATTATTGAAGCGAAAGCATACAGGTCTCAAGCTAAATAAGAGAAACCCCATGACCTCTATCTGAAATGCAACCAGCACAGCATTGTGGACCAGTCGTGCTCTTATACTGCTGGCTAAGTAATCCTTCTAATATTCTAATATATCTGAAAGCCAGCCTCAGAGGGTGCATGGGCTGAAGGGTCAGAGGGAGACCAAATGATCTTAGCGGTGGCTGGAACGCCAGCCAGCAAAGTGGTAAGTTCATCGACAGAGACAAAATCTGGTTTCGGGATCGGAACGGGTGCAGCAGTCCGCGAATTGCTGACTACAGAGATGTGAGGGTGGGAGGGGGCTGCGGAGGAGTTGCGCAGCCAAGAGGGGTCAAATGGCCAAGAGGTATGGGCCAGCCTGTGATCCTTCCACCTCAGCTGCATGGCACATGCATCAGTGGCTTTAAGGAGTTGGTTTTGCTTCTGGTGGAAGCAGAAACCTTTTTTCCTCAAACGGAAACTCATAGTCATGTCTCAGTGGCCCAGACATTTTCTGGCTGATTGTTGTTTTATCAGCCCAGAGAGCTAGTCTGGGATCACTGGTCTGAGAACTGTCCAGTTCAACATCTCCAACCACATTAGGACCGTATTCTTCTGAGGTGAGTGGTTGCGGAGCACCAGGGACTGTATCCTGTTGCTGCATGTACTCCTCAAAAGAACTGTTTGGTTCAGCCTCAATGGTTGAGCTGTCCAGAGTTCCACCTCTTGGGGGCCCCTGTTCTGACAGCTGATGGCGCTACACCTGGGAGGGCGTTTTCCTCCAGCACAAAGCAGCTCAACTCTGATTCAGAGGAGGGAACGAGGGGCAACGGTCGTCGGGCCTGTACCTACATTTTCAACCCTTTAAAATCGATCAGAGGTTTGAAGCGATTCAGGAGATCTTTGCCGATCAGGAATCGGATGGAGTTCACAAAAAGAC
Source organism: Pseudomugil tenellus (assembly GCA_037177515.1). Classification (NCBI taxonomy): domain Eukaryota; kingdom Metazoa; phylum Chordata; class Actinopteri; order Atheriniformes; family Pseudomugilidae; genus Pseudomugil; species Pseudomugil tenellus. The sequence continues at coordinate 17,036,307 of JBAMHX010000017.1, read as the reverse complement.
GTAGACAGGATGGAGGAAAGTCACTGAACCGATTGAAAGCTGTATCAGTTGCCATGGCTGATAAAGTTGTGTTGGTTGCTGCATGGGGGTGCACTTTTAAGGCACAGGGCTGGAGCTTTAAATCTTTGTTGAGGCGGTTTGCTGCTGATCGAAGCTCTCTAAACAAAGATATTGACATTAGGCTAATGTCTGCTGCAGCTTCATGGCTCAGCACCCCTGCTAGGGTCACATTCAGGTAAGGTTTATTAGCCACCCCCCTCTCGGTGAGGTTGCATAAGAACTTTTGAACCGGTTGTTCTATTTGGAACAGGGAAGTGTCCTATTCAGGATTTCCTTCCGTCTGGTCCAGCTGTACAACCAATACAGCACTGGAGTTGTCCCCCTCTTTTCCTGGAGGGTCTGAGTCTGACTGTGGAGTGGTCTGGGCAGGTTCTGTGGTACCCACCGTTTCCAGAGTCAGGGAGCTTAAGGAGACCCCCACTTGCTGGCTAGCAACTTGGGGAGTCAGATCAGGCAACTCATTTTGGCCCCCAGTGACTGTTATGGCCAAGAGATCAGGGTCCTCTTTTTAGGACTCTTTGGTTAACTGTGTTAACAGGCATTTTATTTGGTCAATTTCTTCTTGTTGAAAAAGGTTCTGACCTTCTTTCTTTTGGAATTGGGTTGATGATTCCTGAAAACCTTTGGATGTTACTACATCCTTTCCCATGGGTTTATGGTAAGGAAGTGGACTTGCCCAACCTGCACCCGAATGGTTGTTTCGGTAGCGGTTTTGGTAGTCCCCCCTATTGTGACGTGCTGAATTTTGGTGCTGGGGGTTAAAAGGAAACCTACCTCGACCGGAGGGCTGGTTGTGTTCCCTCAGTGGGTATCTCGGTTCCTAACCAGACCAGCAAGGCCTGGAGTGTTCATACTTCTGATTAGGCTTCTGAGACCAGAGGGCTTTGCGTCTCCCATCAGTTCTTGGTGGCTGAGACCCATGAGCATCACCACTTGGAGTAGGTCGAGCTTGAGCTCCCTCTAACTTCATGTGTGCTTAGCCAGCACCCACAGCCAGAATGGTGTTGGGTTCTGTGGGTTTGGACCTTCGCTCTTGCTTTTGCAAAGCTAGTGTGGCCCATTCACGCAGTTGTCGAATGGTGGAGGTGTGTGGATTAGCCAGAACACCTAAGTGATGGCTAGTGGCTGGATGCAGGTTCTGTACGAAGAGAGACTTGAAGTGCTCGTCTTCTTCCATGCAGGGTTCATTTTTCGAACCGAAGAAAGCGCTCAGAAGCCGATGACAATATTGCTGTGGGACTTCATGTCTGCCTTGCTTTACCGCGATGGCAACAGATAGACCCGATTGGGGGAGGTCATTAGAAAATTCTTTTTCTAGTGCCTGGGAGAGACCGTCATAATTGGAGAGGACACGTTCTGTCTGCCTCTCTATGAATTTACTAACGTCACGGCTAGAGGTTTTTTTGGTTTTTTTTATATATAAATGCGGTCCTGGATTGAAGCATGAGGGTATCTTCTGAGATAGAACTCAATGTCATTCAGGTAAGACCTGGTGTCATGTGAACAACCCGGTTTGGGTTCAAACCGCAGGATATTCTGAGAAATCTTGTCTAGATCTTGATCGGAAGGACCCTGTTGAAGGTGGTGTGAAAAAGAAGGAGCAGGTGGGTCCAGTAGAGCTGGACCTGGAGGTGTCCTTTTGTATTTGAACGGAGGTCCACCTGAAGCACCTGACTCAATGTGAGCTCCTCTTCCCTGCTGGGAGGATGCAGCAAGGGTCTGATACAGCTTGCAGCACAGCTCTACTAATTCTGTTGCTAAGCGGCTGTTCTGCTTTTCTGCAGAACGAGCTTCCTCTCTAGCACAGTTAAGTTGTTCTTACAGTGATGCAATCTGCTGTTGCTTTGCATTCAACTGCATTTCGTAGGAACCAACCTCAAGCTTCAAATCCTGGACTTTATCCAGGAGGGGCTGATTGGAAGCCTTGTGGGCTTGGCTCAGCTCCTCAACCTGTTTCTCAGTCACTGCTAAAGTCTGTTCAGTTTGCTGCAACTCTCTTTCCAGACTGTCATTGCGTGCTTTGGGGTTGTCATTCTCTGCTGTGAGAGAAGCCACCTGAGCAGAAAGAGCTGTCTGCTTACTTTCACCTGCTTTAGCTAGCTCAAGTTGGTGTTCGAGGAATTTCTTCTCCTCATTCACCTGTGTGAGCTTCTGCTGCTGTCTCTCTAGCTTAGCTCCAGCTTGTTCGACTAGCATGTGGGCCTCTTTGAATTTGGCAGAGAGGACAGCAGTGAAGTTGCCTAAAGTTTTGGCCAGAGCCTTGTCTTTTGGCACTTCCTCTTCCACCTTTGCTACAAGTCCATCTAGAATAGACTGTAACTCAGTTGGATCAGTCCCCAGGATCTGATCCACATAACCAGGCACGACAGCTTCAGTTAACTCTCTGATTACAGATTCTTCTGCTTCAAATGCATCTCTTTGTGAGGATTCATTTTGAGGGGAAGTCGTGTTTGCAGGAGTTAACTGGTACACAACACAACAATAGCAGGAGGGATCCTATTCAGAAGCATCAATGTGGCCAAGTGCACAATTATTAGCGTCAAGCTAATATTTCTAGATGCTAAAAGAATTTAAATGAAGCAAATAAAAAAAATAAATAAGTTACTACCTGACTTCAATAAATGCATGCAAAAATTAGACCGAAAGTATAAAAATGAGATAAAACTTAAATGAACAAGACAAAAATAAGTAAAAGTAAATAAATAAGCTTGATTAAAATGCAAAAGAGGTCAAAGCAAAAATAAACAATTGATCAATTGTTAAAACATAGCTTCTTATCAGTGATGCACTCTGTCAAATTCGCTTTGTTTTTGTAGTTACACCAAGTGTCCATAGGTGACGCGGGGTGCCTGAGTACGGTCAAGGTGTAAGTACACTAGTCTACCACACGATGGAGGCAGAGTTCTATCTGGACACGCTCCGAGTGTCCTCTATTGATCCACCACACGATGCCGACAAAACTACCTTAACACGTCTTCCACGTGTTATTGCAGCGAGTTGTCACCAGATGGCGTCCAAGTTTTATCAGTCAAGGGGGGTTCCCCCGTAACCCTGATGCACGCGCGTACGTGACGTCAGCAGCGACGTCCTAGCTCCGCCCCCGGAGTGTCCCCAGGTGCTGTGGAAATTTCTTGTTATTTCGCTGGGGAGTTTAACTGAGCATTTCCTCAATGATCCAGCGATCAACAGTTTGATCTTTGCGGCCAAGCAACGTTTCACAAAACACAGTCACAGCTTTCTGGAACTGCAAACAAGCAGGCTTCTACCTGCTCAACGTTTCTGCCGTGTTCAGCGACACTGGCAGAACCAAATGTATTAATATCTCGCAGCTTCCGCACAGCACACACACATACAAACGCAAACAAACGTAAGATTTCTGCTCATACCAGCTTACACCAGATAATTTACCAAGAGTTGTAACAGATTCTCAATGAAAACACTTGCATTTCTGCCTCACACTGGGCACCATAATATGTCTTGAATTCTCACGCGGGCACTATAAACTGTGATGAAAAATTACCACAACATTTATTAATATCTATTATGTTTTTAGGTCATAAGATTAATAATATTAATCCTAATATAGTGTCTATGGATATGAA
>JBAMHX010000017.1:17009470-17032545 GCA_037177515.1 Pseudomugil tenellus | reverse complement strand
TATATATATATATACACACTACTAGTTATTAGCAGAAGCTCATAGCTTTTAGTTATTAGCAGTAGTTAATAGCTATTAGCAGTTGCTAATCACTAACGTCTATATTGTGTTTAAGATGCACATACATGGAAAGCATGCTCGTACCTGATCGGCATCAATAACAAAACAGAATTATGTATCGTTGTGTACTTCATGACCTGGCGTGAACCTCGAACTTGAGCAAGATGTTTACGTTTTTCCATTTCTGACTCTTTGCAGCTTCGATAGTCGCAGTTACGCGCTTAAATGGCAACGTGCCAGAAAACACTACTCTGTTGCTTGCAATAACTTAGCGCACCACTAGATGGTGGTAAATCTTACACAATCTTACACACTGTCCTTTTAAAATAAAATTAATAAAAGATGTAACATGACTTCATTTGTCATTTTGTCTTGTCTTTTAGCATTGTTTCACCTCTTGTCCACCTATCTTTCAGAAATATCTGTGCAGAAGGTTCTGTAAATGACAGGTCTTGCTTTGCCATATCAAGAAACATTTCTGAGTGAGCTTTCAAAGACACTTTACTATTTAAAAAAAGATGTCACAAAATAGTGAGCTAATGTATAGCTAAATAGCTACCCAAGTCTTACAGTAGCTCCTTTTCTAGCACAAAACCTTTTGGTTTATCACAGGTTTTAAAAAAAACAACCAAGGTAAAAACTTTCCATCACCCCCAAACTTTCCTTGAAAAAAAGTAACTAGTAGAAAGGTAGGATTTTACAGATTTCTCAGTATTACTGAGGGGCAAATGTTTTATTACCAGTTTTACATATTCTACACTTTCTATATGCCAGGGAGCATCTGAAAATGTTTATTTGATCACAAATGTAACCAGTTAAAACTTACACCAACAATTTCATGTTGTTGTCTACCAGAGAATTTAAACATTTGTTTACCTTTTTGGGTTCTAGGTCCACCTAATGTCACTTTCCTTCCTTTATCCAGTACATAATTTGACTATAGACTTTGAATGTGCATACTTGCATTTTACGCGTGTATCACTACTAATCTAATCATTTTATTGCCAAAAATTTATAGAAACAAGTATGCTAGTTGTTGTAGGGATCAGCAAAACCCAAGATCACCCTAATGAAACAAAATTTCCTCAATCCCTCAATTGCTACCTGTGTTATCATCTAATCAATACACTCAGGCCCTCACTCAATTGGACAAGCATCTACATGGGGGGAAGGCAACCGCTAAGCACTGGCTGGTATTTGATATTGACCAGGAGGAGATAAGACTTGGCCTATCCAATCATGCAGGGGAGATTGGGCCTGTGAGGTTCAGGACTGGATCCAATCCAGAGTGTCTGCACAGACACTTGAGCCAAAAGCTGCAATAATGAAGAGTGTGGAGAAGCAAACAAACAGACACATTTGTTCATCATTGGGTGAGGGTGTGCAATACAGAGCGGGAACAAGAAACTTGTGTGCATTTGTATTTGGAAGCTGGAAACACATAGGAAGAAATAAGGTGCATGTTCTGTAGAGTTAACGGCTGGATTTTCTACAAAGATTCACTTTTTTAACATGCCTACAAGACACAAGTTTGATCACTTATATTGATTCAAAAGGTTAAGATTCTATGATTGAGGATGTCAAAATAATTGTAAAGTGTTACCAAATTAAATGTCATTATCACCTCTGCCATGCTTTCAGCTGCGTCAACTCAAAGTGTTATTGCAAAATTTGACATCAATTTCAAGAAATATCAGAATAAGTTCCACATGATTGTATTTTGGGGATGATCCAGATCACCGTCTGGGTCTGGGAATTTAAATTACAATTATTTAAAGTGTGTTCATCACTAGAACTGACTTTTAAACTCCATCACCCAACTCAGCCACATCTTTGGAACACTGAACGATCCGAGACTAATTTGGTTCTTTAAATACTTTTGTTTTTATCTCTTTATACCATAGCCATCTTTCCACCCCTGGCACAACCTCACCAGTCAATCATTTGAACATAGTTTCCAATCACATTGATTGGGACAGTGAGTCTAAACTCTTGACTGGTACAGCAAACAACAGGGGGGGGGGGGGGTAACCTGGAGTAAATCCCAGCTTACATAGGGCGAGAGGCAGGGTACACCATGGACAGGTCGCCAGTCCATCACAGGGCCAGAATCGTTCCACCTTTGGAGAATATTTATTTTGTAAAAATGTAAAACTTTTTCTTTTTTGTCATTTAAGTTTTATTGATTTTCTATACAATGAACAAATAATAGACATGCTACGAGAATGTCAGCACAGTTTGACATAAAGGAAAAATGGCACATTCAAAGGTATCAAAGGTACTGATCCAGAAAATTCATGTTCTACTTGATCAGTAGCTAAAACTCTCGATGATTAGTTGTAGCGCCATGCACAGCACAAAAGATGAACATTTTTAAACATTCTTTTGTTTTTTACTCTTCGCAAACCCCTGTATGCACGTCTACGTCACCGACGGCAAAATTTTAAATGCACTAATGTTGCTGGTCACTTTGCTGGAGGAGAGGAGCGATTTCTGCATAATCCTGCAGGTTCCATCGGAAATTAATGGGATAGCTATATCTATAATCTCCTTACTGTTAAGCCCATTCATTTTCTACTAATATAAATTCATAAAAATTTGGCATCTTAATCATTATCCCAGTTAACAAAAAAAAAAAAATACACACATTGGACACAAAGTAAAGAGATCGATGGACATTCAGTTTTTGGACCGTACTGCAACTAAAGCAGTTGGTGGAACAACCCTGGCTTTTCGGAATGACTGGTGACATAATGGAACGCTAAATGGAGCAGTCACGTGACATGCGCGTTTCGGTTCAGATCACGGAACATTATTTCGGATTATACGGTCCGCCGTTCTTTCAGTACGGACTGGAACACTTTTTCGATCTTGCCATCACTACATAATTGTGGCACATGGATTAATAGATCTTTGCCACAGTTTCAGACTCAACTCTCCATTCATTGTCCTGTTTTGTTTTTATGATAAAGTGATGTATAATTGGAACATATCTTTACAAGTGTTGGCTTTACTCATGCCTGACACTCTCCTACACTTTTGTTAGATATTGATGGACCTAATTCTTGTTTGAATATGATAATATTATTTGTAATTTAGATTCAAAAAAGAGAGAAGCTGACTTTTGGCAAATGGGTGCTTTGTCACAACTGTGAAGATAATCCAATAGGAATAACTGTTACGATGCAGGTAGGGGGTGGACCCAAAAGCAGGTGAGAAGGACAAGCAGGAGGAAGCCAGGATGGAGATTACCAGGGTTTATTACAGGAAACCAGCACTGACACTCATGACATCCAAGGAACTAACTAACTACAACAAACTAACTAATTTAATAATCCCGCAAGGGGGGAAAGAAAACCAAGGGTATAAATACACTGAAAAAAGAACAAGACACAGGTGAAAACGATGACCAAAATCAAACCAGGTGAACTAATGAACAGGACATGAAGCTGAAACAGAAAGCAATGGGCAAAACAGGAAAAACTACAAAATAAAACAGGAAACCAAAAACCTAATCCAAAACCCTAACAATAACTATCTTCCTTATACATGAAGATTCCGATAAATTTGCTCCCGTGCATTTAGAGGTTGATGATCAGAGCTAGCCAAGCTCTGGCTTTTGCTTTGTTGCCTTTACAAGTGCTCCAAGCCTCTGAGAGCATGCAATTTGTGCATGAGGACTGGCAAGGACAGAGGGGTCGATGGACAAATGGCAGTAGAATTTGATAGACATATCACCATACAATGGTTTAAAATAGGGCGGCTAAAATGATTTCATGGTGTATTTTAATGTCCGGATCTGGTCCACAGATGACAATTTGTATGTGTGTGTTAGAGCCTTTAATTAACTGACTGCTAGGGGTGTAAAGGGAATTTGTTAATATAGTAAAAATGGCTTCTGGAAAACATTTCATACCCTGCCTTTAACACATTAAAATGTTTTTTTGCTCACACCATAAACATCTGAATTTGGCATTACTTTCCTAAGGGAAACTGATTTGGAGCTCATAGGTATCTTCTCACCATGGTGAGCTGAATCCACCAAAATCATATATATTCTTTATTTATGAGACTTGTGACCATTTTCATTTCTTATATCGGATTTTATCCTGAAACAAATTAACTCCTGATGTCATTTAATCAATTCAGTGATATAAAGTGATTTCGGGCATGTAGGTGTCTAGCTGTGAACTGAATCCACCAAAAAAACACTTTTTCTGACAGTTTTCAAACTTACGTTGAGGTATTGATAAATTCACAATAGTGCTGATCAATATCAACATTGACATCAATTTTGTTGATAGATTAATTGATCTGCTGGTCATTATGTTTTAGCTCAGAAGTATAAATTCTTCTGCTGGATGCTTTAAGATGTAGAAAAACACTCAGAGAGCATAGACCTCTCCCAAGCAGGGACCCATATTTTAACCCATATTTTGTATATTGAGGTATACAATGTAGTACAATGTAGATATATCCTGTCATCTTTTTCGTTGTCTTCCTTGTTCTGTATCAATGTTTTTGCTATATTGTGGATTTGGATAAATGCTTCTGGATCATTAATCACTGAATCAATGTACAAGCATATACCTATTCATTTTTTTCACCCTATGTTTTAACAGCTTTTTTGATTTGAAGAAGCCCAACACAGCACACACATTAACTTTGATGTGGAAAGATTAATAACACATCCACATCATAACACACATAAACACATCTGTAGGAGACCGTTTTACCTGTCAAGGACGAGGACATTGGTTTCTTTAGATTGACAGGAATATAAATTTAATAATGAAGATAAAAAAGTTCAACATACAGGTCATAACCCGGGGAGAATATTACCCAAAGATGTCTGGAGCTATTCTGCCCTAGTCAGATAGGGAAGCTTTGTTTAAAGACTTCGGTCACATGGTCACAATCTGTTTCTAAGCATTTCCCTGATTGAGAGACGCTGGCCTTCCTTTGACTACAACAACGAAGGTCTTAGCAGATGGTTTACTAAAGGTCAGAATGACATCAGTTCAGGAGCCTGATGGTCGGACCTTTCAGCTATACATTAATTAAGAGCAAGGTAATTAAGCTATAATACATGAAATTCTTCTACACATCTACGGCAATATCTCAGAAATTCAATTTCTTGTCATCAGTGACCCATGGTTAAGGTCAGGCAGGTGCTGCGTGTCAGATGTAACATTTGTTACATTGCTGTGACAGAACACAAAAAACGGAGGGAAAATGTCTTATTTAGGATTAAAGTGCAGTACGCTTATCATCCAGCTCCAGTTACCATTTCTTAATTTAATCCTGCAACATAAATAGCAGAGTAGGTAAAGAACCATATATAAATGCATATAAAAAGGAGGCACAAGTTGAGTGAAAATAGTCTTTTTAGAATCTCGAGCAAACTTACTGGTTTTTTATTTTCTTGCTTAAAATTCTTCAAGTAAAACATGAGCAATAGCATTAAATTGAGATTATTGTTTCGGAAAATATACTATGTACATTTCAAATTAATGACTTAAACCCTGTCCTGATTTTCAGCAGTTGTGAGCTTTTCTGAACAGCTCCAAAGCACCCTAAAAGCTGAAACTGATGTCCCCAGAGCAGAAGATGGCAGATCAATTACAAATAACTTTTTCCTCAGTTCATGATGTAATTAAAAAAGAAAGAGTTAACAGGATCAGTGAAGGTCAAGTTGAGGTATTGCAGAAAACCTTCTGCTGCAAAAGACATTCAGAAAAAACTGACTGTTTTCCTCTCTCTATACTTAACAGGTAATATACTGTATTTACATGCTCTGGACGGTCCATTTCAGAGCAGATGTGAGACAGTAGCGGAGCACAGCACTTAAATTTACTTAAATTCTTTTAATTTTGAAGCTGTGCTGCTAATAAAACACTTGGTGGCTAAGTAAATGTACCGTTCAACTTTCCTGGCTACCTAAACCATTGATTCTCAAAAGGGGAGAATAACTGCTAACTGGACTTTTGAATTTCTGCTTGTTTCACTCTAACTGCGTAACATGACTATATTTTCCATCTTCTGATGTATCTTTTAAAAAACAACAACAACAACAACAACAAAAAAAAACTCCACCCCATACTCTGTCCCATACAATAACTGCACTGATCATTTAAACTCCATAACCTTACATATGCTTATCCTGCTTCTGACCTGTTTTTGGCAGTGACAATAAAAGTGCTTTCTTTCTTGCTACGGAGTGTTGTGGAAGTAACTTGAGACAAACAATTAAATATCCTGACAATTCCTGACAATTCCTGAAATCCCGAGAGCTGTTAGACTTTGCATTTGAGTAATATATACCATATTCAGAAAAATGCTTCACAACTATTGTTAGTATCACTTTATGTAAAACTTAACCATGATTTTATAATGTTTCCACTTTAACATACTTTACCCTAGTATTGAGCCTAAAATACACTTAATTAATTTAGTCCTTATCATAAAATGTACTATTACAATAAAACTCACAAACAACATTTGTTCCATTTTGGAAAATAGCAAAAATACATCAAAAGAATCACAGCCCGCCCAACTCAGTTTTACACATAGAGACATATCTCAAACCAGTTATCCATGATTAAGGGTCACAATAATTTCTAATCTCTGGTCATATATGGTCCATCAACTTCAAACAGAAAGTTTTGGATGCAAACTTCCCATGAATCTTACTTCTTCTGTTACCATGCTATAAAAATGATCTGATCAGGTATACAACATGATTTATTCAACCAAACATAATGGCTTCTTAAAAATCACCCTAAAGTTAATCAGTTTGATGGCTTCAAACCACTGTCCTTGGATCTGCAATCATGCTTCAATAACCGGATCACATTGCATTCTTTTAACTCCTAGAGCAGCAATGTTCAGTAAAATATGCAACTGCTACATTGCTAGTTAGCTAGCAATTTGAAAACTTGCTAAACAGAAAAGCAAGCCTGATTTATAGTCAACCCTTGGTGAAACATTTTTTGTTAACTTTTATCTTTTATTTTTTTCCTGAAAAAGTTTTACAGCTAAAACTGATTCTTCTGAAATTTGCCATCAGTGAAGTTTTATTCTAATAACTAATAACAGATTATCTGTTGGTTTGCTGCTCTCCCATTCCGAGCATGTGCATATTCAGAGTGAACATGGTTTTGGGAGAAGTGTGTGTTTACGTCACTATTGTAGCAACGTAATATTACCTAAGACCCAGTAATATCAAAACTGGTCAGATTCTTATCCATCCTCCATGCCAGCTAGCTTTGTAGCGGCTCTTTGCTTGAGTCACCTTCAAACATGTAGTATGTACTTTTCAGAGTTAATCTTTTAGGCTTGTAAATTACATTTGTCTGGTATAAACCGTTTATTGCATTTTAATTAAAAGGCTTTAAGATGAATGCCAATAACAAAAGACTTATTGGATTAAATCGTGCATTTAAATATGCTATTTCCAATTATTAACGTCACTTTTGACTCACTTTTCTATCAACAAAGCATACATTATTAGCATTTCTAGACACATTTTTCCAGCAGTATTGCTCAATGATATATCTTTGTAATTATCTTTCATATGAAGCTATTATCCTGTCCAGTACAAAGCACATACCTACTGTGTGCTGTCTGCTGAGAGATTTAAGTCTTCCTTAATCCAGTGTTTGTGTTTTTAATTTTTCCATCAGTCTCTATTTGCTGTATCGCTTTCATTTCCTCTCACCCTGTCTCTACACGTGTCTTTCTGTCTGCCTTTTTCTTATCTCGCTGATTTCCGACAGCCAAACATGGCCAACAGTCGTCTTAGTGGGGCTCAATCAATACTAACTTAATGAGTCACTTTGGAGGTGAAAGAGGATTTGGTTAGCATGTGTGCTCAACATTTAGGCTGCTTCAACAACACTGTGCATTTCAGGATCTGGTACAAATGAAAAGGATAGGATAAGGTAAAGTTTTGTGTTTTTTTTATATATGGGTTTCATTTGTTGGTGTATAAACTGTAAGAGGGGCCAAAGGGTCAGCTAGACGGGGAGGGCAGGGTTTAAATAGGTCTATTTGCTAAACTCATTTAATGGCATGTAATTGAACTGTTGCTCATGTCTCCGTATGTGTTGGGCTTTTAATGAGTTATCACAGTCTAAGCATCAGAGAAACAAAAGTTTTAAATGAAGTAATGACATTTCAATAATTAAAATGAAAATGACTTGTTTTTCCAGTATGGAACAAAGTAACTTAATAAAAAACGGACCTGGTTGTTTGCTTAATGACAGATTTTTGTTTGACTTCATTTTACCGCATTAACAACAACAACTTCTTTTCTCATTCAGGTACGCTTTGTTTGTGAGCACACAGCCAATGTCATAAAATGATTTTCATAGAAAATGCTTTGTTTAGCCTCTTTAATTATATTTATTGGAGCATTTAAAAGATTCGGCTCATTAAGAAGAACCGGGACTCCCAGATCTACAGAGGCTCTTAGTATCATTTTAATTTGAAATAATGCATGTGTTTCATTATTTTAATGTTCTGTAAAGCACTTTGAATCATCCTGTGTTGAATTGTGCTATACAAATAAATTTGCCATGCCTTTCCATTCTTTGATTTGAACTTAATTGATTTTTGACCTTCACACCTTACAAATTATTCTTATTCTAAACATTCTACACAAAACTTTTAGTCTTTAGCATACCTAATAAGCAGCTAGATGTTGCTTATTTCCTGCTTTTTCTCATTTCAGTAATTTTTCTGATGTGCTACAAAGAAGCTTTACCAACTCATCAGTGGCCAAAATGGCTTTTTATTTATGCCTTCTTGATTTAATCTTAACCCACATTTAGGTTGACAGGTGTTAATTTTAGTTAATTTATTTAGATACATGAGTCAGACAAAGAAATAATGTACAAACCCGTAATTGTCTCATTGCCAGCTGTTTTTTCCATGTTTACCTATTGCCAAAATGGCAATACATTATTTGTTATGCTGTTAATCTTTTACTTGCAGTTTTATGCCAAATTTCTCAAGTTTGAAAACATGTTGACCAGCTTTGCAGCGACTATAAACACAACAATCTTGCTCTTCACAGAATTTGACTCCTGACAAATGAACTGGAGCGATGCCAGAGGGTTCACTGAGGGCCATTTGTTTAAATAAGACTGTGACACAGCTCAATGGATAGTTAGATAAAGATCTGGGATTCTGCCAAGCTCAGTCACCGCAGAATTAACTGGATCTGTGTAGATGAATCAAGGTGAGATGGTTGAACTCCCATAGGTGGTCCATCTTGTCTTGATGCCTGTAAATGGGATTTTCTGAGCAGGACATGGTGTGGTAACAGCAAGTCAACTAAAGCAGAAATACACTTTCATAGCTTTTTGTTATTCGAACACATATGGACAAAATACATTTCATATATTCCTTAAAAAGAGGAAGAAAGAGCAAATAAGTTCTCTTCCTGTCTTTTCTGAAATTACCTGCTTGCTTTAATGCTGGACAAGACAAGTAAAAGAAAGAAAAACACACTATTTAAAACAACCTTTCTTTTGTAATATCTTAATATCAAGGAACAAAATAGAATAACTACAAAAAAGATGTAAAAAATGCAAAAAAGCATTATTAAAGTGGAATTTAAAAGTAAAGTTCAAAGAAAACCCAAACATTTTTGTTTGTAGCCAAAGAGATTATGTAGTAATGTGCAAATGCTTTCAGTATCAGAAACGAAACATTAATGTTGATATGATGCATGAAGTCAGATACTACACAGACTACAGACACAAAATTATGCCTCTTCAATGGCTTGTATCTGAGAGACATCCCATCCATGTGTAATTTGAAGCGGAGGTCAACATATCTCAGTAATTCAGGGTCACGGGTAGCTGAAGCCTATCCCAGTAATCATTGGGTGAGAGGCGATGTACACCTTGGGCAGGTCACCAATCCATAAGAGGACCAACACAGTTTTCCAATCCATGCACTGCACTCTTCGAAGTACGCAGACTGCAGAAGCCACAAAGTGTCCTATGTGTTTTAAAGGTTTTAATACATGTGATTCACATCAATTAACTTTCTGATCAAGTTCTTTGCAACCTGTAAATGGCCATTTATTTTGTTCAGGTGTTTTTAAGCAGGATTGCCTCCAAGACACCCAAGGCGTGGTACTTCAGTACCAGGATTGAGAAACTCTGATTTAGACCCACCAATCCAATTTTCTTTGATGTATTAAGCTGAAGCTGCTCTGAAGTCATACAGCTTGACAGAACCAATTTAAGTATTAACCAATCGGAAAGGGTATTAACAGGGTCTTTCCACCGCAGATAGCTGTCAGCCTGAGGTTTACCTGAACTTTTAACTTTTGTAAGAATGTCACAAACTGGGCACTGATAATGTCATGGTTTAGCTCTTAATGTGTGTAAAACTCCCTCTCCTCTTGATCCTGATGTCTGTTGAAGCCTTGGTTTAGAAAAAAAAGTAAACTATGTGAACGTCTATGTGAATCTACTCTCAAAAACTGTCCTGGTTTAGTCCTAATTATATTATGATATTGTCAGTTTTGATCTTCTGTCATTAAATAAAATTTAATAGAAATATATAGGTATCACATTTTTTTTACAATATTGTGGAGCCCTATCAAATCAAATCAATTTTATTTATATAGCACAGTTCATACAAGTAACACAAAGTGCTTTAGAATTAAAAACAACAAAAAATTAAAGCCGCAAGCGGCGTTGGAGGCCCTCGCACCTAAGGCACCGCTTGGCCTATGTCACCATTGCATCCCCTGGCGACCACCTACCCCCGCTCAGCTCAACCACAGAGCAGCCAGACATCACGTCATTACAGTGTTTACGTCAGGCCATTCAGGCTTTGAAATAGGTCAATTCCTACTTCCAGGTGGGTGGGGCTAAAGTCATCTTCATCTAGAAATGTTTTTGAAGTAAACATGTAAATGGAGTGACTTTTGAACAGTTTTATGAAGATCTGATGTTTTATTTCGGAGATAAGGCAATACCATTCTGGATGGCCCACCATTAAGATTGAGAAGACGCCACAGCCACACCGATCAATGTATCAGAAAGCTTTTGATAACGTCTGATCGCAAGGGATACGTGATTATGCTGTAGAAGTTTGAGCCTGACATGATAAAATCCCTAGGACAAGTTTGATTAAATGAAATAGACAAAAAACTCTCAAAATGCATAAAAATTAGAATTCAATTCAAAATAGTTGACCTTTCAAAGAAATTGGCCCATAGGTCCAGGAGGGTTTTTTGTAGGTCATGACCAAATACACATATGTACCAAATTTCATGCATGTCAGTCATTTGAGTGGGTGGGGATAATTTATTGAAGTTGGACACGCTGGAGAGATAATCTCTCCAGCATGTCCTGGGTCTCACCCGAGGTCACCTCCCGATGGGACGTGCCCGGAACACCTCACCAGGGAGGCAACCAGGAGGCATCCTAACCACATGCCCGAGCCACCTCATCTGGATAATCTCGATGTGGAGGAGAAGCTGCTCTACTCTGAGTCCCTCCCACATGACCGAGATTCTCCCCTATCTCTAAGGGAGAGCCCAGACACCCTGCGGAAGAAACTCATTTCAGCTGCCTGTATTTCGGTCGCTACCCAGAGCTCATGACCATAGGTGAGGGTAGGAGCAAAGATCGACCGGTAAATCAAGAGCTTCACCTTCTGGCTCAGCTCCTTCTTCCCAGCCGCTTCACACTTGCCTGCGAATCTCTCTACTGAGAACTGGAGATCACGACCAGATGAAGCCAACAGAACCCCGTCATCCTCAAAAAGCTGAGACCTGATTTATGGCAAACATCAAAGTTTAACAGACCGCCACAGCCACACCCCTCGGTGTTGGAGAAATATTTTTTTAGCGTTTATTTATTGATGCCTTCAGAGTATTCTGAAAGAGATTGTTGACTGTACAATGAAGGATGACTCATAGTAATATAAAACGGCAATTTGAGCAGGTGCCACGCCTACATCCATCAATGTATCAAAAAGCTTTTGATAACGTTTAACTAAAAGGGATGTGTGATCATGCTGTAGAAGTTTAAGCTTGACTTGATAAAATCCCTAGGACGAGTTTGATCAAATGTAAGAGGCTAAAAAATGATAAAATTGCAAAAAAGTTACATTTTAATTCAAAATGGTGAATGTTCTGTATAAATTAGCCTATAGGTCCAAGAAGCTTTTTTGTAGGTCCTGCCAAAATACACTTGTTTACCAAATTTTATGCATGTCAGTCAATTGAATGGACGGGGCTAATCAATTGAAATTTTCTAGGTGGGTGCTATTGAAACAAAGTGCCCAATTTTGTTGAGATCAACCTTTCAATGGATGAGTTACACCTACTTCCTATTTTATGGCGTCCAACCATCATTTTTGAAAAACAGGTGGCGCCGGTGTATGTGGCTGCTCATCTGTTGCTCTCTGTCTGGATCCTATTTTTGCTGGTTTTAAGCTTTGGCTCTCTCCCTGCGGAGTCTCTGCTGATGTACAACCGTCAGTTTCTTATTGATCTTCAGTATAATCTGAGAGTCATACCGAGTTCTTACAATCATCACAAAACTCTTCCTCCGCTGTTATCGGGCATTCCGGCTCACCTGCCCTTCACCGGTCCTTCTCCTACGGCAGAAACGCCACCGCAAACTCAGTGGTAACATGGTGAAGGTGAAGCTGAAATTCGGTCTCCTGGCATTCCCTGGATCCATCTGAGGTCTGCCTTGTCCCTGTCATCGACTTCATGGACCTGACCCGCCGCTCCTGTTCACCGAGACCCCGCCAGCGAGGGTTTAATCCCGACAACCTGAAGAGGTCTTATAGCGCTGACCACACCGGGTTAGCCCGCCAGGCTAGGTTGGCTAACTCCACCACCACTCTCACTCTCAACTTTGGACTGTTAATCCAGGATCTCATCTCAGACTGTAAGTTGGATTTTCTCTTTTTAACTGAAACATGGCAATAGCCGAACGATTTTGTCCACCTCAACGCAGCCACTCCGCTTGGGTTTGTTTACATATCAAAACCTCGCATCTCAGGTAGAGGGGCCGGTCTCCCGATGATTCCCCACCAGCAGGAAAGTAAAGCCACTTGAAGATCCTGAGATCGATTCATTTGAATACACAGCGTCTCAACTCTGTGGTCCGACTCCAACTATTTTATGTACTGTGTACCAACCTCCTAAACCCAATAAGGACTTTTTAAATGATTTTGCATCTATCCTGGCTTACCTGTCCTCACTCTCTCCAAACCTGATTATTCTTGGTGATTTGAACATTCATATGGACAACAGCAATAATCTCCTCTCCAGAGACTTTGGGTCCTGCCTGAACAGTTTTAGACTACATCAATACATAAACTTCCCCACTCACAGTAAAAATCATATTCTGGACTTGGTTTGCTGCTCCAGTTTAACACCTATTCACTGTAAAGCCCATCACTTCCCCCTTCTCTGACCACAAACTCATTTCTTTCAACATAAGTGTGTCTCTTTCCAAAATCCACCCTCTTCGTTACATCTCTTTCAGGAAAATCAAGGACATTAATCCGGATACATTTTCATCTGCCATAAACAACCTCCCCACTCTCAGCAGTATCTCGTCTCCAGATATATTAGTCTGTAACTATAACAAGAACCCTCAATAATCTTCTTAAAACTTTTGCTCCAATCAAACACAGATATGTTTCCTTTTCCCGTTCTGCTCCATGGTTCACTCCTTACCTTGCCAAGAAAACTGGTCTCAGTATCCAAAAAGATATGTAAAATAACCACATTCTTCTATACAAAGACTGCATTAGATCAGCTAAATCTGCATACTACTCTGGTTTAATCTGCACTAATGAACGAAATTCCAAATCCCTCTTTTCTCTGTTCAATAAAATTACAAGACCCCCAGACTCTTTTCCCTCACATCTTAACGCAACTGACTTCTGTAACTTCCTTTTGTCCTATTTCACCTAAAAAATCTACAACATTCTCCATCATTCATTCGTTCTCAAGCTTCACCCTTCCTTCTCAAACTGACATATCTGAGCTGATTCAGAAAGCCAAACCCTCCACCAGCCCACTTGACCCGATCCCAAAGGTCTTAGTAAAGTCATGTCTCTCTTCACTTTCTCCACAAATCACTGCCATAATTCACTCCTCCCTCATGACCGGACATGTTTCACTGGCCTTCAAATCAGTTGCTGTCACACCAATCTTAAAAAAACCTGGCGCTGATCCATCCGACCCAAATAACCTCCGTCCATTTTCAAATCTTCCATTCATCTCCAAAATCCTTGAAAGAGTTGTTGCCTCTCAGCTTCACCAACACCTCACTATCAATAATCTGTTTGAACACTTCCAGTCTGGCTTTTGTCGTCTCCACAGCACAGAATCCGCTCTACTGAAAATAACGAATGACCTCCTTATGGCAGCTGATTCCGGTTTTATCACCATTCTCATTCTCCCCGATCTTACTGCAGCATTTGACACCGTTTCTCACAGCACCCTCCTTAACAGACTAATATCTATCGGCGTCTCTCATTCTCCTCTCACCTGGTTCACTTAATACCTGTCCGACCACACACAGTTCATTCACATTAAGGATCACTCATCACAATCACTCCCCATCACAGCCGGTGTGCCCCAAGGTTCTGTCCTGGGGCCTCTTCTGTTTATCATTTATATCCGCCCGTTTGGTCACATTTTCCACAAATACAACATCAACTTTCACTCTTATGCAGATGACACCCAGCTCTACATCTCATCAAAACCAAACTCTTCTGTTCCACCTACATCCCTCTCTGAATGTCTTTACGAAATCAAGACATGGTTCTCTTCCAATTTTCTTAAACTCAACAACAGCAAAACAGAAGTTCTCCTTGTCGGCACACCCACCGCTTTAACCAAATCTCACAGTTTCTCCGTCAACATTGACAGCTCTTCTATTCTCCCCTCCCCTCAGGTAAAATGTCTCAGCGTCATTCTCGATAGCACCTTTTCATTTCATTCACACATTAACAGCATCACTCGGTCTGCCTACTTCCACCTGCGAAATATTAACCGCTTGCGTTCATCCACACTCCACATACTGGAGCCATCCTGTCTGGTCACCTCAAGAATCGATTATTGCAACTCACTACTTTTTGGTCTTCCCGATAAATCACTTCATAAACTACAGCTTCTTCGGAACTCTGCTGCCCAGATCATCACTCGTACATCTTCTTTTCAACATCACACCGGTTCTCAAACAACTTCACAGGCTCCCAATAAAACTCAGAATCAACTTTAAGATCCTGCTTTTCACCTTCAAATGTCTCCATAATTTGGCCCCTCCATATCTGTCTGACCTAGTTCACATAGCTACTCCCTCCCGCACTCTCAGATCATCTTCCTCCCTTCACCTTTCTTTGCCCCGTGCCCGTCTCGCTACCATGGGGAGCAGAGCGACTGAAGGCTCTGCTCCCCAGCTCTGGAACACACTCCCACCTGAACTCCGTAACATCAACTCACCTACATTATTCAATTCACAACTTAAAACTCATGAATCATGATCAAATCATGCTGTACTGCCATGGTTGTGCCGCCACAGTCCCGCCCTGAGGCGTACAGCCACAATTTTTGAGAACATGTTTTCTGCTGTCTGACCCAGTTTGGATCTGTTTGGGTCAACTTAGCCAAAATTATGGCTGTCTGAGTAAAAAAAAATTTCTGGTCACCAGGGAGCATTACAGCTGACAATTTCAGTGCAGATATCTTGTTTTATATGAGAGTTATAGCAGTTTAGTTGTTCATGGCAAGACATCAAACTTTGAGGCCTCGCCCTCCCACATATCACATGTTAGGAAAAAGCTTTTAAAAAATTTTAATCACATGCCTCCTGAGCACCCTGAGCAATTTTGGTGGCACTGGGATAAGAGCCCTGGGACAAGTTTGATCAAATGTAACATGAGTAAAACGCAAAAATGGCTACTTTGACCCAAAACGGCTGACTTCCTATTCGTTTTTGGCCATCATTCCAAGAGGATTTTCTGTTCGCCCGAGCATGTAGAATATGTGTACCAATTTCCATAAAGTTTGATGACATGCAGTGGCGGAGCACCGAAAATAGGTGGTGCTCTCGTTCAATTTTTCCCGAGCACTGGTGAAAACGCCAAAATTCATACACCACAGAAAAGCCACGCCCGGAGCATTACGATCAATCTGCACCTGATTAGTAACACCTGGGCTGGGAGGGGGAGGGAATTATGCCGGTGAAGCCTTTATCTGCAGGTGCCACAAGCAAGGAAGGGGGCAGCACAGCAGAAGAGAGCGCAGTGATATGAGCTGGAGGACAAGGCCACAAAAGGAAGAGACAGGAGAGGATGCGTGTTAAGCACAGGGAGAGGTGAAGCACGCTTCGCCTCTCCACTCAGCTAAGTACCCTCCCCTTGCTTTTGATTAACATCTGGATAAAAAACAAACAAACAAACAAAAAAACGTTAGGTTACACAAGCCCTGATTTTATTGGTTTTATTTGTTTTTATTGTGGTTTGCTGATTTTCTTTTTTTTTTTGTTTTTGGATTGGAGTGGTTTTAAACCCAGGGAATCTTAAGCCATGGATCCAGACAAGCTGACCAAGTAATCGCGGAGGACTAGATTCTTCTCTGGTGGACCATTGGATTATTTTACTCCACTTGGACTTTTTAACAATTTTTAAATAAACTGTATAAGTGCCTTTTTTATTCTCAACTTTTGTTTGCCGGTTGCTCCTCAGTGACCCGAGGTCTCACCATCAACAGGGGTCAGTAATGCATCCCTTAACACGAAGACCAATAAAAGTAAAAGTAGGCTACACTACAATACTAGATCATCTAAAAGCTAAACTGAAAAGAGAAGTCTTGAGCCGCTTCTCAAAAATGTCTCCGTGATCCTGTGGTTCTCTGGCAGGCTGTTCCACAGACGGGGGCCATAGTGACGAAATGAGACTTCAACATATGTCTTGGTTCTCAATGTGGGAACAACTAAAAGGCCGGTACCAGAGGACCTCCGAATCGGCGAGTGTATCTTTAACAAAAGAGTGACCAGGAGGATAGTTATGAGATTTATTAACAAGCTCAAATATATGAACTGCAAAGGGCAATGCAGAGTACGATGTCAGTTTAGTCAGGCATAGGTCGGAACCAGGAAGTAGAGCAAATCAGGATCCAGAGGACAGGCGTGGACTGGGCTGGGAGGGAAAACCGGGGAGTAAATCTGAGTAGGTAATTCTCATGGTAGGGAGGTGAGTCGGAGCCAGGGAATTGAAACAAGCTCAGGAGCGGAGGACAGGAAGAGGCTGGTAGGTACTGTTGTGGGAAAAAATCTTTGCTGGGCAAAAAAATAAACTGATGCCAAGTCAAAACTGTCTTTTACATCTATTGCAATGACATAAGAAGAGTATAAAGTGATCACCATGGAGAGAATCTCAGGTGAGTATACTCTGAGAGAGGCTCTGAGATTTTCATAATTACACATAATTCTTATAGAAGAGTTTAATGCAACAGCCATTTCCCACCACATGATTCTGTTAGGGTGTGTCTAAAGCAAGTGGTAATCACTGGTTGGTTAATCTAAAGAGTGTGTCATACTAGTGTCCACGTGAGAAGCTGTTTGCGCTATCCAACACTGGAGATGAGAAAAGCCTGCAGAATAATAAATGGTGCTGGTGTGTGCCTGACTCTGTATGATCTTCTTCGTGCAAAATTAATTAAGTAGTGGTAGTGTGTGGCTGGCTCCTCCATGATCTCACCTGAAACTATGAGATAAGACATTCCTGCAGAGAAACTATCTGTACTCTGCTAATAAGTGGATGTGTAGAAATCACATTCAGTTAAATGAAAATAACATAGTTATCTAGAGAAAATATTTATTGATAGTAATTTCTTTTATGTGTATTAAAATGCCACCACAGTACGACAATGTCCGACAAAGGAATGACTGGTAAGCTGAGGAATATATGGGAGTGAGGGAATGAGGATCAGGTGCACGTATTCAGGCTGATGAGTCTGGTGGCAGGTGTAGGTGATTGGACTAATGAGGTCTGAAGCCAAAGTGTAACAGAAGCAAGGCATGACAGCAAAGGTTCATAACTTAAAATGAGATCTGACAAAAAAGAAGTCCCAAGACAATTATGACATTTAAAAACAATTAATAACACCTTAAAACCAATCCTAAAACACACGGGGAGCCAATGCAGCAATTTTAAAACTGGTGTAATATCTTCATGCCCTATGGTTCTCTTCACAACTCGTGCTGCCGAGGTCTGAACTAATTGTAAACTTGAAATACAGTTTTTAGGAAGACCAGAGAGCAGAACATTACAACAATCTGATCTACTGGAAATAAAAGCATGCATCATATATGAAAGAGATGTGTCCTCTTTGATAAAGCCCTACAATGAAATCTGCACAATTAAAACCAAGCGTACTCCTTACCAAATCCAATAAGTAATAATCAACCCTTGTGGAATAAATAAAACAGTATGCTGCAAAGTGCAAAACGGCAGCATTTAAAAGTCGGGTGACAAACCAAACCATTACCAACAATTATTGGCATTTAGGAAGACCAAGTGCTTCAACATGGAGATTTTTTTTCTCTGTCATTATCTTTCCTTTTTTAAAAAAGATTCTTATAGAGGTTGCTAAAATACACAGTCAACCTGCCATTACCCTGACCAGTTGAGATATTAGCATTTCAGCTGCTGTGTGAAATCATTCCAGTACAACGCGACAATCTGTCTCTGTCTACTCTGCAGGTGCACACCATCATACCGTGACAGTCTCATCACCCACAGTGCAAGGTTTGTAGCTGTATTTGATAAAAGTATATAGTATGCAGCTAAATGCAACGGTTACCCCAAAGTATGCAGCTAAATATAATGTTTACCCCCGAATTCTTTAATTTAATTTTAACAGATAATGAGAATGAGGTAGCATTTCCACTGCCGTGAACAGCTAATTAACGGTAGCTACATCGTGAAATGTGATGATGCAGATAATGTTCAAGATATTTTATTAGGCTGATGATTCCAACAAAATTTGCTGTTCCTGTTGTGATTTGAGTAGGGATACTTGTTATCCTTCTTGAAAATGCACATGAAAATAGAAACAATGATGAAAATTCTGAACTAAATAAAAATATTTTCACATTTCTATTATTTTCATACTACCACAAAAAATATATTGTTGCTGAACAGGCGGATCAGGTGTTCATTGTTTGTAATATGACATATCGCATCACTGTCACTAACGGGTGAATATGGGTAACAGGCAGACTGCAAAAATAAATAAATTAATGAATAAATAATTCGACAACACATTTTTCTCTGATTGTTCCTGCTTCTGCAGTGGATCAGATCAACAGAAACTTTACTTCCATGACTCCTAAATATGACCTGTCATAACTGGATAGATAGCTATTGTCTTTTTTCTTTGCACAGATCAGGAACTGTCTTTATCAGTGGAGATATCAGCATCTTAGCTACCGTGTGAAAGCATTCCAGTAGACAGGCTCTCTGTCTGCAGGTGCACACCGTCACACCGCGACAGTGTCACCCACAGCGTGGTGTTTGAAACTTTATTGGATAAAAGTATATAGTACAGCTAAGTGAAGCGTTTACCCCCTAACTTATTAGGGGACTGTCACACCGTGATTTCTGTGGGTGCTTATTCGACTCAATAGGTTCAAGGGCTAGTTCGGAGCCAGAGCCGGAGTTTTTGGTTTTCGACCGCTCAAACTCCAGCTCCTGGCTCTCAAAAAATGGTTCAATCCAGGCTCCAAGTCTTTGCTGCAGCAGAGTTGGAACCACTTCACGTTGCTTGCCTCCACAGCTGGGGGAAGAGTTACAATAGAGTTTAAACACAAATTCTTTTATGAAAGAGAATAAATTAAATATAAAAGCAAGCAGAAATAGTCTGATTTGTCAGAAATAGTCGGATCTGTTTACTATAGCTCACTGCCAGGAAGAACAGAGTCTGTGTTTCTTTGGAGAGATCCAAATTGCATAAAACACACCTGCTGAAAAAGCAGGAACTAGCTCTAGCTGAAGAAACGGCTGTGGCATCCACAAAGCTAATCAACAAATCAAATCAAGTTTAAAAACAAGCTCAAAACTCCAACGACGAGTTTAAACACCAACATCTGAATAAAAGAGAAGAAATTAAGCATAAAAGCAACTTAATTAGTCTAGGAGCAGCCTTTATTCACTTTGGCTGCTGCAAGAGAGATACGTGCAAGAAGCTTAGAACAACACAATCTGGTAAGTGTTGCTGTCTTATAATTGTAAAATTGTTCAGAAAGTTTTTGCTGTGGTTTTATTGTGAAAAGGGCAGACCGGAAAGTGGTGAGTGGTGTGTGTTGTGCAGAGGAGGAGAACGGATGAATAAAGACGGTGCTGTACCAGTTCTTCAGATCCTCCCTTGTTTTTATTTTATACACAATAAAAGTATAGGCGCACAACAAGACGCTTGGTTACATAATGTTACTTACATGCAAAGGGGAGGTGTGTGTGTTTGTATGTGTGAGGGGGGAGGGGGAAATTAGGCAGACAAACACGTTTTGATTACGTAAGATGCAGAACCAACTAGACTCCCCGTCAGTCGAAAACAAAACCAGTTCTTCTGAAATACCGAAGCTGAACCAGATACGCTCTGGCTCTAGCTCCCGCACCAGTTCTTCTTGGGTCGAAAAACGGCCTGTGAGAAATATTGCAAGAACCAGCCTATAAGTGTTAAACAGCGGGCTTGCAAAAACAAAAAAGAAATCGGCTGTCATCGTTCAATTAAAAGAGTTGGCTCTTACAATTGGCTCGCTCGCGAATGACACTACTAAAAAGTTATCAATAGATAACTAACTCACTAAGTCCAAATGGACCAAATATCAATAGCATCTTTATCAATAGCATCTTTATCTTGGTAGGTGTGTTAATTATGTATGCTTAAATTAATGAGTGTTTTTATTTTATTTTACCTGTCTTACTTGAACACCTGTCATTACTATCTATATTGATACCCTTCGGCCTCTGCCACAGCCAAATGTCTGCGACCAAGCAAGGAGCTCCATGTGACGGTTTTGTTTCAAACACAAAGAAGAGTAACATGCTACCTCAGGCTAATTTAACATGCCATCATGGACACACTGTTTCTGAAAGATCGAATATATTGATCGCTGAGAGACGTGTTAAAAATAAATGGAGATGCTTAGCTGAGTGACATGGGTGAAAATGGAAAGACTGTGAGATTTTGGTGCAAAAAGCTCAACCTGCCAGGGGGGGTGTGTGGAAAAACTGTGTGTAGGGGAAAAAAATCAGCAATGACATTGATGGTGGAAAAATGTTCTTGTGTGCCATTAATCAGAGAAAACACAAAGAGATCAAAAGGGTTTATTACAGTATGTCTTCTTTCCTAATATATTGACAGTTTCTTCTTTCAAACAAAGACTAAGGTAGGACATGTCTGGACATGCTGTTACTGTCATCTGCAGCCTTCTTAAGTTTACCGGTATCTAAAATCTGTGACGTGTCATTTATCAGTTGTTATTCCTCCTTGTGGCCAACCTGACCGACTTAACAAATCTGCCAGTTTGGGTACATTAAGGCTCCCTCATTCCGTTTAATGATGCCCCGAGCGTTTTTTTTTTGTTTTTATTTCTATTGCCTCCTTGATTCATCTTTTGTATTTCTCTGATTCGATGGTATGTGGGTTGTTTCAGTCCATGATGTGCTTTTTGCATTTGCAGGGATCTGATTTGGCTGATTTTAATAAATGGAGAGGTTAGATGTTAACTTTTTAAAGAGAATCATAATTCAGAACAAGACCTGCCTGAGCTCACCAGTGCTGGAATAACTCACTGGTCACTGTCATAAATCACTGGCAGTTACAACTTGTGTTGTTTTTCAAGCTTTTACCAGCGCATAAAATTAAGTCTCTCCTTGATGAACTGCCATATTACAAAGTAAAGATCTTTCTAAAATCTCTGAAGTGACCAAAAACAGCTTGTACTGATCTCAGCTCATAAGGACACTGTAATAAATAATTTATGTCTGCCATTATCTTGCTTCATGGCTTTCACCTAACTTGTGACTCTGCACTGTTAAGCAGTCAACAGTCTATATAAGTGACAGGATAGACATACAGAGCAATTTAATTATGGTTTTTAGTCCGAGTGGGAGGGGCTTATTTGATGAGTAGCAGTGACTTTCAAAACATTCATTCTTTTTTTCTACAAGAAAAGGCTTCTGCATGCTTCCAATCTTTTAGTGATTTTTGTTTCTTCCATGCGTGTAAACAGAGCTACATCCCTGTGGCTGAATTCCCTTGTTCCTTTCTAACTCAGGGGGATGGAGTGTGATTGTAATCTAAATTTCTTTGTTATGTCACTCCTCCAGAGGCTTCTGTTCATGCCTCGCCAGATCTGGCTCAGTCCAGTCCCTCAGGACTGACTGAAAGATAGTGGGGAGAACAGACAGATGGGATTTAACCTCTGCAGATGTAGTCCAGGAATTCATGAATTAATTTGAACTACCCCTCATGTCAAGGAATATGCTTTGATATTGTATGAGGACAAAAGATTAACAATTTCACATTTGGGAGGGTCACTGCTGAAAGTTTCATTACCATATGCTCGGAAGTGATATCATGTATAGTCCCAGTGGCCTGTACAACTAAACCTGACAAAAAGCTTCCCTTTGCTTCTTCAGCACTGTCTTCACTTTTACTGTCTCATAGAGTGGAATATAAGCCAGCCACAGCTTAATGCTCTCACTATAGTGTAGCATTTAATTGGGATTAATAGAATTACTATGACAATATTAATATGAAATATTAATATTAGCAATTAGTAATAATTTATAATTAACCTCGAGGCACCACCTCCTATTTTCTAGTTTACCTTGGGTAACACTATAGGTATAGAAGTAAACCTTATAAGATGATGAGTTGATAACTCAATCAAAGAATAAAATTATTAATCAGTCTCAATAAATCAATCAGTCTCAAATGTTAT
>JBAMHX010000017.1:16986512-17001835 GCA_037177515.1 Pseudomugil tenellus | reverse complement strand
CTCTCCCAATAAACTTTTCATTACGCTACCATAACTGGTTTGGTTGTCCTTTGAGTCCAGGTTTCCAGTTCTTGTCAAATTCACAGTCTTTGCTTTTTTGTCTCAACTCTGTGACAAATTTCTCAATGCTGCTTGAATCCGCCATTGGATGTGCCCAAAACTGATGCCTCTCAAACACTGTGTTTTTCTTCGGCTGACAATATGTTTTAAATGCCGCCAATATATCTGCTACTTTTATCTCATCTTCAGCTGTTTGTGCAACGTCAAGTGTGTTATACACTTCGAGAGCATCTTCTCCAAGGGCATGTAACAAGATGGCTACCTTTACCTTGTCATCTTTACCATCTGCGCCACTTGCAATCATATATATTTGGAAGCGCTGTTCCCATCTTCTCCAGTTTTCGCTTATGTTGCCTGTTAGCACGAGTGGGGATGGCTGTCTGAACTGCTCCATCTCTCCCCCGCTTCTGAGCGTAGCTGCCTGCTAGCTCGTTTCAGCTTAGCATTAGCTGTGTTTTAGCTAGAGTCAGCGGTGTCTAACTTCGGCACAACGGCGCACTGAGCCAGCTTCTGACACCATGTGGTGTTTTCTGTTACCTTGATATGACGTTCGTTGTGGTGCAGAATAAACAGGGACGACACCAGGCTGTAACTTTGTGTGCTCTTTTACTGCCTCCGGTTCATGGCAGGCCGAAAGTAACGTAACAACAACCGAGTCACACTCCACATAACTCCGCCTACAAGCGGGCACTACATTATGAGTATACATGCGCGGCACTATATACTACAGGGTTTATAAAGTTTTGTCTGAACCAACCACAACACAAACTTCTAGACAGTCATATTGAAAGAGGTGTTTGTTCATAATGTGCCATGTTTGGTAAAATATACCATATATTTTCTTTTACAAACAAGACCTATGCTGTTGGAAGCAACAGCTAGGGGTATATCACCCCAATTCCCCAATCCTCGAAAAGACACATTACAATAATAGAAAGACACATGTTCAGTCACAAAGCTCCACCTGGTGGGAACTTTGCATACTAAGGTCATGACCTTTTATTTGCACATGACTTGAGGTCAATGGAAAAAATAGTTCCAGAGATATAGCCAAAAATCGCATTTTTCGTGAATAAAGCGCCACCTGATGGGGAAACCGTAAATCCAATAATCGTGAAATTAGCTACAGGTCATCCTCTTGGGAACCTGAACAGGTATACTGAGTATCAAAATCTAATTGTAAATAGTTCCACAGATGTAGGCAAAAATCAGATTTTTCATTTATAAAAGGCCACCAAGTGAGGAAACCATGAATCCCAAAATGCTGAAATTCTATGCAGTCATGCATAGAACTCATTCTATTCATTTTATTAAGTTCCTCGGGGACCTAAACAGGTACAATGAGTATCAAATTTCAACTGTGAAAACTGAGTTATCTCGCTCACATGAAGGATATCCAACGGCAGCGGTTGTGATCAAACCATTATTTTCCAGACATTCAGCATTTGGGGATATAATGACTGAAGCTTTACTGCTTTACTTTTTGCCACAGCTCTTAATTGTAATCTGCCATCAGACCGTTCTCGGCCTGTTCTGATGCAATGCTCATTATAAGCTGATCACAACGCTCCCTCCATCTCATCATCTTCCTTACGAACCTGGTTTGGATGGCATGAGGCTACTTAAGAATTCAGTCACAAACCTTGTTTCTTAACTAACTAACTTCTTGACTAAATAAGCGGATTCTGTGTAGTTTAGCAGATCAATTAAGCAAATGTGTTCGTATCATGTTCTAAATCAAAAAAGGACTTAAAGTTATGACTTTAAATGTGGCTGCTCATACAATACTCAAGATAAAGCCACTAATGTCCTTTATTGTGACAGAAAGTACCCTGTTTGTAGAAACAGACAAGTTCTTTACTGTGTACAGATTTAATGCAGGTTACGTCTGTGCCAAAATAGTATAAAACTTAGCTAAAGATTATCAACATCAGCAGTGAATGGCTTTGTCCTGGAATGGTTTAGAAGATAAAAAAAACCTGTCTTGCTTATTAAATGTCTAATCTGATGTCTTTTGCATTCACTGACTTATTTTCAAACTCAGAGTCAAATCAAGTTTTAAGGAGAATTATGACATTAAATCTGCTACTTTGCATGTTTGAGGTCAGCAAAAGAATAAACTTAACTGACTTCAAGTGATTTAATTAGACAAATAAACCTGAGAGTAAATAAACACCTCACATGCTTTTACTTTGTTTGCAGTTTCAAAGCATTTGTCAAACTAGAATGTGTCTAGAGTTCACCATCAAAACACGTCATTTTAGCTCCCAGTTTGTGTGAAGGACATGTTCTGAATAAATGGAAACTCAGCTGACCCCTAATATATAAAAGAGAGACCCTGTCAAGCAGGCTGAGAGCCTGGCACAACAGGCTCATGCTCTTGGCATTGTGGGAAAAGGATTCAGCCCACTTGACTAACGCTTGCCTTCATCCAGCCTTGCTGTCTTAATTCCCCCTTTCCTGTAATTTGTCCCAGTCCCATTCACTTATACTCTTTGAGTTTTTTTCACAGTTTTTGTTTTTTTGTTTTTTCTTAAGTTCTTTCATTTACCTCCCTGCAGACCTCATTCTGGCCTTTACTGATAAGGTAAAATATTGGTCCCATCTGGAATTGATGACACTAACATCTGCTTGCAGACTCCACTCTCCATCTCCCACTTCAACTAAAAATGACCATTATACTATATAAGACACGAGCACTGTGACTAGAAGCTCACAGCTTTATTGATATAATTTATTTTACAAGATACTTTCAGTCTTTTAATGGTTTCCTTTTTTCCTCCTGCCCACCCTTCCACCTCCACCCCATATGTTACCCATCCATTTCAATATTAGTTATAATTTCCAGTGTAGCAGCATGTCATTTCACCAGTTTGCTGAGTCTTTTTTTCTTTTAACCATAATTATCTGTCTCTTTAACTCACGCTACTGAACACTCATGCTGATTAGTACTGTGACCTTGACGGTACAGAAACAAATACTACGTCAGCATCATGGTAATTATGTCTTCACAGTATTCCCTGGTGTAAATATAACCCCCACTGCATACAGGAGACAAACTTGTGTAAATACACTATCTGAGAGTTTAATCTGAATTAAGTA
Organism: Pseudomugil tenellus; assembly: GCA_037177515.1. Classification (NCBI taxonomy): domain Eukaryota; kingdom Metazoa; phylum Chordata; class Actinopteri; order Atheriniformes; family Pseudomugilidae; genus Pseudomugil; species Pseudomugil tenellus. Next base: position 16,998,673 of record JBAMHX010000017.1, on the reverse strand, counting down.
TACAGAAATTGTTTTATATATTTCTGTCAATAAATTTATCAGTGCAAAATTATGAAAAGAATATATCTGTCACTGTCTTCTAAAACAATTTACTATTGTTATCTACAAAGATGTTACAAATAATCATCATATATGTAACTCCTTTGAGCGATGTGTCTGTTTTTAGGTCTATGTTTAATCATTTCCATACCCATGATGACATAAGTTTATGTCTGCGACCACAAGGTTTACCTAAATAGTTTGGAGTCTTAGCAAAGTAATAATTAATGACATTTGGAACAATATCTTCTATATTTAAAAACAGATGACACATATACAAATAAAAAATGTTTAATCTCCGCCTAAAGATACTAAACATTTGCGTGACAGCGCATGACAACGCGCATGCATGTGGCGTTACTCCGCAGGTGAGAGTAATTACTCTGATTAGCAGAGCGCAATAGTCAGTCATTCATTCACTAAAAGCAGCTGATCTGAGAGCAACAGCAGACAAAAGAATCAAACTACACAAACGCATGGGGAAAAAAGGACTCAAAAAAGGCTACCGGTAAGCCCAGATCCTTTAGATATATTACTGGCTTGAGCTGTGTTCAGATTTGATGTATCTCTGTTTGCACTCATTTATTTCAGTTATTTATAGTCACTTTAAGTTAAGCTAATTGATATACTTAACAGACCTTTTTTAACCTTGTTTAAACAGATACATTTACTTACTGAGGTATTTAAAATACACAGAATTTTTGCTTTATTAAAAGTATTAAAATATTCAGCTTATGTATGTAATTTATAAAATAATTTCTGTTAAAAAATATGGTTAAACTGTATAGAATTAATTAAAAATTCTTGATTTAATATGAGTGTGTTTAGTTAAAGTGCATATTAAAAGTGTTCAAAATGTGCACCAAAAATCCTGCATTTAGGTTAAAATGTGACTAAATTCACTTAATAGACTTCAGTTTCAGTTAAAATCCATACCTACTTACCTAAGTAGATTTAATTGAAGGACTTAATGGTTTATATAGTAACCTTTTGTGGTTTAATTATTGCATTTACCTTGCTTATTGAAATGTTTAAATTCACTTTGTTTATTTTTTGTATTTTCAAAGTTTTTCACCTTCTATTTTTTCTCTACAGTACTACCACTACAATAAAGGAAGAAAAGAGTGACGCCATGTGTCCTGGAGTCCTTCGTTTTTCAAGTTTGGGGAAGCCAGTGCGTAAAGAAACTTGACAGTGCCCTAAGTAGAATTTCTTGGTGGTGCCCCCTAGTCCCCAACCCAGTTTGCAGAAATAATAACAATAATAATATAATCATACACATATATGTGCATATATTGCTTGTGTAATAAACTTTATTTTCAGCAACATTTAGAATGACAGGCCTATACCTACAGGTAAAACGTACAACTGCCATAACTGCCTCTTTAAAGATTTTAAACAAACTGTAGATTATATGAAGAACTCACCAAAAATATTGTTAGAATTGTGTTGTAGAATAAATGGCACATAAAAAATTTCTAGATGTGCACCACTTTTAAAGATGCATAAACTTATGTGTAAACTCCCACACAGTGGCATTTTTCCCAGAGACCAAAGGAAGCTGAGTCTCCTCGATTTTATTTATTTACTGCGTTTCCCTCCAGGATGAATAAAATAAAAACAAATCAGATTTTCATTTATGGTTGCTCAAATCACTTTTTCTCGAAACCAAAACAGTGCCCCCTTACTGGTGATACTCTAGGAAAAAGAATGATCAGGCAATCGGATATGGCTAATGTAACGCCACTGCCAGTGTGATTTGTTGACCTTGTGCGAAGGGAAGCTTCGCACTAACCGCACTATTCAAATATTAGTCACTTAGCAAAACCGCCAAGCTAAGCCTGGACATGGAGGGTGAAGATTTAGACTTTTAGTGAAGAAAAATCCAAACTATCCAAAATATTCTTTGACTTGGTTGGTGTGGAAAAACTGAAAGCCAAAGGAAACCAGGCGGCAATCTCTGGCTGCCGATGGTGACGCCAATGTGGAAGTCTAAATATTTGCAGTTCACACCTCACCGCTAGATGACTGGCTCCAATAGAGAGCAATGCTCATAGACTCCCATGTTAAAATTATTTCACAGCTGAAATAAACATGTTTACAGAGTGGGTCCAAAAACTTTTTTCGGTTTAATAGGTCCAATTTTCTGTTATGTAAACTCTGGGGTGGAGGGGGGGCGGGGGTGAATTTTTTTCAGTACGCTGTTCAGTAATTTATACAGTCACTGGAGAAAACGTTTACAATACGTTATCAACCATTTTGCATCAATGAAAGACAGAAGGATGCACTTCCTGTTCAGGTAGGATGAGTGAAATCTGTATTTACTCCATTTCTTATGTAAATTTGTGTGTGGAAATAGTTTCATTTTGGATTTGTGTTACTAAAGTCATATTACTGGATAGAAAATCAGCAGAGTGGCCAGACAAGTGGTCATTACTATAATCCTTCTTATTACATTTGCACAGCTTATAAATTCCTATTTATCAATATAAGATGTACGAAATACAGAAAAGTAAATGTTGATCTATGTTATTTAATTGAGCTATTAAGGTTTCTATAGGAAAAACGAGTATAAACTTTAGACTCCAACTGAAAACCAGAGGTCCCAGCATTCCAATGGGTACTATAACGCACCATCTAGGCGCTAGTTCTTGAAACCCCCTGCATAAAAATAGTCTCTTAAACCCCTCTAGCATTTGTACAGTGATCTGTGTGTGCGTGTGGCACATTTTGTTTAGTGAAAACATCAAAGAACTTAAATATGTAACCTCAAAATTTAAACGTTTAAGCAGTGCTTGGAAAAGTGTTTTGGCATTTGGTCAGCAGAGGGCGCAGTATTTTTTGTATGTGGTGGGCTGACGCAACGTCACTAGTAGAGGGAGTTGTCGGGCAGATGTGTCATAAGCCGGTGCTAAGAGCCAAAACTAAAGCAAGCTTTGTGTTTGTGCCACGGACAAGTTAATGGGTACCGAACAAACTAAAACGATAAAGTGAACTGTAATGTGACATTAGCGAATTGTACCATAGAAGCTAACGCTAAAAGGCGGCAGATAACTTTGTGATGTGGGTTGGTGCTGTCTTAATTAAATCACTACAAGGAGACATTGATGTAATGTAAGTTACCACTAATACATGGCCTGGGAATGTTTTATGAGTGGTATTAGCATGAAAGAACTAGAACTGACATTAATTAGGCGAACCGTGGTAGAGGCTGCGCTAACCGCGCTACTGTAGTCAATGGCCATTAATAGCGGCAGGTAACATCCAGGTAGCCTAATGAAATAAAAGCACCAAAGACAATACTAACTGAACTTCCGGTTACTTTCAAAATAAGAGCTTTTGGAAAATATGTGTAATTTATGTTGAAGATGTCATTAGTTCTGTTTAAGAGTTACTACGGCTACACAGAAAAAGTTAATTGTTTTAGTTCAGAACAATAATAGCTTTATTGAAGATAAAGGTGAAACGGGGATAAGCTGTTTTTTTTTCAGGGACTAAACCAAAGTTTAAGTCTTTAGTTAATGGTTGTTATACGTAGGTGTTTGGCATACAACTATGCTCAGAGTGTATGTAATTGACAGCATGTATATTAATTTGCAACGTCACTAGTAGAGTGAGTTGTCGGGCAGATGTGTCATAAGCCAGTGCTAAGAGCCAAAACTAAAGCAAGCTTTGGGTTTTCCAACAGGAATAAAAATGAAATATGTTGCACTAAGGATCAAAAGGATCTTAAAAGTGTAACATGCATACCAGGTGATTTGTGTGCATGGACTCCTTTTGAACAGCAAACTATTAGAGGATGAAGGTAACGATTTGTGTGTAAAATATTGATGTGGGAGCATTTTTTTTAAAAAAATTGTGAATGTGTAAACCTTTTTGTGCACATTTTTTCAAGATATTAGTTCACACATTTCAACACGCATTTGTAAGCACCCAAAGTTACGCACGGGTTTGCAAACTATATAATACATGTAAGTACTCAAAGTTACACACAGACAAGTTTACGCATATTGAATCCATTTTCTCTCCATAAAGACACAAGACACGTGTGACCGCAGCACGCAGAGAACCACGAAGCAAAAAGACGTCTTCTTTTGAGTGCCTGTCAATCAATCCATGAACATTTCAGCAGGAGTACCGGTGTCCGCTTTCTCCTCGTCCTTCTCAAACGTGATCGCTCTTACTCTTTTCTGACTGTCTTTAATGAAACATGATCATCATGAGGAGAGAAATTGGGCAACGCAAGAGATCTAAAGCAGCCTACCAATCGCAGGCAGCCTGATTTCTTTCTTTCTTTCATTCATTCATTTTTTTCTTTTCTTTTTTTTTTAACTGATTGCCAGATGCATGTCTTCATCATCTGCAATTTCCAATAGGGCTTAAAATAACCAATACAACTGTATTTTTAATAAAGCTTAACAAATAAATAACATACAATAAAACACTCAAACAAAGACACACACACAACGGCTTGGTGCCCCTCGGAGCACTTGTTGCCCTACGGGCAGGTCATGATGTGCTCGGTGAAAGCGGCGGCCCTAGGAGGCGTGAACATAATTTTTCAGAGACTAAAATCAAGGGCCTCGTTAGTGAAGTAAAGACACATTAGACAATCTTGTTTTGGGGTCATAATAGCGGTGTAACAAACAAGAAGAAAGTCACCGTGCTACGAGGTTTATCAAGACCATGTCTGTGTAACAATTAACTACACCAGTGAAATGTATGTTTTTGTGGTTCACATAGGCAACCTCATTCTCACATGGAGCCCTTATAGCAATATGAGTGCAGTCCATTGCACTGGTTACGTTTGGGAAGGCCGACGTTGTTGCAAATTGCCTTTTGATGTTGGCCTGTTTTCCCACAGTGTCGGGAAAACTTCACGTATCAACCTGTTATTTTAATGATACCGTCCAAGTCGGGCGCTCTAACACTGTACCCATAACTGATGCATAACTGTAAAAACAAATTGGCTTTCTAGTCAGTCATTATCACTGGCCAGGAAATCCTCATGATCCCCGAAGACTCTCCTCATCCTCTTCCTACCAGAGTCTTCAAGAAGTTCAAGCACATTAGTTGTGACATATTATGCTCAAGTGTCCCCACAATATTTGTATACCTACTCAGTAATTACTCAGATTGCTGGACACACTCACAATTAATGTACCAATAAGCACAAGGATGTTTTCAGTATGAGCGTATTGTGCTCGGATGTATAAATAAGTATTTATTCAATACATAACTCAGTTTTTGGGCATGTACATAATAATCCATTTTCTGTATTTTTTATTACAATAGTACAAAGTCTTGTGTGAATGATAACAAATGTGTGTTCAATGTGGCTTAAATGCATAATCTTATCAGCTAAGGCACCACTTTCCCTTTCCAAAATGTTTCTACACAAGGTCCAAAGTTGACGCAGCAGTATGCACTCTTCTGCATCAAGTTTATTTTTGTAAATCCCAAACTTTGCTTAGGCAAATTTCAAGCCTGTTTTTTTCCTAAGCAAGCTTTATAAATGAGGCCCGTGGTCTTTAAAAGTTTAAAAACAAACTTGAATCTAATTATTTCTTGGAGAAATTATATTCTCTACCCTTGACCAAAGGATCAGCCATAATTTCATCCACTTTATTGTGAATAAAAAGTGAAAAAGAATACATGTAAACCAATTTCACTTGGTCTTGATAAAACAAAGCAAGGGAATCTGTAACATCACCAGAGATGTTTGAAACTACATATGAGTCTTTTACCACCTGCTTCACTGAAGCACCACAGTCTTAAGACAGGGGTGTTGGAGTCCAGTCCTGGAGGGCCGGTGTCCCTCCAGGTTTTTGTTGTCTCCATGCTCCAAGACAGCTAAATGAAATTAATGAAAAGTTTTACAAGAACCCGTTGGACCCTTTTGATTTGCATCAGGTGTGTTAGTGCAGGAAACAACAAAACCTGCTGGATACCGGTCCTCGAGGACCTGACTATGACACGTGTTGTAAGAGATCACTTTGTTTTCAAAGGGCAGCAATAATATGCCAGGGTATCGTGTCATTTATTATGAATATTGCTAAGATACTAATTATTCATTTACACACAAATAACTGATTTTTTTGGTCGGAAACACATTACTTCACATCTAATTTGGCCTGAAAATGAACTAAATTTTGTAATAAATCCAATGGTAACTAGTTAAATACAAACTGGCGTAATAACCAGTTGCATCATAGTCTTGAAATAAAACATGTAGCAGCTAAGTTTGTCCATGCATAGAAAGGGTCACAAAAAATTTGACAAGTTAGGTTTTGTGTGTGCTGTTTTTGCACATCCAAGTAACATGTCAGTAACACATGCCCATAAGAACCCTGTGACCGAGGCACATGCCCTTTATGGCTCTGTACATCTCACAGAGAAATTAACCATCCAGCAGTGAGGGTAAGATAGCATAATGGGACAGAAGGCAGTTAATTTAGACTAATCTGTAAAGTCAAGTTGAGAAGTTCAATCATAAAAAGGCATAAAAGTTCCAGTGATTGTAAATTTGCTCTGTATTTTGCAATAATAATTATTGGTGAGGTCTAAATTCCCTCCTCACTCCTTTCAAAAGGTGTGATATGCACTAGTTTGTACCAGGACAGAGTGTTTCCAAGAAGTTACTCTGCTGATTTAGACTATAATAAGTAATGAGACAGTTGAAGAAGACAGGACAAAGTGTCTTTCCCATCATGCTATGAAAGAAGAAAAGAATGAACATAGCAGGAGAGAAAATGAAGTGACGCAAAGCTGTTTCTTCATTTCTTGAGCATGGACATGAGCAACATCTGGATTTACACATAATTTGAGCTGCTATTAGCAGCATGTTAGCATTTATGTAGAGACAACTGTCAGGATCTCTGGAGGGTGTGGACCCAAACGCATGCAAGGAGGACAGCCAGAGTGCAGATGATCTTAATTTATTATCATACAGACTAAGCGTGAAGCCAAACACAGACTAAGGAAACACAATGAACCCGCAAGCAGAACTTAAATCACAGAACTTAAATACAGACTGAACTAAACAAGACACAGTTGAACCTAATCCAATTAATACAGGTGAAACTAATGAGCAAAATCAAAACCAAACAAAAACACAAAGAGAAAAACAGGTATACCACAAAACAGGAAACCAAGAAAACACCCACACAATGTCCAAATCATGACAACAACTTAGATGAATGAATATCAGATATTCTATGTTAGTACCAACAATTGCTTCCAAAGGGTGCCCTGACACTTGCACGATTCTGTGGCATGCACTGGCCCGACTCAAGTCGTTCCATTGTGCAAACTAGACGTAAACTGGTGTGAATAGTGTGTAAACCCGTTGTGACTGCGTGAACGAGAATTTTGAAATGTTTTTGTCATGACCAGGTCGTGAACTATGCGCCAACTGTACATTAACACATTGTGAAGTTGTCCAAACGATGCGGAAGGATGCGGAAGGATGCGTGCCAATGCACGCCATGCCAGTACTGTCAGTCAGAAGACTATCATACTGTCCAAACTCGTGCCTTTTGGTCAACCATTCACTGACCCACACTTTCCTTGGTGTCTTTCTTCGTGGTGGGGTTGCCTTTTCATGCTCTTCAGCCTCTCCCAGCCTTTTCTGCTGCTCTTCAACAATGGCTAGAACAGCTGCCAGATATAGGCATCTTCTCTCTGCTGCATTAACTGTGTCTCTGGCATTCAGCATGTTCTCTCTTACACAGCCATTTAAGAAATGACCTGAGGTTGGGGATGCCCCCTTTTTATATGTGATGCCCAAGTTGGAACAACACCATCCGAATTGGGCAAACTCTTTGTAACTATGCGGGAAGTGCGTAAACTACGCGCATCCTATGCGTGAACTTATCGTGCCAGTTCGTGTCAATGCGGACACTGATGGGCATGCATTTGTGAACTATGCATGAACTAGACATGAACAGTGCGGGTGCCTCCCGGTTCGTGCCCCAAAATGTGACCAAAAGTCGTGCAAGTGTCAGCCTCAAAGACTTCAAAGACCTCAAGTGAAAAAAAACAACTCATTTTTTTATTAATATTTTTTACATTTTCCCAATGATCAATCATGCATTTAGTATCTGATTCCTTGTAACTTCAGGATCATGAAGATAATCCATTGTTCTATCTGAAAAATTGATTGAATCAGACAGCCAAGATTTCAACAAATATGGCTGTATACTGTTTGAACTGGTCAAGTGAAAAAAGAAGAAGATTTCACTTTAAAGCCCTAATTGGTTAATTAATTTTAAATAACCATGAATAAATGATTTGCTGACCTACTGTTTGTCCATTTGAGTCAAATTTAATGCCATAAAAGTACATGGTATTGAAGAATATATAGTAGTTATTACACAATTCATTCATTTAAATTAGAAAAAAAAGTTTCCAGGTAATGTCACGGATCAGAAAGTTTATCTGATTGAGAGTAAAATAAGATCAGTCACACGAGGTTCAATACAAAACATGAATGCGGATATCCATCCAACCATTTTCTTAGCCGCTTCATCCAATTCAGGGTCGGGGTAGCTGAAGCCTATCTCAGCAGTGATCGGGCGAAAGGCATGACTGCAGATAATTACTGTAAAATACCATTTTAAACCATCTCTTTTAAACAACACAATTATTTGAAAACATTCCCAGTTGATGATAATCTTTTCCTGTAAATGAAAATAAAGATGATTGAAGTTTGCGTTATGAATACAGAGGTGTGGACCCAAATGCAGGACAAGCAGGCAGGAGATAGAAGTACTGCAGATAAACAGGTTTTTTTTTAACCGAGGATTCACTGAAAAAACACAACAGGGATAGAAAACAACAATGAACCAACAATAAAACAGAACCATGGAGCATAAATACATAGGAAACAAAAAATGACACTGTTATAACAGATAAACTAATAAAGCCAGGTGAACTAATGAACAGATGCAAATCGGGAAACAAAGAGATCTGCAAAATAAAACAAGAAACCAAACTACACATAAAGTGGCCTTTATTATGCTGTTCTTTTATAAAGTAAACCTCCAAATTGTGGTAAAATCAAAGGCAAGTACATGAAACATAATGTAGTTCCTTTTATAAACATAGTAGGTGTTCTTGGAAGTGTTGGGCCTGTGCCCCAGTGAAACCCTATGTCTAGCAACACACCTGCTGTAACAGAAATCCATTATAATGAAAACAACTTTCTAACCTAAGCATAACAGAAGTTACAGTTGACAAAAAAGCTCTCAGAATATAATGTCAAGTTATTTATTATCTACATAAATCTCCAGTTTCACAGAATTTTCTTTTTCTTTGCCCTTCTAAACAACAAGAAACAGACGACAGCATTAATCGGACACCTGCTACAAATTATTGCTCCACCCGTTCCAGCCTCTTTTATCTGGAAATGTGATTAGAGTGCAGACCCAGAGGCTGAGGACAGAGAAACAGGTCTGCTTACATGTTGATGTTCTGGTGGTCTCAGCATGCATTTCTATGAAAATATCACATCAGATACACTGTATCCAAACTATAAAAGAGATTAGATTAGGCTCTCTGTGTACACTCAGCAGGAACCGTAACAATGCCGTTAGAGCATGGAAAGATGAAGAACCAGCATGACTTGATGTGTTGTGTGAGCTGATTTCTGTCTGTTCGTGTGCTTGACAGGCCCAAACTGTTCAAGCTGTTTTTATCCCTCTGCTGTATAAAGATTATGCAATTGGAAACTCCTGCATCTAGTCATAAGATACTAAAAGTTACCCTGCGAAATCAGTTAAACATGGGATACCAGTACAACACCATGCTTCAGCTGCAAATTCAAATAAGCTCAAACAAAAGTATGATAGTTTCCAAGATGATTAAATGTTTGTTGATATTAAATTAGCTAAAACAGGGGTGCCCGATTTCAATCCTCCTGCAACTTTTAGATGGATCCTTATCCGACACCACTGAATCAAATGAATATCTCATTACCAGGCCTCTACAGAGTTGCAGGATAGTAGATCTAGAAAACTGGACTTGAGCTACAAGAATGATTGTTACTGGATGTGTTATGCAGAACTGATTCATCAATGTCACATAATTTTCTCAGTCCAGTCATCAAATGTCAGCTCAGGGGTCAGGCAGCAGTTGGTTGTGGAGATTGGATGTTTGCAAAGTAAATTAATCAGACAGATATTTCATGTGCAATTTGACCACTGACAGAAGTGCATACTCTCACATTTTCACCATGAAATGCGTTTGACCCATGTCACATGCTTTCAAGTCCATTTTCCAATCAGTGAAAAGAATATTCATAACTGATGACCCCGCAGGGGTAACCAACATGATGGATTTCACATTTATTTTTGTGGAATATGTATGAGTACTGTCAACAGGCCTGGCTCAACCTTCCATCAGACCTGAACAAAGCTGAAGTTGTGGGGCCCTCTATCACTTTTAATAATTACTAATGATTAATGATCTTTCATACATAGCATAAACTTTTTTATTTGTTGAATCGGTCAGTATATATTTACTTGTAAAACTAGATGTAAGAACTTGTTACATTGTAATTCACAGTGTTGCGGGTTTTGAAATTAGACAATAGATGTCCAAACCTTCTGAACAACCTTATAATAATACTGTCAGCAGCAAAAGTCAGCATCTCTCCTCACTGGTCTCTCAGAGAAGAAACACATAAAACATCTCGAATTATACACTTGAGGGTCCATTTATTAGGCTTTTTTTTTTTTTTTTTAGATTTTTCATGTACTGTAAACATGTCAATTGTTTTAGGCACTAATGTGCAACAACAAAGATCTGCGAAAACTACAAATGTACCATATTTTTCAGACTATAAATCACACTTTTTTAATAGTTTGACTGTTCCTGCTACTTATAGTAAGGTGCGACTTACATACTCCCAAAATATATATTGACAGCTGCAAGAGGATGCTCTGGGCTTTTGACAACTTAATACTGCGACAGTACCACTAAAAACTGTTTATGGTTGCATATTGTGATTCGGTCATCGAGTGGCAGAAAAAAAGCTTGGAGTGTATGAAAAGGGTGTGTGGGACGGATAAAAAGCATATGTTACTCTTTTTGCAATGAAGAAAACAAAGCAAGTTCATTGCAGGCTGAAGGCAATATACCCTGAACTTGTGATGCATGGTCTTTAAATACACTGGTGCAAAGCGTGTAACCTATAATCTTGTTATCAACTGCCAGTTTTACTTTGTTTTCAAGCATATTTTTTCAAGCCAAATAAACACAGCATTTACTTGGATATTTAGCATGTATTTAATAGCAGCAGGTTGGGTTATTTCCGAAATCTGTAGATTGGTAAAAAACTCAATTCAAGCATCACTAACCAGAGCAACATGCTGGCTCAATGTGACAGTTTCGTCTCAAGGCACTCGTAGTTGCCAAGAACATCCCTATAATAATTATTGGCAGGGCTTGTGAATAAATGTGACTTATAGTCCAGTATGACTTTTATATGGTATTATCCTCTTTGTGACTCATTCTTTGACTGATGCAACTTATTGTCTGGAGCGACATATAGGCCAAAAAATACAATGATTAGAATACTTAAATAAATATTACATTATTCACAATTTGCTAAATGAAAAAAAGCAAGAATCATTTATAACAAATACACATTTTAAAAAAAGTGGTTGGCTATTTGACCATTCCTTGTTTGTAGGCATTGTGGTGATGTAACCTTCCGCTATATTCATTTTTACTGAATAATTAATGGTCCTTCATAGGTAGTGGCTCTCTGAATAACTCACCAATCCTTCCAGAGTCTGAGAGTAGAGATGGTCCCTCAATTGGGTAAAGTAGTTTAATTATTATTTAAACGATTCATTACAGAAATGTTAATAGTGCTCTGTTCACAAGGTTTGTTCTTTGCTTAACAGCAGGATGAGGATGCGAAGCAGTGCTCTTAAGGGTGTGCTCACTTTTGATGCCAGCAGTTTAGACATTAATGTCTGTGTTGAGTTACTTTGAGAGGACTGTAAATGTAGTCTATTATACAAGCTGCACGCAGACTCTTGTGTAAATAATTAATGTATAATTTCTTCTACATGAAAATATAGAATTAGGTGTATGATTTGTGTTCTATATAT
>JBAMHX010000017.1:16960624-16981902 GCA_037177515.1 Pseudomugil tenellus | reverse complement strand
CTTTGTGAAACAGGCTAGAGTTTACCCTGATACCCTGATTACTCTGATACTGACATATATATATATATATATATAAAGTGGTAATGTACACTTCTGTGTTAATTCTGGTCGTTGCTAAAATGTGTATTTTTCTTCTGGACATTTTACAATAAAATGAGAAATATAATTCCCACTCCTTTCAACCTTCATTTCTTACTTTCCCTCCACATCAGTCTTTACTTCAATTTCATCAGTGAGTTCCTTTGAGGTTAACTAGCACCATCAGTTGAGTTACTGTTCATTGTTTGCTAATTGGATTAGGTGTTGTTATTTGTGTGCAGTGTTCTATCCGCTCACAGCTGTGCTGGGTAAGGTAAAGAGCTGTGATTACTCTCCTGTTGCTAATTGTGCCGAGCATACAGAGGTACTGCTGAGCTTTGGTAATGATGGTAAACACATTTGCCAATTTGTATGTCAGGGTAAAGTGTGAACAAATCAAAGTGGCTTGTGGTTTGTCTATGTATGTGGAAACTATAAAGGAGTGAATTTATTACAATAATTGGGAGCAAAAGATTAATCTAAGCTGTCATAGTTTCAGTATGTATTTTGCTAGTTGCTTGTTAAATCAAGTTAAAAGGGGAAGGTAAGCAAGAGACTTGTGAATGCCCACCTCTACTCTGGAAGATAGCAAAGCTTGAACATTGATAAACATACACACACACACACACACACACACACACACACACATATATATATGTATATATACGCGTGCGTAAAACAGTTTTCAAGCGTAACATTACTTCAAAGCCTGATCCTGATGACCTTGCAGCACTGGTAGTGAGAGTAGCAGTTAGGAGAGGTGATAAGAGTCTTTGGGGTCCAGATTTACATCAGACGGGCTGAGATACAAACTGTATGCAGCTGTTAGAGCGTTTGTAGCAAAAGCGACACAACATAGTTGGGCGCTTACTTTCCCGCAAATAGTGTGTACGCACCTTAGCCCCGCCCACCTGAAACAGGAAATGACTTATGTGAAAACCTAAATCATGAGGTGAAGACTGTAATAACCTAATTGAAGGCAGCCTGCCTTGAGGGTGACCATGGGAGGCAGTTCGGCAGGGGACGGCAGGCGGTGAAGTAGGTGTGAGCGCCTTCAATGCTGCTTGTGGCTTTAATCTAAACTTGTATTTTTAAAATATGCTTTTTTTTTCTCGTACTTTACACACACACATGTGCACACAATTCACACAGACAGCTTTCTTTGAGATTTTGAGTATCAAGATGCTACAATATTATTATATAGTTGGTAATAAACTACTACACAACTAAGGTTCTGAGTCTTGCAAAATGTTTTTTGGCCAACAAGGAAACAGCACATTGTTTAATATGTTACGTATGCAATATATTTACTAATGTTGCAAACATGTTTGGAAAGAACATAATATTATCATTCAAACAGACTTTTCATGTGTGTAAGGTGAGGTTTTTGAGAATTATTCAACTCTGCGGAGTTTGCATGTTCTTCCCGTGTTAGCGTGGGTTCTCACCGGGTACCACAGTCCAAAGACATGCATCTTGGGGATAGTCTTATTGGTGACTCTAAATTGCCCTTAGGAGTGTGTGTGTGTGCATGGTTGTTTGTCTATCTATGTTGGCCCTGTGAGGGACTGGCGACCTGTCCAAGGTGTACCCCCCCCCCCCCCAACCCCCCTCCACGACCACATTCAGGAATAAGTGGTAAATAATGGATGGATGGACTAGCACAGATGCAAGGTCGCCTTTATTGTGAAGTCCTACAGGAGCATTACCAAACCTTGTGGTTATTGTGGAGGAAGTTCTCGCTATCACACGCAGTGCAACAAGTGACTTATATTCTGCTGCTGGTTCTGTAATTTACAATCAGAGACAGGCCAGACTGGCACATGGAAGGAGCAGAACAATTTACAGCTGGATTGCTTGTAATAAATATCAAATGCTCTACATGGGTGTGGTGGATTGGCCGGCTTGGTACTGGCCTCCACCCATAGAGTAAACAACTTGCTCTTTTTATTGTTCGCTAATATGGTTTGCTAATGTCAACTGGTCAGAAGCCTAATTAATGTTTAATTAATGTTTTTAAAGAATAATTAACACAATCAAAGCACTTCGAGGTTCAACAGCTGAAAGGATGAGGAAGGTGTGGGACAAATTGACTCAAAACAAGAGGAAAACAGAAAAAGAGAAAAGCCTTATTAAAAAAAAGAAACAGAAAAACAAAGAACTTTATAGTTCTTTGAAGTTATATTTTCAAAGTCCCCACTGGCAGCAATAGCAAATGCACAGTAATCAGCAAATAAAGACTAGTCAATAAATTCATGATATAGATGAGATGGCTTAATTATCACTAATTAAGATCCTTTATGTCCTTTTTTATGTAGATGCAAAAAAATGACTGATACTTCTTTACTGTCAAAACATCCTATTGTTGTTTTTATTAGTTGCATAACTGTTTTATTTGCTTTTAGCTAAAACATTTGGTGGCTGTTTTTTCTAACTTTGGATAAAAAGTAGGTCCTGTTATGTAATGTGCTGTATTAAACTGACAGGTGGATGTTTTGAATAATGTGGCTGCTTTGTCTGTACAGAGGTCCACATCTGTCCTCATTCAACTTAGAAACAGCTGCTAAACTGTGCCAATGAAGAATATTTTATCTGTTCAGGTTAAATTTAGGTTAAAAAAAGGGAACGTTTAACTTAATATGTGTGTCTGGATTTTTATCTGCTTGTAAATCCTGCGATTGCTGCTTTTTATGCTTGTTGCTTAAATGTTGATTCAAAAGTTTTAGTTAACTCTGTATGTGAATATTCTGAATGTGTTGCTGTTTCCACTGTAATAAAATTACTTGAAAAGTGGGGGTCCTGCCAGGGGTGGGCAACTTTGGTCCAGGAGAGCCACACTCCTGCAAATGTTGGGAGAACTTGATGTCAAGTTCAGGACAAGTCAGCTAATAATGCATTGATTTGGTGTGTTGCAGCAGGGAAACTCCCAACACTTGCAGGACCGGTGTTGACCACCCCTGTGCTACAACATACAACATACCTCCACAGGTGAAATTAGGTTTTCATTTTATAATGTTGTAAAAATCACATCAGTTTCTGTTGATGTATCCCTGTTTTTACTATAGTATTTAATGTGTATTATATGTAGTCAATTGGCATCTAAATGATTTGCTGAAAAAAATGTCTTATTAGGTTTATCTCTAAATGATTCCAAAACTAATAGTGTCCTGTTTTGACTGTTTAACCATTTGCTGAGGGCAAAGAAGAGAACACTGGACTAGTGGTTTGTAGTTTTATGTGAACATTGTGTGCATGTACACTTGGGCAAGGAGGATTGGGGAGATTTGGAGGGGGGTATCTAGAATTACTTAAAAAATCATTACTTAATTGCAATTACATAATTAAAATGACTAATTAATGTATTAATGTTCGCTTGTGGTCACGGATTTTACAGCAACAGATTGGGTTCAGACTTCATTAGAAGATATCATCGGGTCGGGTTTGGTCATCATAATGAATTCAGTGCAGGACTCCGGGGTTTGTCATTTTTCTGCTGTATGAAGAGCAAGTCTGCGCTGGACACGTCCAGTTGTCTTTGTTTTTCCTTCTCCACAAACAATCTGCATTATTTTCTTCTTTTTTAAAACTTAATTGTGGTTGGCATTGTTGATTCTTTTGAAATGCTGGATAATCTGTTTGCAAGTGAACGAAGATCAGAGTCTGTTTTTTTGGTCCGCATCAGAATGCAGTTGGTCTTCATACTGCACCAAACAAATTGTACAATGCATGAAAGTGGACCATGCTCCATTTAAAGCAGATGTTGTGCACATGCTCTTATACAGTTATTGGGATTTTTGTTTGTCCAGTATATGCAGCAGATGAGGCAGTAAGCATCATTCCCTCTGTGTGCTCCAATAAAAAGTCTGTTTTAATTCACATTGTGAGGGTTTGCTTCCAAGTGAAAAAAAAAAAAATCACATGGACCAGTTTGCTTGTTTGGTGAGTGTTCACATTACTCCAAAATAACCATCACAGCAAACTAGAATTTATTTCACATTACAGTCATTTAGCAGACGCTTTCATCCCAAGCAACTTACATTTTTTGGGTCATAGGGTTCAGTGTCTTGCCCAAGGACACTTCAGCATATAGTCAGGGGAAGCGTGGAATTGAACTGCCAACCTTCCGGTTAGCAGACAACAGCTCTTACTTCCTAAGCTACAGCCTCCCTATTTAACTGAACCAAACAGAATTAGTGTGACTCCAACCTAAGAAAGAACTTCTCTGTCCCCGTAGTTCTGTTTCCAAAATAAAACATGTCTCCTGAATGGAAAAAGTGCCACTACTTTCACATTGGCAGTTAATTCCATCACCTGCACTCAATGACCAAAATCTGTCCATGGTAATTATCTTCCTCCATTGACTCATCCTCCCACCACTTTATCTCTCGGTTCTTTATTAGACTCTTTAGGGGGAAACAAATAAAACACCGCACTGCAATACAGCTCTCTAATTACTCTTTTGAAAGCACAGCGTCTCACAATTTACAGGCTAAACACAAATAAAATGGAGAACATAAAAAAGCCTGCCTAGCATCAACCACAAGTAAAAACATCACACCCATCTCTTGCACTTTGAGACAGCTGGTATAACCAATGTGTTATTTTGTGTTGGGGGGGTGCAGTAAATCGATCACTGGTAAGTTTGTGTGACTGCGTATCTGCACAATGAGTCCATCAAGGAAGAATTGAATTTAGTACAAGTCTTCTCTCATAGGATGTGTCCATTTTTCTGACTCATTGTAAATGGGTTGTTGAAATTGTTTGTATATGTGTCTTTGCGTGCATGACTGTGCACGTGCATAAATTACTCACATAGGAAAACTAATGGATGCTGGCACAGGATGAATGCATGGGAGGGGAGGAAGTGAATGTAAAGCAGCATCAGCAAAAACATCACTGCAACTGCATTCCTGTCAGGATGCACCTCTCCATAAATCAGAATACCTACTGTATATATGAGAGTACAAGGGCTCAAAGATCAGCTAAACATGTGTTTTACATTAAAATGTCAAGTGGGCTCATATGCAAGGATGACGGCTATTATGACAGTACTACAGGCAATTACTTCATCATTATGTACATGTGGGCTGTTTTCTGTGCGCTTTTAAGGTATAACTTATTCCAAATGGTGCTCTAGTATCAAAGTTGCTTGTGTGTGCACACTGTGGAACTGGGTTTTAAAAAAGATTAATTAACTTGGATAAATTCAAATGCAATTACTCTAATACAAATTCAATATCAATATTTATTTATATTTATGTATGTTCTACTCATGTGACTTACTGATGCTCAGTGAGATTTTAACATATTAATTGTTGCTTGTGTCACTTCCATCCACAATCAGCTTCTCTTCGCGAGATAATGACCAGTTTTTTTTTCATCCACTAGAAGACT
Source organism: Pseudomugil tenellus (assembly GCA_037177515.1). Taxonomy (NCBI): domain Eukaryota; kingdom Metazoa; phylum Chordata; class Actinopteri; order Atheriniformes; family Pseudomugilidae; genus Pseudomugil; species Pseudomugil tenellus. The sequence goes on along the minus strand of JBAMHX010000017.1, from coordinate 16,976,430 downwards.
TCAGTGTTTCCACGTTCAACGACAGGAAGTGAAGTCACCAGCACATGCTTATTCTGAAATGAAACCAATAAGAGCAGTCCTCCAAATCATAACGGGACTCCTTTAAAGTCACATTTCCTCTAACACGGGTTTATTATAAACAAAAAATTAAAGGCTGAGGTGAAGATAGAAATATTTTTGCTCCATAAGGAGCATTTGGAGTATTGCTCCTGCTTAGATATTACTGTACACTGATAGCATCAAGGACAAAACAGGCACGTGCAAAGCTAAACTACATTACAGTCATTTAGCAGATGCTTCAGTGTCTGACCCATGGACACTTCAACTGGTAGTCAGGGGAAGCCCAGAATTGAACCGCCAACCTTCAAGTTGACAGAAAACTGCTCTTACACCCCAAGCTACAGCCCCCAACCACTGTAGCCATTTGATCCTGAGGTTCATTATAAGTTCTTTCAACCTCATCATATAACTTGGCACATAGTTATGCACAGAAATTTAAACTTAAGAATAGTTAGGATGACTCTAGTAAATTAAACCGTTTCATCAGAAATTTTAAAGAGTTTACCTTTTTCTAAATTACTGTGTTTATATTTTTTATCATCTTAAGTAGGATGTGCATACATTAAATATTTAAGTTACATGAGAATGTTTTTAATTCTATGCAATTAGCTGTGAATGAAACAGTATATAATGAATTTAATCTAAATCTAATCGCAATTGTCTCTGGTAAAATATGAAATTGGTTCAGATAATTAGTGACAATACTCTCAAACTCAGCTGTAGTTATAAGTAGTTGTGTTTCCATTACAGTTTCTCACAAAATAAAAGGAATATTTGCAGTTTTGCAAGCATTTGAATTGGCCAATGTTTGGTGCATAAGTTGCAGAATCAGGGCTCATGCAAGGTAGCAATATAGCATTACTTTGCGGATTTGTTTTTGCTATGTAGGGTTAAAGATTGCAAGCCTGTCAAAGACGAAGGAGTCTGGGATTGGATTGAAAAGGATTAAAGGTTTATTAAAAATGATAAGAACAAAGGATAAAATACAAAGTTGCAACAATGGAGAAGGTTGGACAGAGATCTGTTCAAGTCAGAAGTCTGTAAGCTTCTGACCTGTGTACCAAAGAGACATGAGTTTACAGCCTATTGCTAGAAACACAACATCTATGAAATGATATTCTTGTTTTTATGATCATAGTGTTCCCAGATAGAGCTGTACCTGACACAAGAATGTATTCTGTACTTTATATAACAATATAAAACCAGAAAATTCCACAACAGTAAAATTTTTTAAAGGCTGAAAAACACCAAATATGTGGAGGTGGTTTGGATTTTCTGGGATATCGATGATGGTTCATGCATTTTTTTTTTAGGTTTTCAAGACTTTATAAGAAGACAGCCAATATAGTATAATAAAAATGCCCTTATACATATCTTTGACTCTTAGTCGTCTCAACATAGAGTTGTATACTTTAGAACCGGGGTGGGGAAGCTTGGCCCTCGTTCTGAAAGTTGTCCATGTCTCCATGCTCCAACACACCAGACTGAAATGAATGAATCACTGCAGATCTTGATAAGCTGTAGGATTCATTTGATTTGAACCAGGTGTGCTGGACCAGAGATAAATGCAAAACCTGCAGGATTCTGGCCCTCACTCCTCACTCCTGTTTTAGAAGCTCAGTGCTGACTCAGCGTTTGGTAATCTTGGAAGACGCTAAAACTTTGGTGGACAACAGGATGTTTTCAGTGATAACATATCATAAAATAATTACTTCTTCGGCATTTGTTCAAGTTCCTAAAGAAAACAACAGCTAGGCAGTAATGGATGGATGCTTTTTGGAGCCAGTCACAGCTTTGTCACAACATTTGTTTGCGACCAGCAATTCGCTGAAGACTGCTGGATGAATACGGGCTTGTATGAGGGTTTGGTAAAAGGAGGGAGTGCTCCTACAATGAGGGACCATGATTTCTATCCTAAAAAACAAGCTGCAAGTAAAATCCAATTAACTGAAAAATGTTGTTGGCTTTGTTTTGATAATGTGCGAGCAACAGTCAAACTAAAGGAATTAGCCTACTCTTACTTTACCTAAATGCTACAAGCAGGTAACACTTATATAATGTTGGCTAGAAAAGCTATCAAAGCTGTAGATAAAATTACTGGATTGCATTTTATTGATTTTTTTTTTTTTACTTTCATGACTTAACAGCTGGTTAAAAGCATCCAGGGCCCTCATTTATAAAATTGCGTAAAATCTCTACTAAAATTGTACTTGCACCAAAATTCCAAAAGTTGCTTACCAAACAAATACATCCTTTTCATGCTAAGAGCACACTGAAGTGCTCTCCTCCGGCTGACAGCAAATCCTGTCAGAATACTCAGACAACTATTTATAGATTCTTGATCTTTTACATCACTCCTGTGAAGCCTTCGGCCTAAACTAATTGCCTTCAGACAGCACCATTAATCCAGCAGCATTAAGGGATGAAAACCCCAGATCCCAAGCTGAGGATCCACAGAAGGTAACAAACAGTCATGGATCTTCCCAAATTTGAAACAGGGTCAATCACCATTCCTTGTTTCTACTTCAAATTCTGGATCAATCCAGTCCACTGGTCGTAAAAATGGATGGTTCCAGTTCTGAACGGTACTCATTCTGACGATGATAATCTTCCTGTCACTGTGATATTTGACATTCTAAATCTCTTTTCTCTCAGGCCTAGTCTTTGACAATTATCAAAGTTAACTGTCTGATTTAGAAATCTCTATTCCAGTTTCCCATCAATTAAGAGCACCACAGTTTAATTAATTTATGTTTAACTATTAATACAATTTTACATTTTTTTATCACATAAACTTAGGTTGTTCATCATATTTGCACAGTTTGGATTTTTTTTTCATTTGTTTTATATTTTCTCATGGATTTATTTTAGTAGGCTATTGTAGACCTTTTAGGTAAATACATAAATATTTCACATTTATTTACCTGTTATGAATTCCTTGGGTCAATACATCACCTCAAGTACTTAGTCTCAGTAAAAGGAGGCGCACAGATCTATGACACCCTAACCTTTACTGCAGAGGGATATTCAAGATTTAGACCCATTCACTGATAAGTAGATGCAGCAAAAATGTCAGTGATCTATGCTGTGATGTGTGATATGTACTTTGGGCAATTTTTTAAAATATTTGTTTAAATGAAGAAAAATCTAAAAGAGTTGGCTTAAGACCCGAAAGAGGACTTTAGATCATTTTGTCACAGCACTGGCTGTATACTGTAGTAAAGACATCATAAGCTTAATATATATTTAAATAGCATGAAATGCAGATACTTCATTAGTGTGTTAACAAGCAGTCTCATCTGTCTGGAGATAAAACCTCCAACTTTTGCTAAAAATATATTATTCTCTTGAGCTCTCCCAGTTCCTGTCACCCTCTCAGATCTGTTCCTCCAGTCTTATTTTTTTTTTCCTATTGTCCCTCGGAAATGAAATATGCAAAATGAAACGATGGTGGCACTGTAACCATGTTCCACAATTGCACACACTGGGATTATTATTCCTCGTTGCCATGCTCTGGCTAATTAGCCTGATTTGATTGTTAATCCACTGCCAATTAGAGGTGGCAGGCATCACTATAGCTTCGCTTGACAGCCCTCATTTAGAGGTGAGCAAGCGGCCTGGGCGATATGAGGCCTGGCTGAGAGCAGGCAGGCTGTTACACAGACTGTCCGAGGCAGTTTAGTGCAAAGAGAGTGTTTGTGCATGTGCGTGAGAGCATGCATGCAGGCTAATCAAAAACTATCTTGGGCTGTCTTTTCCTGTGTGTGTGTGTGTGTGTGTGACTCTGTGTGTGATTTGTTTTAGGCTGTCTGAAGCTGTTACTGTTTTTGTGCACTCTGGGTGTGTGTGTGTTTCACACTGCAGCGTTGAAGTCTGTTGTAGCAAACACTGATGGGAAGAATCTGAGCCAGAGATGTATGTCATTCCACACTCTAATGCACTTAATGTATTTGAGGGACTGTACTTTCTCTTTAACATGCTCTGAGGCTTTTAGATGTTTTTTCGCTTTCTCACTTTGTCTGTCATGTTCTATACTATCAGCATTTTTCCTTTGTGATTTTGCCCTCTGCCATGCATAGATAAAAATGCATGTGTTGTGTGTGTGTGTGTATGTGTGTGTTTCTTCATGTTTTATGCATCAACGGTATACTTTAAAATGATGGGACTTCAGGGCACAGTTTCTAAAATGAGTGTGGATGTGTAAGGAAAAATCCTTTAACCAGTGGTTCATTTTATATCATTTATATGTAGCTTTGATTTATTTTTCTGTGATGGAAAGACTTTCCCTCCTGGAGAATCTACCAGCTTTCAGCTTTCCTGTTTGAAGATCATCTTCTCCATCACCCATTACTGTTGCACATCCTCATATTATTTCTATCAGACAAAGTTCATTTCTCAAGCAAAATAAATTTTTTATTTTTAAATATCATTACTAATTTCCTTACAGATCACATCCAAACACAATGAAAGACTTCCAGGAGTGTCACTACTTTCTATTTGGCCTATAGGACTTTTTTATGTTCATTTTAAATAAGCATTCAATAAATATTAAATAAGTATAACTCTGTTCTTCCTCCTCATCCCCTGTCCCCAGGTCTTTGCAGTGTTTTGGACTTGTTTATACAGAAAACGGTCATTTTACTTTTCTTTTTTTAAAAAAGGTATTTCTTAAATTAACTTTTGAAAAAGCACATATAGATATTTGCTTGTAAATAAATGTTTTTCCTCAACAATGAGTGAAAATTATTTCAGTGGACATGTTTAGCAACAATTATTTCAACTGAGCTTTTATTTCAACAGCCTTTTTCATTATGGCCTCGATAAGGAAACCAGCAGACTGGATTAAATCTTGTCTGCAATTCAATCTCCCATCCGAAGCAGCAGTGGGAAAGGAACCACCTTTCACTTGGAAAAAACCCGACTCCAGGTTGGGGTCAAGAAGTCAGTTAGGACAGATCAACAAGCAAATAGTCACTGCCCGTCAGATAAACCTGCTGAAAGAAGATGCACACCAATTAATAAAGCCAAAACAGTCATAAGTTTATTCATTAAAAATGCAGACTTTTGTTGTTTCTTCAACTGTCCATCAAGGTCAGTCCGATTTTTGATTAGCTAATTGCATTTATTGACATTTCATAACACCTAGGGTACATTCAAACTTTTCACACTGCCATGTTATAAAAACAAATATGCTAAAAAAATGCTGTTTAACAGCCTGGAAAGCAGGAATTAAACACAAATTCCACTTTGAATATAAACCATTAAAGTTAGTATAAAATCTAATTTGGGTTCAATATAAAAAATGAGGTACCTGAACCCAAACATGATTAAAACACCAAAAAAGGTCTACATTTTTTGTCTTAACAATAATTAATTCTGTGATTTTTTTCTTTTTTTGCAGACAATCATGTCTTCTTTTACCATGTTTTGTCTAATTGTGAATAATAATAATAGAGGATTTATAAAAGTTTTTGTCATCATTTGTACGATGAATGTTCAGTATAAAAAAGCTGCTTGTGGAAAAGTTTCTTCCTTTAGATTTGTATTTTGATAAATGATAATGATCTCTGGTTTATTTTAAACACATGCATGTAATATAATTGCTTCTTTTGCTGTTTCACTCATTAGATTTCTGGTCTGTCATAAATGTGTGCATGTCAGTCTGATGACTGCTGGTGGCATATCTGGAACATCTACCAAACCTCAATATTGAAAAGCAACGTGGAATAAATGTAAACACTGTGTCATTTAAACTGGCTGTTAATTACATTTTTTTCATGTTTTTATTTCAGGTAATTAAGACATGAGACTGATACTTGGCTTGTGCATCTGGAAGTTTTTTCCCACTGTAGTCCAACCTCGGTCAATGTCTGATCTTAGAACATGTGGAAGAATTTATTCTTATCTTCATCTGAGAAAGAATGTTCTCCACAGCCAGCATAGAGATATTTGTCTTTGGAAGATTCCCTTTTGGGTTGTTCATCCAATAACACCAGAGCTGCCAGTTTCTGTATTCTAGTCAGTACGCTCTTTGTAAAGTGTTTTCTTTTGTCCTTTCTCTTCTGTAGACTTTCTCAGAGTAGATGCTTTTTCTATAGCCCATTCCCATTCTACTTGTCTGTACTTGTGATTTCAGTTGTTTTTGTCTGTAGCGTGTTGTATTCTTCATGTCTTGATGAGTTGTTCTCACTTTTTTCAATGACACTTTTCTCTTTTTATATACCTTAACATGGAGTGTCGGGGATATTATGGTTTCATAACGACCGAATCCGCCGCAGCGTCCGCCGACAAGTCCGCCACCCGCCAGATTTTTCTGTGAGCGCGATAACAATTTTAACAATTGAATTTTGATACTTGGTGTACCTGTTTAGGTCCCCAAGGGGACGACCTGGCTCGAATTTTTTCAATTTTGGAATTTTTGGTTTCACCTTTAGGTGGCGCTTTATGCACAACAATTTGGATTTTTTGAGTTTATCCAGGCTGGGGAACCACTGCTGTTGTTACTCTCACATATGAATCATGATCTGGATGCTCTGCAGGTGAAACAGTCCCAGAAAAGTTTACTTGAGTGTCTTTGATGTCTAGTTTCCAGGCAGAGAGTCAGCTATTTCAAATTAATTGTGATGTGGTTGTGCTGGTGAAACAGTTATAGGACTGTCCAACTCAGCCTTTCTTAGTCTTTTTGAGTATCGTCAGATGGATTTTCAGATATTTGCTATTCTGTGTGACAACAGGCTTGGATTGTGTTTTCAGGCAGAGAATCAGCTATTTCAGACTCTGATGGTGGATGATTGGAAGTCTTCTCAAGCTGAATGTCGCTGTTTGTGTTAAAACCAAAGACTCAGTTTAGCCTGGTACTGCTGATCCTGGGCCTCCCAATGTTTTCAGAGGATTCTTCAGGTTTTCAATTTCCCCTGATAGATTTTTTAAAAACATGACTGCAGAAGAGACTTGTTCTTCTGTTTAAATGACATCTCAAAAATAGACACCAAAGATGTATGTCTGTTGACTTTTTTGCTTTTCTAAAAAATCTTTGATCTTCTTTTACACTCAACTGCATGGTGGAAAAATGCACTTCTTTGATGTTTTTATGTTTCTCTACCTGGTGGTGGGACTTGTGTTTGAGTGGTCTGAGAAAGGAATATGTAGATGCTCAGTTCTTCAACCTGGTGCTTGTCATATTTTTTTTACAAGTCAAAGGACATCTGCAGTTGTGCAAAATAGACACAGAAGCTAAATAGTTTAAACTTGAACAAAACAACAGCACAAAAATATCTTCAGGCAGCTAAGACATTGCCAGACCAAACATTTGGCCCTTGGGTGCGAAATACCAAAAAGAAACAATTTTGCATCTGGAGTTTCCAGACCAGCTTCATACATGGATACAGAAGATTGATGTGCACATCAGTCCACCAATAAAATTTTGTCAGCAATATAAAATATTCAAAATTACGCGATTATACAGATCCTTAAAAAAAAATGTTTAGTTAAGTCAACCGACACACCCTTTCAAAATATCTATACATGGTACATTCCATCCCACCTGCTCTATAAGGACATTTGGACACTTCTGCTTTACCTTTTTAATAACAGGCATGAGCTACTTCACTATAGGACTGGTTTGTGTTTTGAACTAATTTGTGATCCTGTGCCTTCTAATATTTTCTTTCTTGGTTTTATTCAGTTTTTCACTCTCTGCAAACATGTCTGTTTTGTCTCTCTGTATCTCAAGATCTACATATGTTTTTCCCGGCAGTGCTCACTGCTGACCATCAGAGTGGGAGTTTAATATATTCATATACTTTATCTGAAAGTAGTACAACATTTTTGTGTGCTAAATAGAATTTCATGACATGCTTTATTTAGACTTTGCAGATCCCAGCCTGACTAGCTGAAGTCTAGCTCACACTTTGAAGTGTTTTCATGCTCATACTATCCATGTGTCCTATACCCACAGGGATTGTCTGAAATATGCAGGCATGGGATGGTTTTGGATAAATCAAAACACTTGTGGAGGAGGAATTAATTGTAAACAACTCAGACTGACTCCTGCATTCTGTTGAACCTGTTTTTTTCTGCCAGAAGCATAATAAATTACCTAGAAGGCAACAGGTGCATTATGGATTTATTACCACACCAATGTTTTCATGAAAAATTTCTATGAAATCTGTCACAGAGGTTTGCAACAACCTAGAAATATACCTTTGACCATTTTACAGGTTTTTTTTTCTTTTATGGTAGTTCCTGTTAATAACTCATGCTTTCTTTACAAGATTTAGCAACTGTGTACATCCATATATTGTACTAATTACACAAGTTAAAAAAATTCCAAAATGTGCGACACATGTTGTTCCTTTACACTTCTCAAAGAGTTTAGACTTTCAAAATCTAACAGGGATTGTTGAAGGTGTTTTTTTTTGTTTGTTTTTACTTTAGATCAAAATAAATGATTGTGTAGCAGGAGGGACAGGGTTTCACCAGAGGAGCTGTATTATAACTGAAACATGCAATTTTCATTGAAGCAGTGCTTGCATTCCAATTAGGAGCACCCCTTTACTGTAATGCAGGATCTCCAAGGACGCGGGAAATCAGCCACACTCTAACTAGGTGATGAGTATCAACAAGGAGTTTAATATGAAGGAGAAGTTTAGGGCAAATTCAGAGTCCAGTCTGGCAGACAGTGGCAGCAGGTTCCTGAATTGCTGTTGGGGGTCCAAAAAGCCAGAGACGTGGTAAAACAGGCAAAGGTCATACAAAGAGGGAGAAGTCGGGTACTTAGCCAATAGGGGGTTAGCAGACATCCGTGGTCAGTAGGAGTCGAAATCCAGGCAAGACTCAGGACAAGAAGAATCCAATATAGACAAGGCAAGAAGGGAGCAATTCAGGAGTCTAAAGAGACCAAGTACGCTGGATATCACAGAACAACTATGTTGACCATCTGGCAAGGAAGCAGAGAAAATGGAGAGGTTAGGTAGGGCAGGGAGCAGGTGATGATGATAGTAGTCAGAGAACAGGGTGGAGCAAATCAGCCTGACTAGGTGGAGGCATGGGCTACTTCACTATAGAATTGGCTATGCACAGCTCCCGAACTTAAAGAGCTCTTTGTTTCCTCTCTTTCATTACTGGATGAGTGGCTTCAGTAACCTCAGCAGTAATAGTCAGACACACCTGGATTTATCAGTTTATCCACTAATGAAAAACAGCTTTCCTGTATGAAGATCATCTTCTCCACCTCCCGTCACTGTTGCACATCCTTATCAGCCATGAAAGTTGAGAACCATTTTGGTCAGACAAAGTTCATTTCTCAAACAAAAGAAATTATTGATATTTAATTATCATTGCTCATTTCCTTATAGATCACATCCAAACACAGTGAAAGGCTTATATTCAGATATTTGGTTGTAAATAAATGTTTTTCCTCAACAACGTCTGAAAGTTCTTTTTTTCAGACAAGTTTAGCAGCAATCCTTTGAATTTAACTTTTATTTCCACAGCATCATTTCATTATGGTCTCTATAAGGAAACTAACAGACTGGATTATATCTTGTCTGCAATTCCATCTCTTGTCCGAAACAGCAGTGAGAAAGGAACCAACATCTGCCAGTGAGACAAACCTGCTGAGACACAAGACAACACAATTGAGTTAAGTAATCTAAGACTTTATTAAGTTTATTGATGGGAAATACAGACTTATGTTAAGTTGTGTCTACAATACTCCCTCATGGTCAGTCAGATTATTTATTAGCAAATTGTATCTATGACATTTCATAACACCTGGGTTACCCTCACATTTTTCCCACTGCCATGTTATAAAAACAAATATATTACAAAATCATAATTAACATTCTGGAAACCATGAATAAATGCAAATTTCACTTTGAATACGAACCATTAAAATTAGTATCAAATCAAGTTTAGGTTCAATAAAGAAATGAGGAACCTGAACCCAAACATGACAAGTGTTTGCAGACAATCTTGTCTTCTTTTATCTTTTTTGTATAATGATGGAGGATTTATAAAATGTTTGTCATCATTTGAAGGATGAATGTTCAGTATAAAAATATTTGCTTCTGGCAAATTACCTTCCTCTAAATTTATATTTTCTTAAATGATAATGATCTCGGATTTTATTGCACATGAACTCCATGTACGTGCTTCTTTTGTTGTGTCACTCATTAGATTTCTGGTCTGTCTTCATACATGTGTGCATGTCAGTCTGATGACAGCTGGTAGCACATCTGAAACATCTACCAAACTTCCTCAATACTAAAAAGCAATGTGGAATAAATTATAACAATAAGTAATTTACTGTAAATTGGCTGTTAATCACATTTTTATTCATCCATTTCACGTGATCAAGACATGAGATTAATACTTTGGCTTCTGCATCTCAAATACTTTGACTAATAATAATACAACAATAATCTAAATTTTAAAACAATATGTTTGTCATTCGTTATTGGTCACACTTTAAATGTCCAATTTCCAACCTTAAGTTTTAACCTAGAAATTCCAATAATTTATTATTCAACCTATTCATGACTGAGGCCTGCCCATGAGCCAGCAGAAAGCAAGCAGCTAGCAACCAGTGCTAGCTTCTTAGACATGTCAATCCAAAGGACATGCCTCTAAATTCAAGGCTAAATAATCTTGATACGGAGGAGTTGGACAAAAATTCACATGCTACTTCTGCGTTGGCCTCTTTTTCCATTGCCTCAGATTGCCGCCTGAATGAAACTTGAAAAAAATGAGTAATGAAAAAAAGTTTTGAGTGGCTGATCCCGTCACTGTCCCTATGTTATTAATTGGGGAAAAAAAGTTTTATGCTTTTTCTCTTTTTTGTGTGTGTTTCATTGAATAACTATCCTTTGTTCTGTGTGTCAGTTTATTTCACTACAGTGAATAATGGGTATGGCTTCATATTCTTCTGTTGGGTTCAGGTCGACTGGAAACAAGAGTGACTTGTGTCCTATCTGGTGGTACAAAGTAATATTACAGGACAATACTGCCTACCACCTTCTTCCTCCATACACACAAAAATAGAAAAGATTTTTTAAGGATCTATAAAATATTTTCCCAGTGATACATGGTGGAGTAGTGTTTAGCACTGTGGCCTCACAGCAAGATGGTTGGCTGCAGGTCTGGAGAGTTGCCTTTCTGTGCAGAGTTTGCAAAGTGAGTGCCTTTTTGTCTCTCTATGTTGGTCCTGTGATGGACTGGGGACCTGTCCAGGATCTATCCTGCCCCCTGCCTGCTAATAGCTGGTATAAGCTCCAGTTTCCCCACACCCCTGAATTGGATTAAGTTGTATAGAAAAATGAATGCATCACGATGTTCTGTTTTTAAATTTTTTTACAAATTTTATTGAATTAATGCAAATGGATTCAAAACATATTATTATGACAACAGTGACTAAAATGATCAAACTGAAAATGAGTTAATCGGAAAAAATATGCAACAGAAAGTTTAAATGTAAATAGAGGTAAATATCCTTTGTAATGTAAAACAACATCTGGAAGCATTTTCACCACAGCTGCTTGGTTCATGTGTATGTGTTTGTGCGCGAAGATATGCTGTTTTTATCATTTCGCAACCATCAACATTGTGATGAAAGAAATGAAATTATCTGTACTTGATTTACGTTTACATGAGATGGCAGGAACAATATAATAGGTGTTGCCTAAATGATTTTTGGGGTTTTTGCATAATCCTATTATAGTGCTACATTTAACAATTTAAACATATGGAAAAGATACTGATGTAAATATGCTTCAGTACAAATGAAAGAAGAACAAAATGAGAAAATATTCCAAATTAGAACCATAAACCATTTGATGTTTTAATCTGTCATACAATAAACATTTTTATTGCAGCTGCTTGATATTTCCGTGACAACTTTCTTTATTCTTTACTTAATGATAGTGTCTCCAGTGATGCAAGAAAAAATGATGCAAATCTTAATTATCTATAATGAATATAAAAGCTTTTTTTCTAAGTGTTTTCATTTTTTTTATTTTTTCTCTTCTTCTTCAGTTGACAGCACCAAATACTCTCTAGTCTTAATTTGTCCTGTGGAATATGCACTGTTATAAAATGCCATGTAGTAATAAAAGATCAGCATTGTAGAATGGTGGGTAGATGTAGTTATCTATGCTGCATAAACCTCCACCTGCACTAAATCAATCATAAATCATTTAAGCACTCCATTTATTCACATGAATTATAGCAAACACCTCAATGGCTCTAATAAAGGTGAAGCAGAGAGGGTGTCTGAGGACATACAGGTGGTGTGAAGCAGCCGATGAACAGCAAAGCTAATCGCACAGAATCTGATGGAGCCTGCAGCCTCACCTTCAGGATGACCCTCACACTCACACAGAGGTTAGTCATGCTTTTCAACCTTTTCCCACCTCATCACATATATTTTCACAGCCTTTATGTGTTAAACTCCACCCTATATCTGACCAAAAAAGTCTTATGTGGACAGTTGTTATAAAACAATATTGGGCTTGTGTTCCCTGTCACTCCCCTGTGCTGTCCCTAAAATGGTTCTATCAAGCTGTAGAAGCATCATTCACTACCCATTGCTGTCCAGAAAATTTCTACAGGTAAATACATCTTGGACAGTGCCCCTGGACTGGTAGACTGGGGTGGGGGTTGCCCTCTTCAAAAAGGGGAATCGGAAGGTGTGCTCCAGCTACAGGGTGATCACACTCCTCTGCCTCCCAGGAAAAGTCTATTCAGGGATCCTGAAGAGGAGGCTTCCACCGGATCGTCGAACCCCAAATTGAGGAAGAGCAATGTTGTGTTCATCCTGGCCATGGAACAGTGGACCAGCTCTACACCCTCTTCAGGGTCCTGGAGGAGGCATGGGAGTTCACCCAACCAGTCTATGTGTTTTGTGGACTTAGAGATGGCATTTAACTGTGTCCCTCGGGGTGCTCTGGGAGAATGGCATTGTACATGGACAGGATTTCTAGGTGCAGCCGAGGTGTTGAGGGAATCCGGTTTGGTCATCAGGATTGTGTCACTACTTATTGTAGATGATGTGGTTCTGTTGGCTTCATCTGATCATCACCAGTTCTCATTCGAGCAATTTTTAGCCGAGTGTGAAGCGGCTGGGATGAGAATCAGCACCTCCAAAATCTGAGACCATGGTCCTCAGCCAGAGAGAAGGAGCTTAGCCAGATGACAAAGCTATCGATTTACCGGTCGATCTTTGTGCTTGTGTGTTGACATCTTGTGCATAGGTTACATATATTTCTACATAAGTCTCCTCAAAAAGAGATGATATGCTGAGTGGTTCGACCACCTTTTAAGTCATTGATTAATTCACAACTCCACCCCCTCCCCCCACGCGCAGCTGGTGCTACTGGACTAAAGGCTGTGTTAGACACAGACTAGTGACGTACGAGGGCTTGGTTTGACCTAGCTACTTGGTCACATGACATTTGGTGTTTTGAATCAGGAATGTGTTTCAAAACATTGTTTGTGACACTTCCAATCGGCTTGAGAGCTTGTCCTTGCTCGCCAGCTCGGCATTGCTCAAGATCTCGAGCGCCACCTATCTGCTCAACCACTTGAGACCATTGGCCCCATTCGATCGCTCGGTACCGCCTGTCTGTTCAAACGGAGCCTATCAGCTTATCAAACTATCTCAGTCTGCGATAGTGATTGGGTTACTGTCTTATGCCTTTGCCAGGACATGATTATTTTCGATGTAGCATTTGGTGTGTATAAAGTGTTGCAAATATGCAGGCAGGGAACATTTCTACAACTTAAGACAAGGTAATTCAAAGTGCTTAACAGAAACATTAAAACACAAGCATGATTTCAGCTTAAACAATAAAGAAATGAAAAGCAAATGACAATTAAATCTTAAAAATTGTAGACATAAAAAAAATAAGTCAATCATCCATCTCTTGATTGTTACACAATGTCAAATCTATACTGTCGGATCTGTAAAATCATTAAATGGTGCATATGGAAAGGCATGCAGCATTTATCTATGATGTCTCCTATTGTTTGATTTTGTGCTTGTCTTGTTTCTTACTCTCAGATGTAAATCGCTTTGGAGAAAAGCGTCTGCTAAATGACTGTAATGTAATGTAATGTCGCTCCAGTCTTGTATATTCTATTCATGCATCGGCCCTGTGCATGGAATAAAATGTACGCTATAACTGCCTTTTAAGTAATTGAAAGATTAACAAAAACCCCCATCAAAATTCCCAAGAGCAGTTTGCGCTGCTTGATCCACATTGATGACGTAAGAAGACAGTGGTTGGCGCGGTCACGTGACTTTTAGCATGCTGAATCATGTGTTGGAATATTGCTCGGAACACTTCCGTGTCACATGCGCGATATGCCTTTGTAAGTAACAGAATATGAAAGAATTTTTTGGCACACAAAATGTGCAACGTTCTTCCTCTTACATTTGCACAAGTGTGTTCTATACTGCGGGCGGCTGTGGTCCAGGTGTAATGTGGCTGACCTCTGATCGGAGGGTCATGGATTCGGTTCCCACTCTGTCTGAAGTCTGCATGTCAAAGTGTCCTCCTGGTAGCCAGGCTAGCGCTGTTGTGCATGGCGGCTCATCTGCCATCAGTGTGTAAGTGGGTGATAGCAGGATCTGTACAGTGCTTCGGTCATTGAGAGATGAAAATAAAGTGCTATATAAGTGAATACCATTTACCATTTATATTCCTCTCTCCACCAAATAGTGCAGTGGATGGCAGCTGATGCTGCTTTGGTTTTTGATGTCTTCAGAAGGCATTTTTTAATTAATGAGCTCAGAGAAAGAAAGTGATTAGTAGCATTTCTGCAGAGTAAAATAAATAAACGTTAATGAGTCTTTTCAATTAGCCTGCAGAATTTTATTAATCTTGAAGCACAAGATATCAGTGGATTATTTAGCATAGACAACACTGTCAACATGTGCTGTCTTCAATAAAGCCACTGTGGAAAATATGCCTTTGACATATAACAAAAAATTGCTCTTCCTGCCTGCAAACCAACTTCTGCACTTCTGTTTTTGTACATTTGAATACACATTTTATGCTTGTGTGTGAGTATCTGCACTGATTGTGCATGCATGCATAACATTCTCAAATGCGCTGCTCTAATGGTGCGCTAATTTATTACAAGCAACCGAGTAGTGTTTTCTGGCATGTTGGCGTTTAAGTGCGTAACTGTGACTACCGAAGCAGCAAAGTCAGAAATGTAAAAAAACGTAAACATTTTGCTCAAGTTCGAAGTTCACACCACGTGATGAAGTACACAACGATACATAATTCTCTTTTGTTATTGATGCCGATCAGCTAGGAGCATGCTTTCCATGTACTTGGATCTTACACACAATATTAGCGATTAGCTACTGCTAATATATATTAACTACTGATAATAACTAAAAGCTATTAGTTTCTGCTAATAACTAGTAGGTCCTGCTAAAAGCTAATGTCGTCGAGTGAAATTATATTTCATGACCTGCAGACTCACAGATTTTTTAAAAATTTTTTTATTATTATTTTTTTTAACCTGTCTTGTCCAGCATTGTTGCAGGCAGAATGATTGTCTGGCTGCTGGTTGATGCCGGGCAAATTTACTCTTTCAAGTAGGGATTTATACTGCATGTATAAAGTCCCTCTTGAGGAGATAAACTTTATTAAATCAAAAACTCTTAATGCTGGACTCGACCGGAGGGGACAGAGAGAGAGAGAAAAGAGAAAAAAATAAGAAGAAGAGTGAGG
>JBAMHX010000017.1:16937631-16952487 GCA_037177515.1 Pseudomugil tenellus | reverse complement strand
AGCATAAGTTTGCTATAAAATCAACTATAGCTATATATATATATATATATATATATATATATATATATATAGATATATATATATATAAATAATCAACTATATAAAACTATATGTAAATTAGTATTTACGGTATTTATGGTGTGCTAAATTAGTATTTAGCACACCATAAAACAATCCAATAAAAATCTTACTTTAAAAACAACTAAAAACAAACAAACAAAAAACAACATGGAGAAATATTAAATGCATAAAGTCCACATCAGTCTGATTCTGTCAAAAATAGATGGACAGTTTTTTTTATGTTTTTAGAATTTTTCCTTCAGTAGTTTATTCACTTTGAGACATAGCAGTTTTGTACATTGCAGATGGATTGTTTGATCTCACTAACTAATGTCATATTAAAACTTATCCATAGTTTTCTACATTTATTTTTCTTCAAAATTTTCTGAGAGAAATTACACTCTTCGAATGTATAGGCATAGTTTACTTATTGAGTGAATTAATCCGCAGTGTCATGCCTGCACTGTCATTTTCTCAATAGTGACACTTGCTGGTTAGGATGAAGAACACCTTAAGTCCGATGCACATAGCTATAGTGTTTTATTGAAATTACAAGCTGCTTTTACCATGACCAATGTAGCAAGCAGAACAACATCTTTCTGCTCTATTCACCAATTCTTATAGAATGAAGCAGTCACAAAAATGGTAGCAGGGCTGAATTTAAAACCTCCTTTTGATCTAACATGCATGCCTTTAGACTGTTAGAGGAAACTGAAGCCTCGAGACAAAACAGAAGATTTCTGTTTGTTTAGTACAACATAACAATCCACATGCAAAAGCTTTGAAGGCTGTATTCCTTATCCCACAAAACAGCATTTTTTTTCCTGCTGCCAAATTAATAATCAGTACAATTTTTTACTGCACTTAAGACTACACTGGGAGTTTTCCTCTCTTTATATTCTCCTTTCTCTTAACCAGCAGTAAGATAAAATGGACTAAGAGCAGATATCTATCAGAGGATGGGACCTACAGTGACTTTACTAGACACTGCAGGATCATTAGAGCCTTTAGACTTGATGGGATATTGTGTTTTTATGAGCTCTGTGCAGTAATCCATTAATAGGTCTGACACGCCATTAGGCTTTATTGATGTCCAATGCGTGGGCTCACATGAAAACACCATTATTTGTCATGATCAAAGTTTAACGCTGACACAAAGTGATTTAATCGCACCGCGGGCTGTGGCGACCCCTGTCTTTAACCTTCAAAGACTTCCAGGTTAATGAAACATACATGTTGTACAGTTGAACTAACTCAGTTTTAAGGTTACCTGTCAACTGTTCATGGATTAGTCGGCCCCACTTCCCCATTCTTTTCGTGGGGCACTGACTGGAAAATATTGATTGTTTTTAATAACAATTAATGGACTTTTTGTTTAGACTGAACGTGGATAAATTATTCTGTCTTAAGTACTGAAAAAGTAACACATTGTTCCCTCTGGCAGGAGTATTGTCTCTGAGTAAAAAAACCTTTTTTTCTGTCATGGTTTCTAATTGCTGAAGCCTCATTTATTAAAGGAGCGTACATCTCTTATTTGTTTAGCAGTTTTGTAATGCTGAGTAATTACTTCTTTTTTTTTTTACTGCTCTGCAGTATTCCCTCTGAACAATTTGCTTGTGGAGACTTTCTTCACTGCCCTCTAGGGAAATTGAATATGTATTTGCAATTCTCTTTGGATTTTAAAAGGGTAAAGCAGCATTAATAATTTCTTAAAACATAAAAGTGGAAATAAGTCTTTTTTATGTGTCGAAATGACTTCTGCCACATAAGCATTTGGATGAGTTTAGAAGTCGGCTAGCTCACTGGAAGAGGTTGGAAAGAGGTAATCTGTTTCAGGGCAGTCATTATGATGGGCAACTGAGCATATTATGAACTGAAAGAAACCAGAGAGAAGGTTATTGTAAGTATTTTGATTATCAGATGAATAAAAGTTTTATTTTAGACTGAATTAATTTGAAGAAAGTGCTGAGATGTAAAATGCAGCATGTGGAAGATGTAACAGGCAAGAACACTTAAAGTATTGTTTGTTGCAGTTGTGCAGTAAACAACAAAGAAACATGTATTCCAAATTGCAATCTAAATACATTTATAATGTTTCAGTATTGTTTAACTCCTCTAAATTTGCTTTGCTTTGGGCTCTTTTCTTTTTTACAACAGTGATGACACACCCTTGGCTACAAAGACAAATTAGGAATATTTTATCGTTCATGGCTGACAGGTGATATTTTGCATCTATCATCTGCTCAGAATAATAAATCACTGAAAATAGAGCAAAAAGTCAACCTTACATGACTTTTTTCTCTCCTCATATTGTCCCTGATCTAATCATCACATAAAGATATAATCACAAAGAAGAAACCTGGTATCAATCACCTGTCTACTGTCTTGGCTGGTTGCTAAGGGTATCCAAATGACACTGAGGCATGGTGGGAATTGTATGCTCTGTAGCTTGTCTTTGTGGTTAAGCACTGTTGGTCAGGGTTAACTTCCAGATGCCCTGATGATGAATGACACTTATCTATTTTTATAGCTTGATATAAATCCATCAGGTTCCTCTGGAGAGTCTTCCTCAGCACCTCTCTCCCATTCTGAGGTGATTTTCCAGGTCACTAAGCCAAGGTGACAAAAAGAAAATAAAACAATGCACATAGGTTTTCACACATAACAGGATAAAAACACACACAGTCACACACATGCATGCTTGCAGACAAACTGTATCCATCTTCTCTGGTGGACATATGGAAATGTCAGCACCTCCCATGAGATGCTAGCTAATGTCAGGACATGTGGCTGGCATGGACCTCGGCCACATGTACACTCCATCCAGCTGTGCAAGGGACAATCGGTCACCCCAGTAACCCCCTCGATGTGTACGTCCATCCTCCTGCACCCAGGAGGGAAACTAATTGTGAGTGTTATTGATTGCCACAGCAGATCTGCGCTGTCCAGCGGGTAAATAAGATGGATGAAGTTGTCAGGTCGTCATCAGGCGAGGTTTTCTGACAGCATGCCTCAGGGCGTGTACAACACAGCACAGGGTTAAGTGAGGCAAATTCAGAACAGTGAGGCAGTGCAGCATTATAGCTTTGACTTTGGACAGAAAGTTTTTTAAAAAAGATTGAAATATCTTATTGTGAAGCACAACTTTCAATACTAACAATGTCATCAATTACTGATAGTAATGTCAGTTAGAAGGACAAGAGGGTGCTATTTATATTCATAGTCTGGTATTGCAGAGCTTCACATATTACATAGGTAACATTTATTGCAACATAAATCTTTTAAAGTGGCGGCGTTCAGTAATTCTCTCATTGATCACTTTTGCATTAATGTTCCTCACATCTTTAGAGATGTCTGTAAAAATGACTTAAGTGAGTCACCAAGTGCATGCAGTGTTTTAGACAGAGATGGGTGAAATTGAGCAGTGCATGAATTGTGGTCAGCTATGAAGGAGTAATCCTCATAAAGTCAAAGATATCTGACCATTATGTGTCATATTCCAATAATCTTTTATATTAGTATGCTAAACAGAAAGTGCTTCTTTGAAACAAATCTTTGGGAAAGGAAGGAGCCAGAAAAATGGCTTTTCTACGTGCTTGAATTTATTGAAAAGTTATAAAGATCTAGTTTTTATCAGTTTAAGAAAAACACAATGTGAGGACAACTTCACCATTCTTTACCGCTGTTCACCAGAAGAAAAGCTCGATTAAACTTTATTTTTGATGAAAATTCATGTCAAGTTAATTAACTCAGAGCATTGTGTTTTATTAAATGAGTAAAAATTAATCCTTGGACGATTTAGATGCAAATGTAATGGTCAGAAAACAGAAGCTTTCGTAACAGCATGTACAGTAGCTGAGATGCTGACTTCGAAAACAACTTTGTGCTGTAGCTAATTATCATAAAATTACCCCTGGATTTTCACAAAACCTGAATATTGCAATAGAAAATTGGTAATGGAAACGCCTACAAAAAAAACGCTAAAAAGTTTTTACACTTCCATGAGGTGCTTTTTTTTAGACATTTCAATATAGAAATTTTTGCGAAAAAAAGATAATGGAAACACAGCTACTGAATATGATCAAGGAGAAGAACAGTTTGAACAGTAATCTACATCAATATTTAACCTCACACACTCATATATTGGTTAAAAACAGGCAACTTGTGTTTCCACCACATGAAGTGCAGTTTGTTTCTGAATGAGCTATGGATACGTTTCTGAATTAGCTTTTTTGATGTGTTCGGGTCCACATTCACACCCTCCAAAAAGAACCAGACTTGTAGAAAACTTGAGATTTTGTTTTTAATTTGTAATGGTTTGTTTGTAGTTTAAGTGGCACTGACAAATCCCATTTCAGTAGACTTTTGGCTAAGTGCCGGTAAACTTAATGCGCAGCCCAAACAAACAGGGTGAATTAAAAAAAAAACATCTTTCATTGGATATTGTTATGTTTATGTTGACTACACTCAATGAAACAGCTGCTGCTGTAAAAAGTACATCCGCTTTGGGCAACCATTCACATTTTCAACTCATCCAATACTGACACTTGTTCAAGAGCTCTTTACAGCACGCCTCAGTACACTGCTTTGTTCCGTGAGCTGTCCTCCTCTGTCCAAATGATGAAGAAGTCTTTATAAATGTATCATTTAGTTGGACTGCTGTACTTTGTTTACTGATTCCCTCAGTATTTATTTTCTTTTCCCTCTTTTCTAGTTTTTTCTTTGAAAACCATGGTTAAGCATTTCAAAATGAACTATGACGTGTAAAGTATTGCTATTATGTTCATAGTGATGTCTCCCAATAACCCTACATGTTAAAAATAATAACATAATGTTTTATGTACACTGAAAACAATTGCAAAAACACTGGGCCAATGGTCTGTGTGCGACTCAAGACTTTCAAACAATATTGTCCACATCACATTCACACACACTGTGATTGTCATACTGTAAAATCAGTCACACAATGGCAACCCTTGTGACATATTCCATTTCCAAAACCAAATATTTCTCATTTGTCTGTAGGCGCATTGAAATATTAATGCACTGGATCACTTAAACACACAATACAGGTACAGGCATCAAGAAGGCTAAAGCCACATATTCTCAGAAATTTCAGGGTTGTCTCACCTCCAATGACCCCCGGAGCATGTAGAAGGGCATAAACTCCATCACGAACTACAACAGCAGGAATGCATTATATCCAAACTCTGCCCTACTAGAGAAACTCTACAGGTTTATGCTAGCTTTGAGGATCCTGACCCACCACCCCCTGTACCTTACACTAGACTTACACCACCACCTGGTGACGTGCCCCTCTGTGTGCCACAGCTGATGTGAAGGAGGAATAAAGCCCAGAAAGCTGCTGGACTTGACTACATCGCAGGGCGTGCACTGAAGGACTGTGCACACAAAGTGGCTTAGGTGATCACAGACTTCTTAAACATCTCACTGTCAATGGCGTCCGTTCCCACCTGTTTTAAAATCTGTACCATATCCCCATCCCAAAATGTCCCACAGTGACGGTAATCAGTAGTCCAACTACTTAGTAGTAGTTAGTTGTTGGAGCGACAGGTCGAAATGACTACCGACCTATAGCCCTGTCCCCGGTAATCAGAAAGTGCTTCGAGAAGCAGGGCATGGCTCATATCAAGGACTCCCTTAACACCACTGTGGACCCACATTAGTATGCATGCAGAAAATAAACACTCTACTGACGACACCATATCGTCGGTCGTCCACGCAACCCTCAGCTACCTGAAAAGCAGGAACTCATATGTCCGTCGGCTCTTTCTGGATTTATCCTCAGCCTTCAATATGATCATCCCTCAGAGACAGTGGTCCAAAAGCTCTCCACACTTGGTATTCCACACTAACCAACAGATCTCAGACTACCAGGATCCACAACTCCACCACCTCCCTAATCACCCTCAACACTGGTTCTTCTCAGGTTTTTATGCTGAACCCTCTCCTGTTCACTCTCCTAACTTATGACTGCTTGGCGAGACATCCCGGCTGTCGTATAGAGATGTTTGTAGACGATACAGTGGTTGTGGGATGCATCAGCAAAAACAATCAGTCGGAGTACAGGGAAGAGGTGGAACACACTGTACAATGATGCAGTGAAAACAATCTCTACATCAACATGAAGACCAAAGAGATGGTAGTGGATTTCAGGAAGGACCTAAGGCTGGGTATCGAACTTCGGTACTTTTAATGGAGTGATCGAAGTAGTTTGAAACTAGTCGGTTTTGAAGTACGCCATGTTTTTCGGTACCGGGTTTTGATACTTTAAGGCTGTTCTTACACATGAGAAAATGCGTATGCACTCATGCCCACTTCCCTTTCCCATGTATTTATTCTGTGAACTGCAGCGTGTGTTATCAAAACGGGTAAAAAAAAAAAGGCTCCGAGATCTAAGGTGTGGGTGCATTTTACGAAATTTGATTAAAACAGTGCACTTCTGCAATGTTTGCCAAAAGTGCCTTTTTACACTTTTGGTGATGTGTCCAAATTTTTATCAGGTAAGTTTAGGAAATGTGGCTAACCTTTTTGTTAGCCAACATTGTTTGTTTTTTGTAACATAAATTTTGCTGTGTAGATTTAGTGTATAGCTAGATGACCAATGGAATGACCGTAACTAATATTAGTTTCCTTATGTAGCTACTGGATCAATCGGCTAATGGAAGCCCCCTCTCACAGTGGTCATGACACGTTTACATGTGAATTTGGAGTTAAATGCATTTTAATGCACACAATTAGTTATTTTCTTTATTACAAATTTTCATCCCGTTTTTCTGCACATGTGTTACCCTTTCGCACCGCAGAAAATTATGCTGATTTCGTGTTTTTTATTTTTATTTTCATTCTGTATGTGTATATCAATCATTCAGTGTTTTGCTATCATCTTCTCACAGACACTCTTCGTTGTGATGATGGAAAGAGGATGCAAAGCAATGTGAATTCCTTCACATTGGCTAATAAAGTGAAAATGTCCAAAGAAAAACAAGAGGATTTCCACAGGGCAGTGACAAACTTTAGTGTTAAAGGTTTACTGCCTTTTTCCACAGTGGAGGCTCCATGGTGGAGGTAAGTAAGCTTTGAAGGCTACTGACTAGCTTGGACAATGTTTGACTGAAACAAGCAACAATAATAACAACAACCATTGTTAATGTTTTGTTCTCCAATCTCAATGAGATGATGGGAGATGATCTCAAGGGAGATGATGACAACCCTAAATCTAAGATACCAGTCCCCCAGCAGAGATACACTGTCAAATTCATTAATACCTGCGTGGTATGCAGTGGAGAAGAGAAATCTCAAGGCAGACTTGCAAGACATCAGGGATATGACAATCACTGCAGTTGGCTAGACCAGTGTGCCACAGGACCATTACCTGACTGTTTCAGTCCATTATGTGAAACATGATTCACTGAAGTAGAAATCCTCCATACCAGAGCAGTGTACACATCTCAAAAGGGGCCCGAAATAGCTGAGGAGATAGGGGAGATTCTTGAGGAATTTGAAATAAAGGAAACTGTTGTTGCCATCGCTGTAGACAATGCAGCTAATATGGATATAGCAGGGAAATAAATGAGCATCAGAAAAATTGGCTTCTTTGCTCATACACTAAACATAGCTGCTAAAAAACTGTACACTATACCTATAGTCTCCAGATTGGAAGGCAGAATTAGAGCTATGGTGGTGTGATTGAAGAGGTGTAGTTTGGACAAACCTGTTCTAAGAGAGAAGCAACATCTTCTTGGCAAGTGAAAATCAACATAGACACAATTTAGAGCAAAATTCCATGACTTAATCAGTTATTGATCCACACTTAACAGATAACTAATTTGATTGCCAAACATATTCTTCTCTAGGTCTTCCACAACATGCTGTCCTTCTGGATGTCAAGAACGGGTGGAACAGCTTGTTCC
Organism: Pseudomugil tenellus; assembly: GCA_037177515.1. NCBI lineage: Eukaryota > Metazoa > Chordata > Actinopteri > Atheriniformes > Pseudomugilidae > Pseudomugil > Pseudomugil tenellus. The sequence continues at coordinate 16,944,493 of JBAMHX010000017.1, read as the reverse complement.
TGATGGTGGACCGATTTGTGGAGAAGTTGTAGATAAGCTACGTACATTGATATCAGATTTCATTACCAAAAATATAAGCTTATATGCTTCAAAGGCTGCAGCCTAGCTAGTTAAAAAAATGTCCATTTTTCAGACTTGAGAGACTTTCTGAGGAGGATGTCAGAAAGGCAGAACAGTTATGACAGTCCTCTATATGTCAACCCTCTGCATTTCTGCTGAAAGAAGCCCAACTCTGGGCAAGATTCCACCAATCTTGGGGAAGCTCCATCAACATTTCACTGTAACGGAAGAGGACTCTTCCTTTACAAAGTCTCTCAAGACGATATCAGGTGTGTAGCATAATTGCAATTTCTCAAATGAGATATTTTCACTAAATATCTCAGAGACATAACTAGACATGTTTTTGCGATGCAGGATGAGAGCACCAAGCAGTTCTTAGAGGAAGGCAAAGCCTTAGACCCGAGATTCAAGACAAAAGTGACTGTTCAAGTATGGACAGTATGGACCAGATTAGAGGAGGTGCTTGTCACTAGGATCTCACCACAGGTATTTATTGTTGTTGCTGGTCATGTTTCTTCATTTTTGTTGTAGATCAGTGTATATAGCTCCTATAATTTATTGAATACAGAGTGATGAGGATTCAAATACCCAGGCCCAAAACCTTGAAGAGAACACTGGTGATGATGACCACATCAGGGACTCATCTGATGAAGACTATACAGCCGCAGTAGCACCAAATGCGGTAATATTTTTATTTATATTTAAAAAAATAGATTTAATGGTTCCCCCTTTTTTAAAAAAGAAAATTAATTTGGCACCAGGCCTGATTGTCTTTTTGCTTACATTTTCTTGTTTTTATTTTTTGTTTCCAGAAGAAGCCAAAGCTCTCTGTCCTTGAAGAGCTTTTTGCGGACAATGACATGGCTGTTGAAATTAGGCAAGAAGATTGTGTAAGCACTGCAGAGCAGATTCAGATGAAGATTCAGCGATACATAGGTCTGCCGACTACCCTAACCTCAACCCAGTAATCTGGTGGAATGTAAGAGAAACTCCGCTAATGCTGTCAGACTTGGCAACCAGGTATCTCTGTGTGTAAGCATCATGCACACCGTCAGAGAGACATTTTCTACAGCTGGGGATACCATCAGCCAAGAGCGGACTTGTCTGTTACCAGAGAAAGCAGACGTGTGGATTTTTCTTAAGAAGAACTGCTAAGCATTAACAGTATGCACCAGTGCTTACCAGATGGTGACATGTCACTCGTTTGCAGCTGTTCCTTTTGTGGTTTAAACTGTATTTATATTTTATTATTTGAGTGTTGACTCATTTGACTCTAGGGATCATAAAGCTACAAAAATAAAACATTTGATGATGTGTTGTCTTTCTTTTCTTAACGATGGATTTTATAAAAATTGGTATTGAAAAAAGTATTGTTAAAGTATTGTATTAAAACAAAGGTGTTGGTGTTGGTGTCGGTATCGATATTGAAAATTTTTGATCAATACCCAGCCCTGGGCCACCCCTCTCCTGTGCATTGGAGGAGTAGCTGTGCAGGTGGCCTCTAGCTACGTTTATCTGCGTGTGCACTCAACCAAGGATCTCACCAGGAACACCAACATTTCCTGGCTGGTCAGGAAGGCCCACCAGTGCCTCTACTTTCTCAGGAGGCTGCTTGAGAACTCAGTACTGAGGAGGTTCTACTACTGCCTGGGGGAGAGCGTCCTCTGCATCACTGTGTGGCTCTGCAACTGCACTGCAACTGAGAGGAAGGCCCTGGAGAAGATGGTAAAGGGCCATGGGGTGCAGCCTGCAAACTACCTCAGACCTCTACATAGCACAATGCAGAGAGCGATTCCTCCGCTTCATAAAAGACCCTACCCATCCAGCACGTGGACTGTTCCAACCCCTCCTTTCAGGCAAGTGGCTGAGAAGCATAAAGAGCTGAACTAGCAGGCTCAGAAACTTTTTTTTTTCTGAACCTGTCCGACTACTAAACTCCAGCCGTGTCATGTAGACCCCTACACCCCTTAACTTCCCTTAACCACCACTTCCTCACCTCACCCACCTCAGAGCCCAACCATTCCCTGTCATCTTTTCTTTTTTAAATGCTATAACTCTAAGTTAAGTTTGACTACATTTTGCACATGTAGATACATTCAGTGTAGATTTTAATTGTATTTAGCTTATATTTCAATTTATTTATCTTTTATCTCTATTTTACTTAGTGCATACTTCCCTCTTCTTAGCTTACTCCCGGGATCTCAATTTCAATTTTGTATCTCTAACATGTGAATGTGTTATGATAAGACAATAAAGTTTCTTGAGGTTGCTAAACTATATATCATTAGAGTAAAGTAAGCTGTGAGGGTGATAAGTATGGTGGTCCGGGCTCACCAACACATTCTTGTGAGTCTTTGAAGCAGAATCTAGGTCCCTTAAATGATGCACTTTTATTTTAAATGGTTTCACAGGACTGAGATCACGGGGACATGATTCTCATCAGAAAAAGTCAGCACACACAGCATCTAACTGATTATACCACTAGTACATTTTTCCACTGCTTACTGTATTAGCTTCTGTGAAGTCCTTTCAGAAGCAAATAGAAAATTAAAGATGAAGCAATCTCCTCCTCTCTGCAGACGTTCCAAACTGCGCAAAGCAAACGCTGTCATGGGCAAGGATTTTTAATGCTGCAGAGGATTTAAGCGATTTTAAAGGAATATATATAAGGGAACTAGAGATGCTCTAGTTGACCCTCTCTTAATGCCAGCAACCTCTGTACCCTAAAAGAAATGTTGTGGGTGCCATATGACCTCAGTTCTCTATGTGACCAGTTTCCAGTAAAACATTTCCCATTTAGGGTGAATTGACTTCTTACTTCTTTACTTACAGACCAGGATGAGTTGAGTATCCGCTAGATATTTTGCTCAAACTGTAATTAATATTGATGTTTAATGAGGGTATAGAGTTTTGGACAAGACAGCTCTGCCCCCTTATTATTTTCTTAATGCCAATAAAACCTCTGACAATGTTGCTTATCAGAAATGTTTTTCTCTCGACATAACAGTTGTTAATCTATTTCATTTTCTCCTACACAGACATAAAATCAATTTATGCTCCCTCATGTAAGTAAATTTTTAAAAAAAATTTCGTTCTTCCAAGCATCTTTTATGTTTAGTCAGTTCATCCATTAGTGGGCAGTGCTAAGTTCAGAACACACTTGTGCATTTTCGCGCTGGTTGCTATTAGTACTGCATAAAGCTTTTCACAACCATTCGCAAACACCAGAACAAATAAAAGAATAAAACCACAAAGTTTTTTTTTTATGTTCTTCTCATTCATTTTGTGTCTTCTTTGGGTGCTTTTTACTTGATGGTTTTTTCATCATTTTCTTCTTGCTCCCTTTAATCTTCTCTTAAAGTTTTTTTTTTTTTACAAGTTATATGTCAGCTAAACAACTGCAATTTTTGGTAGTTTTCCTCTGTTTTCTGCCTTATGTGACACATGTGCAGCAAACAGACTTAACTCTCCGTCAATCACCTGCATCAAGCATAAACTGACCTTTTGTGTCCTAAGCAGGTGATTTTACATTTTACCAGTGGTGGGCTTGTCACACAATCAGCTGCTGTTTAACTTTGTGTTAGTAGTATAAAACATGAATGCTCACTGTCCCTCTCATGCCTTTTTGAATTTAACAAATACATAAACATGTATGTATGAAATAACAAGAGTCCCAGAAAGTGTGAGAAAGTCAGCCATTTATCCTCTGTGCAGTTGGCAGCTAAGATAACTTTATATGTATGAGGACAAAAGTTTAACTGTGCGTATTTGTAGAATAAAAGTTCATCCATTTACCTGTAAATAAGAAGAATATTTAAAGGAGAGTGAAGTTTCAATTCAATTAAACTTTATTTTTATAGTGTCATTTCACAACAATGTCGTCTCAAGGCGCTTCACAGAGATTGGCCAATTGCATCGAATCTTGACTTCGATCCAATCTCCCATCATGACCAAGCTTGAGGCGTCAGTGGGAAAGAAAACTCCTTTTTACAGGGAGGCAAACCTCCAGCAGAACCTGGCTCAGGTAAGGCAGCCATCTGCCTTGACTCGCTGGGGTCAGAGAGGACAGGAAAAACAGATTAATATACATTGCAGCTGCTCTCCAGAAAAACCGGCAGATAAAGGAAAATAAGAAGTAAGACCTGCAAAAAAAGAAGAAATGAGAGTTGGGATTGTTTGTTACAAATGTCAGCAGTCAAATTGATCAGAGCTGTGTCAGCTGTTGAAAAGCTTGGATGCTCATTGCCCGAGAATAAAAATCTGCAAAGATTGGTCACTTAGTCTGTTCTGAGAATGATTGAAAATAAGCAAAAATGAAAAGTATAATTTAATAACTTTTGGTCACCTGTGAATGCAGGAGCTTGTGCAGCATTTTTCTTTAGGCAATCAACTCCAAAAGCGCTAGAGATGTTCCCAGCACAGACACAGGTGAAAGGATGGTGACAGTACATCTCCTTGTGATGCTACTGCTGAATTATATCTCAGAATCTTAGTCTTTCAGTCTCACAAACTCTGCTCCTATAGGTAAATTTAAATTGTATCTTTTATTTTCAGTTCAAAACCTTAAAACAGCATTATCCCCACAGTTCTGCCTGTTTTGACCAGTAGAAGGAAGACTTTCCGAGGCAGGTAGATAATGGATAAATTAACTTAACCCATTATGATAAGAAAGTCCCAATATGTCCTAAACGGTGTTCATTCAGTTATTGAGTCTAACCAATATGATTGTCACAAGACTCTCATAATTCAGACATCTGAGGAAAGTAGAAAAGTAGTATAGTAGAAAGTATTTTCAGCTGTAAGTCTGATATACTGACATGCACATAAGCATGTTTGAACAAAAAAGGTATTTCATTTGTCCTCTTGTTCTTTCTATTCTGGCTTGTGAATATTGTTAGCTTCACTAAAGGAGCACAGGCATTACAGTGACTTCATTTCAAACCTGATGAGAAACAGCTGAACAGGAATTTTTCAATGAGAAAATGCAACAAGAAAGAAAGGTATTTACATGTTCTCTTCCACCAGCTCCTTTTATCTTTTCCAGAGGGTCCCACATTTTCTTGCTCTGCACGACAACAGCCCATTTACAGCAGAATGCCTCATTCTGCTTCAACTATCATTGGTGGTGTGACAAAAGAATTGAAAGTCAACAGATTATGTTTACTTCCAGAACAGGGCTTATCAAAGCGTCATTAGGCTGCTGTGATGCTCCTCTCTTATATTTGTGGCTAATGATCCGTGTAATATCTGTCCTTTTCCCCTCGGATGTACTGTTTTCCATCAAGGCAATGCCTTTCGGAATACTGTGTGAGGCCCGTGGTTGTGTGCATGCATGTGTGATTTATTGCTCAAATGATATGAGTGACCATTTGTAACTACCATACAATTCTGGAACACAAAGACTCACTCTTTTTAAGCAAACAAGGGAACATTTCTCAAAATCTTACGTGCATTTTTATTGTTGCCTAGCATTGACATATAACCTTTAGCTACTGGTACTTATGGTACATATAGCATCTGGGTCAAATCTATGCCACTGCTGCTAAAGCAATTTTACTTTTCTCAGTAGTTCTAACATTGCAGTTGGACTGTAAAATGCAAATGAGGAAGGTCTCAGAAGGCCTGCGTAGTAAATGTATATTTCAGGTGAGCAGAAGCATTGACTATGTGCATCATCATTTACTGGTTAATGCAAGTCTCTTCCATTCTTGAGTCTTTTATACACTTATTTGCAAGACAGTGTGGCCTTTACAAAATTTCTGACATTGTAATAATGAAAGCATTTAAAAAGACATTGAATATTGTTTCTAGCTGCGTTCCGAGTTTTAGATCTGACAACAATCTGATATACTTCAGAAGCTCTATACTGGAAGAAACAAGACAGATGAAGAAGGTTCTCCTCAACTGAAGGTTTTGATTTAAACTTGTTATTATTAACTTTGATATGACTGACCTGCTGGATCTGATTCAATATCTGATTAGTTATCGATAGTTTTTTATCAACAGTGCTGAACAATGGTTTTTGCCATGCACTCAAATGCCAGTTACAGCTTCGTAGATGATTCTATCTCTGTGATAAACCATCTCTATCATCTATTAACCTTTGGTAATCAATGCTGCTTTTAGTCTGCTTTTCATTGATTGCGTTGTTTGACTCAGAATGTCACCAGCTTGTTATGTCTTTTAACACGTTTATCATTTCTAGAGGCATTCTTTTCCTTTCTTCTATGCATTTTCTTCTGTTTTCATGATATGCTGGAAAACAAAAACCTTAGGGCAAATCAACTACAACAAAAAATATTGTAAGAGTTGATGAAAATAAGGTTTATACAGTAAAATAGACATCGATTGTCGGTTGTGGAGAGCTTCAGATATAACAAACATATCAATGTTGGCTGGGAGTGTCCGTTGGTTCTCCAAACCACATATAAACAAAGAAGATGTAGAAAGTACTGTTGTATGTAATGTTAGAGCTCAATTGTGGCTGATCACTAATGTAAATAAATAATATCACTCTATTTTGCCCTCAAACATTGAAACAACACAGCCAGATCACTGATGCTGCAGATCCACAATGGAGATTAGCTAGGCATCACCAAGCCTCCAGCCAGATCTAACAGGTAGCTGAACTGTAACTGAACAGCTCAACTGTATAGCAATTCCTCTATAGTTAGTTAAATTTGTAGATTTTGAAGCTTTTGTGTGTTAAAAACTAAGTAATTGTGGTGTAGGAGACCGTTTTTCCTGTCAAGGACAAGGACACTGGTTTCTTTAGATTGAGAAGAATATAAATTTAATAATG
>JBAMHX010000017.1:16901175-16937531 GCA_037177515.1 Pseudomugil tenellus | reverse complement strand
CCCCCCCCCCCCCCCTCCCCCCCCCCCCCCCCCCCCCCCCCCCCCCCCCCCCCCCCCCCCCCCCCCTCCCCCCCCCCTCAACATTACTATCACAAGAATCTAATTTAATTAAGAACTGTAATTCAGTGTTACTATTAAACTAATGTTTTTATGTTATCAGGAGACATTCAGCAAAAAGCACTAAAATAGTTGTTGAAATATGTTCCACTGAATGCTGGGAGATTGTGATATAGAGTGTGGTCAAAGTGGACACAAGAAATATTTAGTTATATTTATGTTGTGTTTGAACATCAGAATTTCCTTAACTACTACATAATATAGATTTAATTTGATCCTATTACTTGTATGATATACTTCACTTGGATTTTTAACACTAATACATCTGCAAACTGATTAACTCTTGCCCCATAATATACAAGTAGAAAAAAGGCATCAGTCCTTTCCTGGCTGAAAGCAACGCTGATGTTAACTTAAGTACTACTGTTGTAATCGCTGCTTTTACTCAGCTTTCCTTCTGTTTGCCAACAGCAGTGTTGGAAGTAACGGTTTTAAGTATAACAGCGTTACTAACTGTATTATTTATATGATAACTAAGTAATCTAATTAATTACATTTCCTATTGTTGCAACACAGTTAACAATACGGATAATATAACTTATTGTGTTACTATAATTTGAGAGAATGCAGCACAACCGTGTCAGTCTTTCTCACAGCCACACATCAGCTGCCAGGATAGCAGAGTCTGTGATGATTGATGACATCCTTGCAAATGCGATGATGATTGGCTGGATGGGTGGACACCGTGGTCTGTGAGTGCTTTGCTTAGGCTGGTTGTTTAACTGAACGCTACAATCACAAAGGCTATGTCTCAATCATATGGTCTGCATACTTCGAAGTGCGTATTTGAAGTACGCATTTGTCGTACTGGCGCACCAAATGCTGTACCAAATTTAAGGGAACTTCGGATCCACACTTCAAATGTGAACTTTGTTTGGGGTTGAATTAGCTTAATAGCTTATCCTTAGCTTATTCGTCGCTGTCTCCAATCACCCAGAAGTCATTGCACACCAGAAAGAAAACAATTAGCAACAGTTGAGTGCTGGAAAAGACTTTTTTATGCATATAACAACTAATTACCTTTTTATATATAACCTGAATATCCTGAATAGTAGCCTATTCAGGGTCTTTATACTTCGAAGTACACAGATTACTTAGGCTACAAAGTATTCTACGTAGTCTGGGCAGTCCAAAGTGTGCCTGCCATTTAAAATGAGACTGAGCATCACAGATGTGCTCCAGCCCTCTGCAACTTCATATATTCATCTATCCATTCTCTAACGGGGTCAGGGGGGCGGGTCTTCGCAGCTGATATACGGCGAGAGGTGTGGTTCACACAGGGCAGGTCACCAGTGTATTACAGGGCCAACTTCATATATAGTTTATCCAATTGATTATCCCAATATTTCACAAAAAACACGAATATATTAAAAAATACAGAAAATTGTCCCAGTAAACTGCAACAATGGCAACATTCCAGGGAGATTCCAAAGTAGCGTTTTCGAACTGGAAGTACAGGCACTAATTCATACTGAGTGGAATTATAGGCAAAATGTTTGTTACGTGGCTTACAAAATATTTCATAGTAGAATAGTGTTTTGTTTATTTGAGCAGTATTCCTAATATATAGTTACAAAGATCTGCACTTCTTAATGGCCAGATGTGCCTTTTTTCTTTTGATCAAGTTTACGTCTGTGTGTATTTTGTTTTTGAACACAAAGTGAATTTTTTTGTCAGTACTTATTTTTTAGATATTTTATTTCTATGCATATAGAAGGCTGCAATCTTTTGATAAATATCAAATGTTTAGAATACTGTATGTAGTTTTGTTTTTTATTATTTATTTGTTTGCTATAAAAAGAGTTTACCTTCTAAATATTATATGTAATAGCACATTGCAACTAATGTCAGTTACTTTTATAGGTAACCAATTACTTTTACTGTATGGTAACTAAGTGACTAACTTGATTACTTTTTGGGAAAAGTAATTTGTAACTGTAACTAATTACCTTTTAAAAGTAAGATTCCCAACACTGGCCAAAAGTGTATCTGTTTGTTCCTGGGAACTCAGGCTAAGGTTTCCTCTTACTTTTCTTTTTCCTTCACACTTAAGAAAGTAAAATATACTGTGGTGACTCACATAGCATCTAGTGTGAAAGAGTCGTATAACAGGAAAATAAAGGCCACTTTGGATATCTAAGTGTCTCAGCTGCATGATGCATACTGTAGGTAGTTTTATAAAAGATCATTTAAACTGCTTTTGCTAACTCTGTTGGAGGCTCTACTTTTTCGGGGGGTATTATAAACATATTAATCTAGAAAGGACAACTTTCATTACATTTGTCCACATTGTGTTTGGAGTTGCAAACACAGGTCGAGAGCAGCCCTTTCACTTTAATCTGTCAGCTTTTCAAAACTCTCCATAGTGCACGTGTAGAGTTTGACCCTCACATCTTGTAAAACGGCGTCATTTTAAATTATTCCAAGCTTTGCTTATCTATATTTTAATATGCACATCTATCAAATACATGTGTGCTTGTAAAAGGGGTCGCTGGCAATGACAAATCCACATTATCACTATGCTGCAGCTTCTCTGATCATCTTCCACCTCATTGATTCGCTTTTAAATCCTGCAACTTTATTGTTGTGGTTCACGCTCACTGCTCTCATCAGCATTGTTTCCAGATGCATCAGGTAGCTGTTTTAATTAAAGTCTTTAATAAACCCACATGCTCAGCACAAAGCAGCAGACAGACAAAACTTGGCCAAGAAGACATCAAATGAAAGGTATTCTTAGTGTTTGTGCTGTGAACCTTTAATCGGCGCGGCAGCAAAGCAGCCTGTTCTCTCTGTAGTCAGTGCAGCAGATAATTTCACAGCTAGTGCAGTTTTTAATGACACATTTTGCATCTCACAGAGGACTAATTCTGTTGCACTGCTTTTCACGTCAACAAAAAAGATGCAAACAGGTGCCACTCGTGTGTTCTAAAAAAGGCAGTGGATGTTGTTTTTTGTACTTTTCTAACTTAGAAGTCACCTTCCATTTGAACTCTCCTTGCCACTTTCCCATGATCCATACAAAGACAGATTTTGGTTCTGACAGGAGCAGCTGGGCCGTGTGGGATGCTGCGTGAAGGGCTCCTGTATGTGTGGGGAGGTGGATTAACATGACGGCAGGCTGTACATATGGCAGAGATCAAACAATTAACCTGCTAGTGATTGGCCCTGGCATTAGTGTGCAGTAATTAGAGATAAGTGGCCCTGAGACCAGACTGGACTAATAGGAGGGCTCGTTGCAGGGAAGAGTCAGACTCTCAACATCTGTGTGCGTCTGTGTGACCTCAGGCCTTACATCTCGACACAATTCAGATTCGGGAAAACTGTTGTCTTCTTCAGAAAGTTTGTCCTGGTTTTGGTAACTGCAATCAGTTGACTGTAGAATGATTCTAGAGCTGCGTATAATGGGTTGAAGAATCCATGTGTTGTACCTCCGCACTCAATTACAGAAAGTGCTCTCATACCTGGCGTGTCTATACATATTCATCTTACAGCACGGGTTGTCAAAGTGCTTCTGCATTGATGTTAGCAAGACAAATCCAGGCTGCTTCCCTGCTGTCTGTGAATAAGGTGATTCTTCATCTCGTTCAGGTATCGATCCTTCTGTACAACTGTAGCTGTTTTGTTTAAAGTTCTGACTTAGAAAGTCAATGAGTTGTTTAATCTTTCTAAGTTCAGGGACAGTAATTTATTGGCGCATGCTCCTAATGGTTTAAAATAATTTAAGCCCCTCTGCACAGTCGCAAATATCCTGCATGTAGTGGGTGTAAATGTGGACATGGTGCATTTGCATAGTCAAGAGAAATTGTCAAACATGGCTAATTCTGACACCAGACAGGTGTTGGAAGAAAGGATTATTGAAGCGATAAGCCAAAACAAGTAGTTCTGATGCGCAGATGTGGACAGGCAGCTTGTGCAACTAACTGCAGAAGAGAAAAAAGGAATAAATAAAGATTTTAGAGATGGAAAAAAATCTAGCCTTCAGGACACAACACACAAAGCCAACAGTTGGCTGTCAGGGGTGTCATACAATCTGCTCTTTCAGCTCTCTTCAACATGTTGTAATCAGCATCAGGGTCTGTCCCTGAAAAAACCTCTTATTCACCAAGAGCAAGCCCCCTGATGGGTCTCTTAAATTTGCTTGCAATGAGAAGAAAAGAAAAAATAGTTATTTTTTATACTCCTGACACATTAAAATATGGTTATGTTGGATGCTTAAAAGTAATTTAGTTATGAGCTAACTTCATGCAAACATGGCATTGACTAATGGTGTTAACTGCAAGATTTCTAGTCTAATTCTTTCTAGTTAATTACAGAATGAATATAAACTGGTTCTGCCTGTGGTGCTGGGGAGCTATGTCCTTATCCACTGCTATAGGTTATACATCATAGCTGGAAGATAAGCAAATGCTTTGTGAGGATTCTCTTTTATCCTTTTATAAGCATGAAGCCTAAGGACACATCACTACTAACTTCACTTTGGTTTTTTCTGGAGAAACAATCCATCCAGAATAGTGAAGTCTTAAGAACAGCTAAGATACTGCGTGGGAGTCTCAAGCTCTCAGGACTGGTAGAGGAACCAAGCTGGAGATGAAAAACTTTCTGGTTTATATCCATGAATAATAATAGAAAACCAAGTGACAGATTCATTATTAGGAAAATGTTCCTAATATGATAAACTTCTAAAAGTTCTGAAAGTTTATATAATGTAATTAAATCTGCTGTCAAAGTTAAAAAGAAAAGCAGCTGTTACACAACTTAAATTAAGCATATTGAACCTTTTTTACTTGAGATACGATCAAACATACGACATGCAATGTTTGTCTGCTGATGGCTGATCACCCACTGCTCATACAAATTGGTTGCCTACCACATGGACATCAAAATGTCATCAAAATCCCGAATGAAATAAAGCGAGGACCCATAACATATGGCGATTGTAAATAACCGTTTCTACAGCTACAAAGAACCCAAAGACAACAGATGTTTTACTGTTTTCCAGTTAGATGTAGTCGAGCAACAACCAATAGAATTATAATGTTATGACTTCTACAAACCATGACATTTCAGAGCTCCCGTAAAAATGAGCTGAAACCTAATTCCTCATTTGCACGACTGCCATACACATTACATCCTCATAATGTTTACATCCTTTAAAAGTTATAGCAAACAGCTCAGCTCACTGTCTCGCTGTCTGCCAGCATCCAGATAATCTGTGCTCCCTACTGCCTGTTTGATGTGTCAGATCCTGAGAAATCCACAAAGAAAACTATGTTTATAGTGCTCCTGTGTGTACATTTCACATGCATCGCTCCACTCTTTGTTGTACAAATGTCCAACTGTGTCCCTGACCATCTCCAAAAATTTTTTTGGATGATTGGATCTCTGTTCTCATTGCGATTTCATCTCCAGTATTTTGTGATTTCCATCAATCACCTTAGCTAGTGCATATGACAAAGTGGACCACACACACACACAGTCTTTTGGTGTAGCGCAACTGCTTATGAAAACATGAACTTGGTGATTGTCACACTGTGTGGAAGATGGTTTTCTGCGTCTCTATGATGCATTGCAGGTCAAAAATGCAAATAAGCAGAGACTGAAAAAGCAAAGTTTTGAAACCAAATGGGAGAAAGCAACAGGTGGGGGATGGGGGTTATGGTAGTTTAGGCAAGTCAAGCATGTGGAAGAATGAATTAGTGTATATGCAGACACTTGATAAACAACAACATGAGAAGGAGCTAAACAAAGAGTCATTTTAAAAATGGGAGGAGTGATTTTACAGCAACCAAACAAATTGCCCGGGATGATTATTTCAACCAAAAAAATAAATAAATAAAAATAAAAATGATGGAGTTACAGCTGAAATGGCCTCTGCTTGGCTCTGAAATCATCCAGCTCCCTGATTCTCCATGCAGTAGGGCATTACTGATGCTGGGAAGTGTTTGTGAGAGTCACTGTAGCATGGAATGACCTTGGGATGGAAGGAATCGCATCATTTCCTCTGCACCAAAGGGTTGGGATGGTGCCCACCTAAGCTCAGCTGGTGTCTTTAAACATTCCCTCTTTGGTCATGAGGAACTCCCATAACCACTACATGCTTGGCGCTGCAAAGTGACCTTACATCTTATTTTCCAGCCCTGTATAACATTTGTTCCAAATAATCAGTGTTTTTTTTCTCCATTTCAGCTACATCTGCTACACACAAGCTCCTTCATATGAATAATAATCTGTTGCTGTTTGGGGAAAATAGTATTTTTAAAATTAAATCATTTTCACATGTTCACCTTTTATTGCTTAGTCCACAGATGATGTATGCATTTGGGAATGTAAAAGGGGAAATCAAATGGATATGGAAACTGCTAAGATATAAATAGAGCAAGTTTGCCATTTGCTTATGTTGTGAAACTAGTATAGATGTGGGAAGTACACACGCCCAGTAATAAATACTAGGTCTATTTAGCACTACAATAGCTAAATGAAGGTCTAATCAAGAGCTTTAGCTGCCATTTAGCTGAGATGAATTTCAGGAAAGAAACTTGAGTGTTTCTGCATGACTTACAAACCAGCAGGGTGTTATGCAACATTCTGTCTGCTGCACACACTGCCAGAGTGGCGCCTAATGTCTATTGTCAAAGCAAAGCCATTATACTGTATGTAGAAATGACACTACACCTGTTACAGTCAATCCAGTAGAATTTGACAGCTTTGGACAAGTTTTCATGTTCCAACCCTGAGAAAGTGTTTTATTAATCTGCACATTTATCCCATCTTTAGATCCACCAGAGAGCTAGTTGACTATCAGGTTTCAAGACCTGGGAAGCACTCAAGGGGCCTTCCTCAGAGACCCCAATTGGTACTCCAACACAATCAACAATCTTCCCTGGTTTGCTAACTTAGAAAATCTTCCCTGGTTTGCTAACTTAGAAAATCTTCCCCAGTTTGCTAACTTAGTAAATCTTCCCCGGTTTTCTAACTTAGTAAATCTTCCCTGGTTTGCTAACTTAGAAAATCTTCCCCAGTTTTCTAACTTAGTAAATCTTCCCAGGTTTGCTAGCTCTGAGTGTTCTTGCAAATAGGTGAAGCTGGGTTTAGAGGACTAATGACATTACCAGCAGGCTGAGCAGCAACACATCTGTTAAAGCCAAAGCAGGAAATAAAACTGAACATGGGGAAAAAAGCAGATTGTGCAAATGTTTTACTTAATAAGCTTGTCAACATCACTGATATGTCATTAAGAGCCAAATAGATTTACTCATTTATGATGGTGTTCTTCATTAAATGGTTGTGTTGCAGGTGTGTTTGGGTATGAGGCCATGTGCTTTTTTTTCTGTCAGATGCGACATGCCCTGTTTAAATCCTCTTTGCACCAAATAAATAAGTAGTATCAAACAAATTCATAGTTAATGGAGAGATTGTAAGTATCTATCTTCATTTTCTGGTCTTACAAGCTCTAACTCTAGTCATTTATTGTAGCTGAAGAGAGACTGTCACCTTCCACAGAGTGGGTACGGTGGAAACACAAGCCAGGGTTTCACCATGTTTTATCTTGTTTAGAGCTGAGAATGATGCAAAAATCCAGCTAAATATGAAAAAATACAAAAAGACACTTTCATACCTGATTAACTACACGGCTGTATCAGCAACAGTCGACACTGATATAACCAGCATCCCTGTGACCGATCATAAGTGCCGGACATTGATGGTAAAATAATTTTGCCAAAACAAAATCTGTAACTTTTTTGGACTGTTTTCAAAATAATTTTCATCTTCCCTATTAAGTCAAAGAAAATAAAAAATAAAAATAAAAACAACACAACATACAGCAAAACTAAGAGGATTGTTTCAATCTGCGTCATGAGTACATGAGTACTTTCAGAGCTTGTGCTCTAGTTCCACGTTATGAAAGCTCCTTACAGATATTATCACAAACTCAACTTAGTGCTTAATGTAATATCCCTTTATTGCTCCAGAGGATATTACAGGGATGAGAATGACTGGATAGAAAACAAATGCACTAAATTAATTCAGATTGCTACCCAGACTGAGATTTTACAAGTTATTGGCCACACAACTTAAGCTATCTCACCCATCTGTCAGCAATCTGAGAATTGCTTCTCAGAAGAGTTAGATTATGCTCTAATATATATGGAAGGAAAGTGTGTGTGGTAATTCTATAATCTCTAATGCTTAATTCCATGAAATACCCCTGCTTCTTCATTTCTGTTGCTTCCTTTCAAAGATGTGCTTTGAGTAAAATAAGATGTTGACTTTATCAACATCAGCAGTTGGCCCAAGATGGATATTTATAAAGTAGAGGGTCCTCTGTTCAGTTCGAAAGATAATTGCTTTTTGTTGTTTTCATTTGGTCTTAAAGCCAAAGACTACATTTTCATTTAGTTTTTGTCATACTTTGGGCATCTAGCTAAAATCTACAGTACATTAAGTCATCTTAGGCATAATTTGTCAGAGCTAAATGCAGTACTTTTAGTTGAAGCTAAAATTGGTTGAATTTCTCAAGTAATTATTTATAGGCGGCTGTTAATTTACCTGAGTCAAATTACAGATGAATGTGTATGTGTGTGCGTGTTGTGGGGGTTTGCAATTAACATTTTGCTTTTAGGGGTAGATAAGAGCGGGGGTAGAAACCTGGAAAATAGTGGCTGCTGGATTTCAAGAAAACATATTGCTTATTACAACTGAAGTGGTCATCTGTCTTTCTAAGTAGTTAATCAAAATAGTTTACTTTCCATAGATAAATATATAAATAGATAAACTCTGGATCTCATCCAATCAGATTTGATTGGATCTTTGCTAAACATAACATGTTGTCATAGCTTTGTCTGCTTTCATTCATTTCATTTAGTCATTGTTTTGTCAGGAAAATGAAAGCTGATTAAATTAGTTGATGAAGATATTTTTTCATACTTAGAATGCTGTTAACTACAAACATTGTACACACGGTCTACATGTATTTTAAATCTGCAAAAATTTTGATCTTTGACACAGTTTTAAGCTGCAACATGTACCTATGCGACAGCTTAAACAAAAAATGTGTGTTTCTGACACATTTTAATGACATTAATATTTATTCGACAAATGGAGTCATCATCAGGCTGAGAAAAGCTGAAAAACACACCTCACTAGCTCTCTGCTGCAGTGCTTCTCATCAGGAGGTGGAGATTAAGAAATTTGCCATTTTGAGTGTGAACTGTGGTTAATTAAGCAAAGAAACAGAAGAGGTCATTTTTAGAGGAAGCTGGGAAAGGAAAGCGAGAAAAGGACAGAGGTAAAGTAAGACAGGAGAAAAATTTTACTTCAGACTGGTTTGAGAGAGTTTAAAGTTAAGACAGGATACAAAATTAATGAATGAACCTTTAGGGAATGCCTTGCAAAGAAAGGCTGCCAAAGTTCAGCACTGAATGTACAGTTTCTTTGCTTTAAAATGTTCAGCCAGTGTGCATGTTTGTTCTGCACCTGTCTGCAGTCTTTTCTTCAGCTTTCTCCCACCATTAGGATTGAAAGGTTTGAAATATTGTATTTGTCTCAACATCTGCAAAACATGTGAAAGAGGCATTTAGGTCTATACTGTTGTGTAATTAAACCTTGGGCTTTTCACAACATCACATACAGTACATGCATTTCAGCTTTTCCAAAATTAAAATAAACTCTTTTTTTTTAACTTTTTCCTTATCCTATAAAATTCCTCCCCCATTTTTCACTCACCCTTTCTTTTTGCTGCCTTCCTTGAGGTCATGATCGATGGTTTGTTATCTTTTCTTCTCTCCATCCCCTGTAAATCTTTGTGTACTACCAGCTAAAAGAGAAAGCCACTCCTTTTGGGTACGTTTCTGTTTCTCACCTGTTGGACTTGTCTCTGGATATCTTACCTCATGCAGTGACCGCAGGAATTTATGCCGACTCTGCAGCTGACACAGTTTTAGAGCTGTATCTAGACAGCCAGCTGGCTGCTTTACTCTGCAAATAAACCAAAACTGCTGCGGGGAATGATGTGAGGTAGCAGAGTTGGCACATGAAAGCCTTTCTGAGCGTTTCACTGTCTTATCATTTATCACAACGTAACAACTTAATGTTATTGCCTTCTGGAGATGAGAGTTTCCTCTCTCACTCAAGTTATCCATCAGCAAAGTGACATTGATTGCTGTCATATAATTTTGTATAAAGCCATCATGATTCATGACTGTCTTAAAGTAAGATTGATGCAAGTGTTTTTTCCCTGTTTATGCATATTTCAGCAAATAGTATCAGTGGTATATTGAAATTAAACCAGTTTTCTGTCCTCTAATGCAATGCCTTCAGGAATTATAAAAACCACAACAGGTGGCCTTTTGATGTGAAGTACTGATTATTCCATTACACATCAGTTGAAGTGGCAAATCAAAGTTAGCAATAGCATTTTAGACCAACAGCTGAACGTATCGGGAGTTTGGCACCACATTATTTAAAACGTGAACACATTGTTAATACTGAGACCTGCCTGTGTCCAGATGTAGGAACATAATAAGTAATTTATGTGAAATGTTTTAAGGTGTAAAACTCTCTTTCAAACTGTCGTGGAAAACTTGCTGTAACTTGAAAAATTGTAACTCGAAATGAAACTTCTTCAAACTTTGAGTTGAGAGGTCTCTGCCCTAAAGTCACGTTTCTTTATAATCTCACGCCTTACAGAGGATGTAGACATCCGTTTCTTGGCAGATGTAAGCAGATAATAACAGGGCAGTCTTTGTAAAACAACTTCCCTTCAAGATAACTTTTGTGCGGATGATTTTGAAAATAATGGTTCTTTAGTGAAGGATATAAAAAAACCACATCTTCAGGGATTTCTCAGTGAGGAATATTTCACAAACTCACAAATAGCGCAAGCAGACTAAATGACCTCCTCAGAACTTAAAGTGATTTGCTATTATCCATGAATGAAATAAGGCTTAAAATAAATGAACTGTTTCATATGAGACCACTATAAAGCAGCAACATTTGAAATAAATGTAATACAGTCACAAATAAAAATGGAGAGGGGAGCCTGGCCAAGAGAAATAAAAGCTGGAAGCAAACCATAAAAAAGCCAAATGATAGTTTGTAGGATCAGGGCTGATTCCTGAACCTAAAATCCAAAGTAATCCCTAATTTATTTTTAATTTATTGTAAAAATTAGGGACATCCTATCTCAGAGTGATGCAGAAAAATTAGTTCATGTCTTTGTTACTTCTAGAATGGACTATTGCAATTCCTTATTTATGGGCTGTCCCAAATATGCCCTGAAAAGTCTCCAGTTGATCCAAAATGGTAAAGCGAGGCTTCTAACTAGCAGAAGAGATCATATTTCTCCAGTTTTAGCATCTTTTCATTGGCTCCATGTTAAATTTAAGATAGAGTTTAAAATCCTTCTCCTTACATATAAAGCTCTCCATTACCAAGCTCCATTGTAAATCAGAGATCTCATAGTTCCATTTATTCCAAACAGAGCACTTCGCTCTCAGACTGCAGGTCTACTCGTGATTCCCAGAGTCTATAAGAAAACGGGAGAAATGGGAGAAAGAGCCTTTGGCTATCAGGCCCCTCTTATGAAACTAGCTTTCAGTGTGGGAATAAAAGGCAGACACCCTCTCTGCCTGTAAAATCAAACTTAAAACCTTCCTTTTTAGCAAATCTTATAGTTAGGGATAGTCTAGCCATTCATTAGTTATTATGCCACCATGGGGAAATCCCACAATACACTAAGCACTTCCTGTTACTTTCGGTTGCTTATTATCCATGTAGGACGGTGCTGGCATCTATAATATTTTTTTTTTTTTTTGCAGGTTTTCCTGGATAAAAGCTGCAGTGTATATTGATCTGTATTTCCTGTTCTCTCCGACCCCAGCCAGTTGAGGCAAATGGCTGTCCTCCCTGAGTCGGGTTCTGCTGGAGGTTTTGCCTCCCTGTTAAAGGGGAGTTTTCCCTCTCACTGTCGCCTCATGCAGCTCAAGATGGAAGATAAGATTGAAGTCAAGATTTGATTACTATGCAATCTTTTTGGTACCCTTACCTAGTCTATTTTTTATGAATTGGCTCAAATTGATCTCTGCAAAGTAAAGCAAAACTTAAAATGCACCAGAGGTGTCCATCTTCTGTCCTCCAAAGCCACAGTCAGGCAGGTTTCATGTGTTTCCCTGCTCCAACACAGCTAATTCCATTCAGATAGCTCTTGTCAAGATGTTGGGTTGCACATTAATTAGTAAGTGTTCTGATAGGATGGCGTGACATTAATTTTTATATTTTTTTGTTATTTGGATTATTTATTATTAAATATTATCTTAGCTTTAAATATATTGGATACATTTCTCCTTTATTTTAAATAATCCATTAAGATGAAGCAGTATCTTCTTAGTGTTTTGTTTCTGTCATTATGTAAATCCCTCCGTTAAAAACATTACCTGTATAAATGCTCCGACACCATGTCCCTCCCCAAGACACAATACAAAAAACCCCAAACTTTGTTACTGTCTTCAAAGAATGTGTCAATATTGTATGTGTAGTCAGTAAATAAACAAAGAAACAAATTCCTTTTTATGTAACAGAGCACACGGTAGAAAGCACTCAGCACATAGCTGACAGCAAGGCAGGTGGAAGAAAACCTCTCAGACGGGATTTTGTCCGTTCTTCAATAAAGCCCAAATAACTGCTGTTAGATTTAAGAGCCAACCTGCCTCCTTTGCCCTCTGCTCGCCTTTCCTCCCCAAAGGGGAGGAGTGAGACATGTAGCTGAGATACTGTCTATTCTGGTGGCATGTTACAAACCTGCAGCCCCCACCGCTAGATTGGATTGCGCTCTTTCAGTGATGGAGGAAGACACAATACAGAGGGTGGCCTCTCATCTACCTCTATGCTATCAGTGCACTGGAGTCGATGGAATGGGTTGTGTGTTTGGTGGGTTGTATCTTACTGAGCACACAATCTCATAGTTTTACAGCTACCCAGAAAGAAGGTTAAAAAAAAAGCTTGTTTCTGTGCATGCAGCACTTTTCAGCTTTCATTTATGAGTCCTGACCAGAGGAACAAAGCCAAACCTTCCACATAATCCTTGTAATTAGGAAATTGATGGAGCTCGTGACGGTCTAATGCGAGTATCTTTATGTGCGTATGTGTGAGAGAAGTGTTGACAGCTTTTTAGTCCTACAGCCAAGAGCGTCCACCGGTCCAGCAAACAGCGAGAATGGGTCATTTTTAGAGGATGACCAATCATTGGTACTTGATGAAAGTCCTTCATTTAACTGGACTGTGTATATCACATTGGCTGCTCACCTCCTCCTGCTTTTTAATGGACTGACCATTACAATGTGAGTGAAAGTGCTGATCCTTTATTGAATTAACCTATTAAATAAGCTTCATTAATAACGGAAGGGACATAAATGAAGCAGAGAGGGGATTTAAAAGGATTTTTTTTTGGCCTGAGATTATTGTGAAGCTGCTTTTTTCAGGAAGTTTAAGTTCTTATCGACTTTTCTTAGAAATGTCTCACCTTTTAAATGGCAGACAGGACAGTTAGGGACATTTTTACCTGGATCTTTTCACTTATCAAAATAAAGTCGCCTGTTTAGGTGTTGAGAAAATCACTTCAAATGTGAGGATATTATCTGATTTTTGCTGATTAAGTGTTAAAGTTAAATGTGTAACATTTTCAGGTTGACTGGTTCATTGTCTTTGATTTACTTTAAAGCAGGGGTCTATAACTCATCAATTTGGGTGTGTTGCAAGGGCGGAAACACTGAAACCAGCAGGATAGTACTGCTTGAGGACCTGAATTGGAGACCCCTTCCCTAATGTATCACAGTAAAGAGGAAAGATGATGGATGATGCAGGATAAACAAGGTGACATGATGTACATAAGTGTCAGGTGAAAATGTTGGACACTAGCGAAAGGTACATGCATGCAAAGACAGCAGCGATGAAGGGGGTGTAACCTTGTTGAAAGATTTAAAAAAGGAAGAAGACAAAATGACAAAAAATACAAACAAGGACAGAAAGATGTTAAAAATATTACTTTTGTATTTTTTTCACTCACTACTTTTTTAAAAGAAGATTTCCTTGTATTTTAAATAGTGCCAGAGAGCAGGCAATCTTGTGCCACTGGGATTTTTATTTATATGATATTTGAAAATAATTATTTATCTTTTCCTCACCTCAAGAAATACTGTTAATTATAATGGCAACAAGATGTTTGCCAGAATCTTTCATTTTACTTTATGATGTGTGATATTTTTTTTAACGTTTTGTTCTAATTTAATGAGAAATGTTTCATTTGGTTGGTTGCATTTGTTCACTGCGTCACGTGGTAGCACACAAATGTCAACACACTGGCCATTCTGAATGGGCACTGTGGCTGATGCAACAAGTCTATTGGAGTGTAGATGACCGTTATTCCTGTCAAGGATGAGGACACTGGTTTCTTTTGATTTAGAAGAATATAAATTTAATAATGAAGATGAAAAAAGTTGAACATATATCAAACATTAAAACATGAAGGGAAAAAACATTAAGACATACAGACATGGTACAAGGTCGTAACCGGAGGAGAATCTCTCTAAAGATCTGTGGTCCCACAGAAGTCTGGAACTATCCTGCCCCAGTCAGATAGGGGAGCTTTTTTTTAAAGACTTTGATCACGTTGGTCAGTCTGTTCCCTGATGGAAGGACGCCGCCCTTGCTTCGGCGACAACAACAAGACCAAAGTCTTAGCAGATGGTTTGTTAAGGTCAGAATGACATCAGTTTAGGAGCTTTATGGTCGGACCTTTCAGCTAAACATTAATTAAGAGCAAGGTAGTTAAGCTAATACATGAAATTCCTCTACAGAGAAAATGATTAGAGATACATTAGAGATATGAAAGTCAGGATGAAAGTGCCTGGTAGAGATCTCACAGTACTGTGAATACATTGTTAATGGCCGCTTCACTGACAGAACCCTTAAACATTTTAGTTTGTCCTTAAAAAGTACTTTTCAGACATCATGAAAAATATAAATTTAGTGAATAAATAAGTGAAATACCATGCACTGATAATCTCCCAGTGCATTCTTTGTGTTTAAGTGCTATAAAAATCAAGGCCCAGACATTTATTATTCTAATATGACAGTGTGTACACTTGATGTTAACACTTGGTTCCCGTTCAAGCTAAGCTTGAGTTCTTGCTGAAAATCAGCTTATTTGTGTACAAGCATTCACAACCACAGGTCCATACCAGTGCTCCCAGTCTCCAGTGCCAGCATCATTTACCCCAGTGTTCAACTGGCTGTGACAACTGGCCCCACATTTCTTAACTGCTATGTGATTGTGTGTACTAGACAAAATGTACCCCGTCATAAGCTGCTTCTTATTAGCACATAGGTTTCCCGTCTAAGCTCCATTTATCCGCGGTGTAATTCGTGTGATCAGCCTGTGTAATTAAAAACACCTGGATGCTGTGTGCAGGTAGCTATTTTAAAACTGATCCACATAAATTTAACAACGATGTGTTTATAACAGAACACAGACACATCTTGGAAGATGCCTCTTACCATAACAAAAGGCTCAAACATCTGGATTGACACCTTGAATTTAAGTCGTCTGAACATTTGATGTGTCTGATTATGAAGGTGTAAGTGTTACCAAAATACCAATTGCCCAAACAGTAGAACATCAAATATTGTATTGTATTTTATAAAATTCTAATTACTAAAGAAATAGTTCTGTTTTTTTACTTTTTTAGATTACAATAAATAAAAACACAAATGATAAAATCACTAACAGTAAATTCACCTTTTATAGCATTATATAACTTTCAAATTTAACTTTCTGTTTGTAACACTGATATTCATTATGAACATTCCTGTCGTTGCCCAGCAACATCCTGAGGCTAAAAAATAGTATTGCACAAGGTTTTTTTGATTTATGACACAGTGTCACATGCTGGCAACTGAATGTCAACACAATGGCCATTTTCAGCACTCATCATGGCTGATTCATCAATAAATGCAAGAAGACATTATCGGAGGAAAGAATGATCAAACAAAAGAGTAAAACATCAGACAAGAGTCTAAATCAGAGCAGGTTTTACTGGTTGGAAAGACCTCAGAGGTTTGGAAACATGCCAGGGGATGCCGCATGGAGAAAATCTGACAAATTTCCTTTTTTGTTAGATTATTAAACACAATGCTGGACCTTTCTGAAAAAACAACCAGTGCAACAGGAAGTGGAACCATCAAGGGTTTAAAATGTAATCAAGCAATCTCTATATCTAGTCTAAACGCTGATACATTTGGCAGCCCATCCCATCATGGAGTTAAATGTCATTTTCTCACCACATTGTGTATTTTACAGCAAACTCCAACTTTAAACGATTTTCTTGGAAATTGTCCACATATTTATCTTCATATTTCAACACCTAAATCTTTTGCAGTGTGATAAGCTATGTCTGGGGAACATTGTTTTAGCAGAGGTGTGTAAAAGTGTTGCCTCACATTGACACAATCACGCAACCTTTTTCCTTAAAGGATGCAAATGATACTGAAATGGCAATAAAAATGTAGCAGATGCTTTCATTTTAACATAATAATTACACAAATGGAGCAACAACAACTAATGAGGATCATTGCAGAAACCAGTTCCTCATTGCCGAGCTGGCTCCCTCTCAGACCTAATGACTAAGATCACATCTACAGTATCGATCGAGCTCTGGGCTTTTGGCAGGACCACCAGTCATTTATAATCCCTCTTGGATGTTACTGCTGACCTTTCTCTTTGCTCAGTTAAATCGTTTGAGCCTCTCCGGATTACCATCAGTGGTACAGCATTGTGATTCTGGTAAAAGTTTTATTTCCATTCTTAAAACAATTCAAAAACATATATTGAAAAAACTAAACAACAACAACAAAAAAAAAAAGTATGTCAGCGTCATGAGTTGAATTTCAGACATTCACCTCCACTGCATTGTAGAGTGATTAGTGAGAATTTTGTATGAAAAGATCATCTTGCAGAACAGGACAAAACAGCGTGATCTAAAAAAAAAAAAAAAAAAAAATGCTGCTCACTATTATTAAAACAAAGAAAAAAATATCTTTAAAGTCACCATTAAACATCTTACGTTATATTGATATTTACATTTTCCCCTGTACTATTTGTGGAGACAAAATTATACTATTTGCTGTCATATTACTGTCAAAAAAGAGAATAAGCACAAACTGAGATTAAACACAAAGATTTGTGTAAAAAATCTGTTTTTTACAGGTGGTTTCAGGTGGTTTCTGGGATATGCCATCATTTATTCAATGTTTGGTATCATTTCTTTGTCCTTCACAAGCCTGTTTAATACAGAATTGTCATAAAGCTTTCAGTTGGAGAACTCATGTTAGCATTTAGCATTTTGACACAGTCAATACACCTAAACTCAGCAATCCATTAATTAGTTATCTTGAAAGCTTTATTCTCTCTCCATCCTTTTATAAAATGTCATCAATGAGAGAGATTTAATAAGTGAAATGGTTAAGAAATCAGATTCCAAAGCATTTAAAATATCACACGTTTTCACTGATTTAAATCAGAACCGTATAAATCTGAAAGCAGAATCTGTTTAAACTCATTGTATTAAAAATAACTAACTTTGTTGGAATGACTGTAAAATGAAAAGGACATATTTTCAAGGTTGTATACGTCTCTCATAGATGCAACTTTGATGCAACAAATGAAGAATCATTCTGCATCAGTATTTAATGAGACAAGAATTGATTCATGATGACTAATTCCTGTCTTTGTTAAACTTATAAACACCTGAAGTTGCTGTAATCTTGGGAACACGTTGATTTTTTTTCTCCATCAGCTCTGTTGCAGCCGTGTTTGGTATTATTGTCTTGTTGCATGACGCAATTTTAGCCCAGCTTTAGCTGTTAGACATATGGTCTCATTTTTGACTTTGATATATGTAGTACTTTGCATCTTAGTGTAATTTTTGGGTAAATAAATTATCTATAATATATATTATCTGAAGTTGTATTTACGCAATTTAGAGTCCTGCTAAGGAGCACATTACAATTTATAATCATGTTTGATGTGTAAAAACTGAAATAAGGTGAATAAATGAGTTTATTTGTCACATTACTGTAGTAAAGCGTGACTTCCACCTTCTTGCAATAGTGTTTCATGCAACTATTTATCAGTCTAGTTTTAAAGAATGCTGCCTATTTATCTTAATTTATCTTTATCAGGCTAAAAATCTGGTGTAAAAACAAAACAAAGATGGAATATTGCTCCTTATGTGTCTTCCTCACCTTCAGCCTCTGATGCGTAAGTCTTTTTTTGGAGGTTTTTTCCTTACCCATCCTTTGCCTTCAGTGTTTGGGAATCCAGTTATCTTTTATTTATCTAGTTGTGCTTTTTTCATGTGATACATGCCTTCAGGCAGATTGTCCCAGTCAGAGAATTATGGTTCTAAATAATGGGAATGCAGTCAGATGCAATAAGGATTCATAATCTTATTAGAAACACTGCTGTCAATGCACATGATGACTTAGGTGCTTTTTTATTTATTTATTTTTTTACTTGACATGGAAATCTATTGAATTAGGTGGGAGCTTCTTATAGTGGGTAGGAAAACACGAAGGATCTTCTTCTTTCGGGAACTTTACTGAACTCCAGAAACAGGTCAGTTCACATTACTGGACTGGTGGTACAATAGTTTGCTGCGTTGTTAGGCCTCTAGCTCAGGCACAGATTTTGCTATGTCCATGCAAGTGAGCCGTGAGTGCCGTACAACTAATAAAACTAAAAGACAATCTCACGAGGGTATGCGTTATGTCTGTAGCAGAGTTGCATTCACTGACCAAACCTAGGCTAGGAAAAGTTAGAACAGTATGGCGGCTTTTTAACAGTAACAGTTTACCTGCCTTACACTAGGAAAAAGTTTGATTTCCCAACAACCCTTGGTCTTTTCATTTCCGTATTATCTTTTTGTGATATTTTTTTCTTTAGACAGAGTGAATGGAAACAGAAATCTGTCTGTTTTTGATGATGTGCAATGTTTTTAGCATAAAGAACATAAATCAGCCAGATACTAACACAGTTTTACATTATCTGTAGTGATCAGTGTGAACTTTCCAGAGAGAAATCCACATTTAAACCAATATTACATGTGAGGTTTTACTGTTAGTCTAGGTTAATGAGTGCTGCTTGTATCAAAATGTAAGAGTAGGACAGTGGGAGAGCTGGTCTGACCTCCTGATTCTCAACTCACCAGCTTTGTTTAGGAAGATCAAGGGACTTTTGGATATTTATACCTCACAGTTTTATTTGTGTCACGTGCTGTAGCACGTGAATTTTTAACAAGCATTTCATCTTGTGTTTTAGGTCCAATGGCGGTGGAAACTGAGAAGCTGAGAAGATCCCCAAAATTTTAAGTAAAAACAAATGCTTAAAAACACGTGTGGCAAACTGTGATTCAGAATGCCAGAAAGAAAGATAAACTATTTTTGATGCAGTAATAGCAAGTTTTCATTGCCAGTTTTTGACATAAAAATCCTTGGCCACACTTGAACACAGGGTATGTCCATAGCATTATTTTTCAAAAGGGCCTTCATCTTGCCTGGTGAGGAGTTTTAGAGCCACACAAGTCTTTTTTTTTTTTTTTTTAAAGAAGGCTCAAGGGATGTTGGAGGATAAAGTCGGAGTGCATCCAGCAAGTAAACCTGAAGCTAGAATATATCATTACTGTTTACTCAGTCGTTATTCAAAGATTGACAAATGCATTTGGGGCATATTTCTCTGGAGTCTGCAGCGTTAACACTAAAGGGTCAAGAGGGAAGTGTAGTGGTGATCCTGTCAACTGAATTTTTCATCCTGCTCTAAGCAACCTCTTATCTATGTTTTTATACCACAACCAAATATCACTGACATTGGAAGGGCTTGAGGAAGTTTTGCCTTGGGGGCAGATAAAACTGTGACCACTAAATATTTTTTACAGCTAGTATGGCAGTTCATTTTTATTTTTTCTCTGACATCGATTCAGCTGTTCTCATTTTGTGACATCTCGTAGCTCTGAAACCACATTTTCATATAGGCTACATGTCATACATTCAGCATTAAAACAATTACGGAACAGATGTGTTTTAGTTACATGATGTCAAGATTGGACTGATAAAACAATGTACAGTCACTTAAGGAAAGGTTATGAAATTACAAGTCCAGAAACCAAGATGGAAGGAGGCTTTCTATGGTGTTAAACACAGTTTGGGGTCTTTTTTGCTCTGATGTCAGCAGGAGGCTTCAGCACTGCATTGCAAACATGACTTCTGAGACAATGAAGCCCTGTAGTTATTGAAATGACAAATATATATTTTATAGCAGAGATAATCTTACAAAATGACTTAAAATGACATTTGGCTGTTGATATATTATTTAAATAATGTAAATAATAATAATATAACTAGTCAGTCTAATGCACATAGTTCCAGTCATTTTACAGATGTCACACATTGCAGTGTAAAAACTTAATAGTTTATACACCATCATGTTTCCATGGAGTTTACAGATTTAATCTGTGCACAAGTTTCCTATATTTTGACTTTATTTTCTCCAAAGTCTAAAAAGCATATTAGGTAGATTGATGATTTTAACCTAACACTAACAATAAATTTGAGCAAGCGTTATTGTTTGTCACTGTGTTGGGCCCTGTGATGGACTGGTTAACCCCCTTTTAAGCCTGAATAGGATAAACCGACATGAAAACTAATGAAATATTGCAATCATCTGGCTGCAACAGCTGCTAATAAGATATGCAACAGTTCAGAAATATTGGCTAAAGTTGAGTCTACACTTTTTTTCATCCAAAAAAAATGATATGGTAAAAAAATATGTAACTTGGAATATACTACTAACAGCTACCTACTTAAAAAGAATAATGTAATTATACCAAAAAGGAAAAAGTCTTCTAGCTTGATAAAAATGATGCACTCTTTCATGATGAATAAAAAAGAATAAAAAACTGCACTAAAACTTGTAATAGCTTCTCAAAACTGCAGTGGTCACATAGAACGTCATGTTTTAGTAACATTACCGAGCAGGTCACGTGAAGAATTTTTCCTTCTGCCATTCACATAATGTTGCATTGCTTCACAATAAACCACTATTAAACCAGACCTCAGTTTATTCTCTATAACACGCACAACTGTGTGCTCAACAAACATTAACAAAACAGAAATGCAGTAGGTTGAAAGTGTGTGTGAGCTACTGAAAGGTGTATAAATAAACTGGGGAAATAAACCCAGTCAAAGGCTCATTCATGTCCAAACTCACAATTACTTGAAAGCATGTGTGCATGGTGTGTACAAGCCTGTAATTTTTTATGTCTCCACCTTTCTAATGCAAACAACTCTGCAAGAAGCTCACTCCTTCAGGTGTCAGAGGGAGCCGGGGCAGCGCAGCCATCAGTGAGAAATATGGGCTGTAAGCCGGAGCTGTAGCGCCATTACCGCCAGCGTCTCACTGCTGCTTTCATCTGTTAGCTCTATCTCAATGGTTATCTGGGGAACCTGGCGGCTGCGCTGCCATCAAATTGGAGCAAGGCAGGAAGAAGGAAACAAAGACTATTATACAATGGGCGAGTGTGTGTGTGTGTTGGCATGGACTCAAGAAGCAAGAGTGAGAAATTTAGTTCTGTGGAAGTGCCAGAGTGTGTTCCTGCGCACATGAGTGCACACGTGCATTTCTCAGCGCGCACATTAGCACACACGAGTGAGAGAGCGTAAGAAATGAAAAGCCTGGGCTGGTCCATGAGAAGCTGTGTGGCTGCGGGCCACAAAGAGAAGCTAACACAACACTTTGTGTGCACCGCCTTTCTCTCTCCAGCAGCAAGTCATTTCACTCAGTAGCAGCGGATACGATGCAGCTTTCCCGACAACTCTATTCAACAAAGTTCAGCTTGAAGTAAAGTTTTTAATTCGTTCTGTTTCTGTATGCAAGTTTGCCGCCATGAGCAAGTATTAACATCATTAGTGGTAGCATATGCTGGTGCCCAGAGTGATTTGGAAGCATGTGTCCCTCCCCCTAGGGCTGTATAAGAGACCTCTCTGAGCCACTCTGATGCAAAGCCGTCATTTCCAAAGTTAAAAGCTGCTGGGCTTTCTTTTCAAGCTAACAAAGGCAAAGCAGAACTCACACAAAGGTGTTCTTACATCCTAAACAGTTAAAAACAGTTTAACTGAATTAAACTTTCACCCCAACACTCTGGACATCTAATAGGAGGCCTTGTTAGGAAATGGAAATGATGATATAGGCCAAGACTTGATTAGAGAATTGTCATGCCTGGCAGAAAATATTAGTGAATATGAAGACAGTGTTTTAAATGTACAGCACTGATCAAGTAGTTGTAATGCAGCTGCTTGCGCAGGGACAAAGACTCATCTGCTGGCAATTTGTCGGAGCTCTTGCTTTGAATCATGTTATGGTATCATATTGAATGTGTTCTGTTATTAAAGGCTATTTAATAGGTTTTCTGTTTTCCAAACTTTTGCTCTAATTTAGGTCCTCCTCTCAGTAGCCACATGTACACGAGAGTTTTAATTGTTTTTCATTTGGAATAAAAGTGAAAATGACAGTTTTGAATTCAATTTAATTATAAAGCAAGTGACTGTATTATTCCTGTTTTAAATCCTAATGAATAATTCCTGGCATGTTATTCCAGTCCAATTTCTCTGCACTTCCTTTCTTCTCTTGACCCATCACGATGATGCACATATTCATTCTTTCTTCTGAGTAGTATTCTCGTGTAGAGCTGCTACTTCAAACTTGAATTGAAAAGAAAAGAAGCAGGAAGTTTGAGCAAAAAAAAAAAAGAAAAAAGAAAAGAAAAAGAAAAAATCTTGTAGGCAGTGTTAAAAAGCAGCAGTGTCCACTTCACCGTGCTTATAATTTCATTAAATTAGCTTTATGTGAAACTGATCAGCATAAAACTAACAGAGCATTTTTTTCATAAAAAATAAAAGGAAGATAAAAGAAGTACTTTGAATTGTTTTGAACATGAAAGGCGGGATACAAATAAACTTGCCATGCCTTTTTATACCACATAAATACCAGATTCTATTTTTTAAAGCATCTCTGTATTGGAGCTTTTATTTAAGGAAAATATTTTAAAAATGTCTGAAACATCTAGAAAACATAAAAAAAATTGTAAACATGTAAATTTAAAGCTTTCAAATACATTAAAGTAATTATTTGAGATAAATAAAACTTAAATGCTTTTATTCTAACTTTGTAGACTAATTTGCCATTTACATTTTACATTACTGTTTAAGTTGAGTAGATTGCTTGGATTGGAGCACAACACATTTACAGCGTGTAGCATCTTTCGGTCACTTCTGATTTATTAATAAGATGGAAGCTAACAACAGCAACAACATCGCTTATAAAACAATAATAAATTCTGTATGTATACACAAAATGTTTAAAGACACACATACATCATGAATCTAATCATGATTTTTATAGTTTAGCAATTTAAAAGCAACATTTCTGATCATAACATTTAAAAAAATGTAAAGATTGTATTTTATTAAATCATTTATGAGAACCAGGAGAAATGTTGGGAGAAATATTAAAGTATGAGGCAGAAAACCAATTCAGTTGCCATTTTATCCAGCCCCTCAGGCAGGATGGGATTAAAGAAAAAAAATCTTTACAGTGTTCCTGAACACAATTTTCTATTTTGAATGAAAAAAAAGAAGCATTAAAATAATTCTCTTTTAAATCAAATATCATACGAGAAAATGAGTGTGTAACATGAATCTGTCCTGTGTTTTAATGATTTATACAAAACTATTATTTGAAATCACAAAGAAAGGAGTCCTGGATAATTTCCAGCTGACTCAGTTCAATCTTTTTAAGCGCCACTGATGCTAAACGATATCTGCAGGTTTTGGAGCAACTTTGCTTGTTATTGGTGTGGGAGCTAAACTTGCCTCCTTTAAGTCCAGACCTGTCACAGAAATATATATACTTTGTATCATTTGTTTCCTCTCAATGGTTATAAAAACCAGTTTGTCATACTGTTTTGTTTAGACACTACTACATAGAGCAGCATGTGCTTTTGCAGACATGTGTGTACAGTCTACTGTGTGCGTCTGAATCACATCAGTACTAGCGGTGGTGAGCTGAAGCAAAGGCACATAAAGAAGAGTTATGGCTCTATCGCCTAGTGTTTCTGTCTCTCAGGGAGCACCTATGTGAGAGAGACCTTTTAGTGCTGACACATGCCTCAGTGCCTCTAAGGTTCAGGAAGAAGATATTATGTTTCTGATGTATGGCTGCAAGCACAAACACCTCAGAGCAAATGATGACAGAGATAATAATGACTGCTGAGGCTGCTAAAGGAGATGCATGCTAGTCTGAAACCAAGTTTGTGCAGACATGCGTTTAGCGGTGGATAATAATACTCATGATGTTCCATTTGTAATTCAGGCTGTGGTCCGTATGAACCCCTTTGGGGTTAATTCTTATTTGGTGCATTTAGGTGTGATTGATCTGGCACTCAAGCTACGCCTACAGCAGGCTGAGATAGCCTGTGCTGCGCCCAGAGACCTGTTGGTATTATGAATAGATCTGGTTTGCATTTGTCGATAATATGGATCCAAACACTTACACTTCAGTGGTACAGGGATGGGCCGAGGAATGTGTGTGAAGGAACCCTGGTAACGAAAAACATAGGTTTAAACAGCGTTTTCATTTAGAAAAAGGGGGCAGCTTTATTTTTAGTTGTAAGGTTTGTCAGTATAAAATTAGTTTTGTGGGAAGGATTTGGAAAAAATGGAGTCATTGAATAGTAACGTAAATCCATAATTATGATTTCTGTCCCGTTATGAAGGTACATGAAGTAGAAATTTTAACAATACTGGAATTGAAACTTGATTTTTGCTACCACATACCTGTAGCTTTTGGGATTCTAATTAAGTAGCAAAGTTAATTCTGTAAAATATGAAGTTTATTGATAAATAATAATAAAGTGGCTTATCTCCCTGAGGGAATGGTTGTTTTTCTATGAAAATTTCATAATGACCACGTTATCGAACTCCTTCATTTTGGTTCGAAATGAAGAAGTACAGTGCAAAAAACATACCTACCCTTTCTTTTTTCTCAGTCAAAATTAAATCCAACTGAACCTAAACTTATTTCTATTTGCTGAATGCTGCAATAATGGTGTCATGCCTGGCTTCTGCCACACCCTAATTCCAGACTTCATCAGCACAATTACCCTCACCTGGCTCTGGATTCATTACACCTGATTACCTGCACCTGCTCCTTATTCCTTCACTGCCATATAACCTGCAGAGATCCAGTTATTCCTTGCATCCCTGCGCTGTTAGTGGAAATGAGCGAGTCGCCGCTGTGCCTGAGACGGGAAAAGCTGGGGATTCACTACTGGGCGAGGGTGGCTAGACATAGTAGAACTTTGGTAGCCAAGTGTTTGTGGGAGGAGTGCTGGGAGTTTGTAAAAGAGTCAGAGAAAGTATGTTATATAGCTAAAATTGCAAAGGTATCTCAAACTTTGGGGCTTCAGAAAGATGCTGTGATGGGTTTAGTGTGGCCTTCGGTGCCTCCATGGCTGATGCCTGAGCCTGAAGTTAATGTTGATTTGCTGGGCATGGACAGAAGATTGGCTTGTGATCTTCTCCAGCGGTATTTTACAGAGCAGAGTGGTGCTGTAAAATCTTCACTGATGGGTCAAAGGAGGGATGTAAGACTGGCTTTGGCCTGTTCATCTCTTAGCCACAGGTTAAGCGAAGTGTCCATGCGTCTGATAACTTGTTTGTGTTTGCTGTGGAAATGATCGCAATATGGTTTGCGGCGAGGTGGGTTGAAACAAATAAACCCTTATTGTCAATCATTTGTTCCGATTCATCTGCTGCATTGTTGGCGCTTAGGCATAGGACATCAGATGCCCGTCCTGACTTAGTCTTTTATATTCTATCATGCCTCCACAGAGTTGAAAGGATGGGTTTTGCTGTAAATTTTGTTTGGGTTCCTGGGCATCAAGGTGTGGATGGCAATGAGGTAGCTAATAGACTGGCCAAATCGGCACTCCAGAGGGATGCAATAGATTTTGTGCTGCCTCTCGGGAGGCAGGAATGCTTTGCCATCAGTAAGGCACATCTTGTGCATCAATGGCAAAAAGAGTGGGAGGAGGAAAGGTGAGGGAGGCAATTTTTTGGAATGTCAATCATCTGTATTAAGTAGTGGATGTTGAAGGGCCACTTGCCGTAGAGAAGAAGTGGTTTTAACAAGACTTAGGCTCGGACATTGTGGCCTTGCAGCTTGTTTGTGGAAACTAGGGAAGCACTGTGATGGATTGTATGAGTGTGGGGAATTGGAAAATGTCAGTCATGTTTTGTTGTTGTGTCGCAAATATATAAGCGAAAGGAGGCAGTTATTAATAGAACTTGAACAGGCGGGTCTTTCTGTTATTTCGTTTAAAGCATTTTTTTTCTTCAAAGGAGGGGCAAGATGCAGTTGCGGTGCTGTCTTATTTAAGACTTACTGGCCTTTTTTCAAGAATATAGTGAAGCATAGTAACATCATAAGTGGTGGAGGGCAGCATTGCGCATACCAGCGTATAGCCTGCCGGAAATAATAATAAGCTATTCCATGTCAGACATTGTGCTCACAGCCCTTTTCCTTTCATCGGCATCTCATCCTGTTTTCCCTTCCCCAGCTCCGACTCACCTGCCTGTTTGTGGATTACCTTCTCATCCGGACCTTGACCCGTCTTTGGATTACCCACAGCCCGTCACCCTGATTTGGACCTCACCTATCTTCCCTGTTTCCCTCAACATGACAATGCTTTTTATTCCATACTAAACTCAGTTGGCTTCTCACAAAATCATCTTAACCCTGTTCTGTCTGATCATTTCTTAATAACCTTTGAATTTACTATACTTGACTACACAATAGCGGGAAAGAAAATTCATTGTAGCCCTTGTTTGTCAGATAGCGTTGTTACCAAATTTAAGAAATCAATTTCATCAGTATTTCCTACAACACCATGTGTTGAAATGACAGAACATCCATCTGAGTTCTCGTCCAACACAGGTTGATGAATTTGTTGATAGTGACAGCTTTAATGTGTACAACACTAAACAATGTAGCTCCTCTTAAAAAGAAGATGACCACTCAGAAGAAGCGAGCTCCTTGGTTTAATTCACAGCTTTGCGCTTTCAAACAGACATCAGGGCACTTTGAAAGGAAATGTCGTTCATCTGGTTTAGAAGAGTCTGGAAAGAAAGTTTAATAGTATATAAGAAAGCCCTGCGTAAGGCTAGAACAGATTATTATTCATCATTAATAGAGGAGAACAAGAACAATCCCAGGTTTCTCTTCAGCACTGTAGCCAGGCTGACTAGGAGCCATAGTGCAGTTGAGCCTTGTATTCCTTTAACTCTCAGCTGTGATGACTTCATGAGTTTTCCTTAACAAAATAGTTTCTTTTAGAGATAAAATCCATGATATCCTTCCCACCAATGACGATCTGTCAACTGCAGCCGTTTTAGAGACGTCTTTAGAACCTGATTTTTATTTATGTTTGAACCATTTCTGTCCTGTACAGCTCTCAGAATGAACCAAAATAATAGCTTCAGCTAAACCTTCAACTTATATTTTGGACCCAATCCCAACTAGATTATTCAAGGAAGTGTTTTCCTTAGTCACTACATCTGTACTGGATCTGATCGATAAATCTCTATCAACAGGATATTTACCTCAAGCTTTTAAGAAAGCTGTAATCAAGCCTTTACTTTTTTTACCTTTTATCGCATAATATAATGCTTCCACTGCCATACTTTACAGTTGGAATGGTGTTTTCAGGCTTACGAGTGACGATCATAGAGGCAAACGGTTCCACTTTAATTCCATCAGACCACAGGACATGTTTCCAGAAATTAGCTTCTTTGAATCTGAGTGCATTTTCAAACTGTAAAATGACTTTTTTATGTTGCTGAAGGAGTAATGACTTCTTCCTAAATGAGTGGCCTTTTAGCTCATGCCACACTTTTCTGATTATGGATATTGACACATTCTTACCAGCTTGAACCATCATCTTCGGAAGGTCTTTAGCTTTGGTTCTGAGTTGATTTGTATATGTCGGACCAGAATACAATAATCTCTGGGGCACAGACTTAATCTTCTTCCAGAGTGGATGATGGCAGGACATTCTTGCAGATAGTTTCCTTGGCATCTTCAAGCATATGAAAGTTGTACATAAAGAAAACAGACTTGTGGATCTTCACGATTCTCTTCACGATGTCCTGGTTTGTTTCTCTTGAATTTCCCACATATAACAAGTAAGCAGTGTGTTTGACATGGGGCCCAAAACACATGCAGATGTAGTACTTAACCTATGAGAAGCTCTCAAAGTCTGATAATCATCATCTGGGATCCCCAAACTGTTTAAAGACAAGTAATCTTTCTTTCTAATCTTTCTGTATGTAAACTTCTGACTTTAAAAAAGTATTAAAACCTTAAGACCTAAATCATGAAAGGTTTAGTCTGATTTGATTGCAGACAGTGAGAAAAAAATATATTGACTGTATAAATTACTGGACTGAGCATACCATCACGTGACCCATAGGTCACGTTCAAATAAAGATATGTGAAAAGATTTTTTCTTTCTTTTATTTATATCGCTGCAAGAATATCAAGAACATTGAAATTTTATTACTGACTTCATTCTTTTTTTCCCTCTCCATCCATCCTCCATCTTTTTTTCTTTGATTTTTACTTCTCCCCCTCCTCCTCTTTATTCTCGTTGTCTTGATAAATGTTACATTGAGCATAAATGTTTCAGTGCCACATGCAATTTTGATGGAGGCGCCACCATCCCAGTGTCTTTTTAGTATGTGGGCCTAATTGTGCCATGTGCAGTTTTTCTCTCCTCTTCCATTCAACTTAAATGCAAAGCAAAAAAATATATATATATAAAAAAAACGGTAAGAGGGAATAGTCCCTTATCCCGGGTGTGCTCAGTATTCTCCATCCTGCAGAATGACTGATGAATTCCACAGATGTTGACACAGAATTTTTTTTCAAATCGTTTATTTCCAGTATATCTGATTCTATTCTGGTCTGCTCGTCTGTGAAAGTGATCTTTCTGGAAGTCTAATTCTCTCATCAACATAATATCTCCCATGTTGATCAGTGATGCTGCAAATGTTTGTCATTGCCCGCAGTCAGACCTGGGGGGTCAGAGGGAATGATGAGGAAAAATGAACATAACTAAAACCTTGTTATGTCTTTCTCTGTTTTTAAGGTAATTTTCATTTAGATGATTTTTTAATCAAATTAAAGATATAAATCCTAATAATAAGACGAGTTTAAGGATTTTAGAACGTCCTCTGATCAGTTTTTGACTTTTAAGATTGTTTATATGAGTTCAGTATTACAGCCATGATAACCCGCAAAATCTTTACAAATCTGCAACCAGGTTACTTTCACACTCTTATTACAAAATTATTCTGCCTTTGTTTTATAATCTCCAGGCCATTTTTTAACTAAGTCAACTTTGTGCGAAGCTTCAGCACAAACCAACCTTGAAATCTCCAACACTCTAAAGGAATTCACAGTTTTGCTGTTTTCATTCTTTATTTCGGAAGCCCTCGCTTTAACATCGGTCTTCTGTGGTGTTTCAGCAGAGACAACCACGCACACGCGTGCACACACAGGTGTCGCTTTCTGCTGCCGTGAATCTGCAGATGCCGCCGCAGCGCGTGCGGCGTGCAGCGGCTGACGTCAGGAGCGGAGCGAGAGGAGTTGAAATAGGGCAGAGCAGGAGCAGAGCGCTGAGAGGAAACCAGCCCGAGGAGCCAGTGGATGGCAAGCTGCTACTGAGAGTTGGGACGCGCTACTCACAACCAGTGTGAGCTGTACAAACCTCACCGAACCGGGAGGAGACGGGCGGAAGTACCACGCAGTTTGGACGAGTCTCCGCGGGGAAGTCTGTGGCGTTTGTTTTTCTTCTTCTTTTTGCAAGATTTTTATTTCTGTCCACCCTCTTTGCCTCGGAATATCACAGGTAAGGCGGAAGCTATCTCTACTAGGACGGATTTAATGTTTTCTTTCAACAACAAGTTTGTTTGATTTGTGTGCGTGCCACGTTGCTTTAAGGGGGGGTACGTGAATACACGCTGCTGGGAGGGTGGCTTTAATTCTAAATTAGTTTCAGCTGAGAAGAATGCCATCAATAATAGAGAGGTCCAGAAATGCCACCCTGAATGGGATGTGAGGTGCAGCTTTTTAGCGCAGGGGCGATGTCAATGACAATCTGTGACAGTGTTTAAATGCACTGCTTGGCGTGTCACTGGTTTTGTCTGGCGCAAAACGGGAGGCAACTAATCATACATATTCAGGTGCCAGCTGTTCTAGCCTCCCATAAATAAACGGTGGCTTTAATTGCTTGAAAACACCAGGACGGGTTTGAGATAAATGGCTTCAGCGTGACTTCTCTGCCCGGTTGCACCAGGTTTGCGGAAGCGGGAGAGGATTGGATGGTAACACAAACACACACAAACAAATCTGCATCCCTCGCTGGGCACTCTTGGCTTGGATTTCCGGTCGTAGCCCCTCTTCACCTCTCACTTTCTCTCCCGTTGGTCAGTTGATGTGGAAGACGCTGATAAGACTTAATCTATTCACAATGAGTCCCTTATGGGGCGAACGGGATCGGAAACAAGGTAGAGGATACATAAAAAGTCCTCAGAGTGAAAGGAAAGGAGAGCCTTAACGAGATTTCCTTGTCTGATTGTGGGAAATGAGCTGCTTCGGTGCTCTCTTAAGGGAAAATCCTATCAGTGTCACCAGAGAGCCGGCACAGCAGCAGTAAAACCTCTGTGACGGCCCAGCGGAGTGGGAAATGGAGACTGCTACGCGCGCACGTTGCCTTGATGCGGCGTGTACAGAGACAGAACTCTCCATGGTGCTGAAGCCGCTACGTTGCCACACTCTTTACCTTCCACTCGTGCTTCAGCCTCCTTGTGGTTCGTTTGATGTTCTCCCTACATGGAAGCAGATGCGGAGCAGCAACAGAACTCTGACCAAAAAAAGTCCCTCCGCATTTCACTGACAAACAACCAGCATAACTCTCAGTCTTCTACTGGAAGAGCTCACACACGCGCACATACACATCAGGCGCACATGCGACCACTTGCGTGGATCAATATCTCGTCTTCGCTCCCGAATGGGGATATTAATGGGAGTGGTGCTCAGCTGAATCTGTATGAACTAACTCATAATTCACGGCAACACGCAGCTCTGAGACTTAGAGGCTGTGCGAGTGTGTGTGTGGTGGTGGTGGTGGTAGTGGGGGGCAGATAAACAAGCAAGAGCGCTAGAATGTGTATGCTGAGTCAGTGAAGACTTGGTGAAGACACAGATCAGCATCAAAGCAGCACGAGAGCTGGGATGAAACCTCTCCTAATCACCCGTGATTAAACAAGTCATGCCCTGGGGTCGGCTTGAGAAATAATGATGTAACCCAGAATAGTGACTCAGTCAGGCACATCATAGTTTTCCGTCTGCAGTGTAACTTATTAGCTGTCTTAAAGACAAGCATTACAGCCAGTCCAGCAGATTATTTGGTGGTTGCTTCAGAGACAGCTTAATATAATGGGATGGCTCACATACCCCAGTGCATCCACATGCACACAAACACTGTAACAAAGCCAATCATTAGGGTAGAACTGGCCTTCTGGAAGGCTCAGCTGATATCCAATTAAACTCTGCAAAGGCTCAACAGCATATGTGCATGTGGAGGAAGCATGTGTGCTATAGATGGTGGGAATTTGTTTTAATAATGAAGAATTTCATGGCTAACAGTTGAGACCGAATGCGGTGTGTTGTAAGACAGCGTTCCCATCCTTTTTGCAGGTTATCTGTGATATGCTATTTTTGGCCTGGCAGCCAATTCATCCCGGCTGTCAAACTGCATTTAAATAAATCATTATGAGCAAGCCATTGACCTTATGGGTGACACTGGCAAAATGGAAGCTGCAGCGAGCCATCATTTGCCAGTAAATAGTTACACAGTCAATACTTGCGTTGTTTTGTGGTTGTTGATGATTGATTTGATTTTGAGTTGATTAAATCCAACAGATGCAGTTTGCATTTGAAGTAAACAAGCAAAGAAGGGATGTATATGAAAATGCAAGAAATATTTAAATCTTGGGAAGGAAATGAAAAGGCCAGAGATGAGACTAGAATAGGGTGTTATACTTACAAGATTGGAGTTAATTTTCTTCTTTCCATTTGAATCAAATGTAAGATTTTGATTCCAAATCTGGTTTCTTTCCTTTTCCATGTGTAACAGCTGAATACACATTAGTGGCATTCCTTATAAAAGTTTTTCTTTTAGTTTCAGTTGTACTATATGAACAGAAATATTTGTATGTTGGTGATTTTGAGTCTTTCATTCTTTTCTTGTCTCATATTTACCATTTTCTCAGTAGCCATATCCCAATCGCCTTTATTAAAAGACATCCAGGCTGTAAACAATAATACATGAACAGCTGTTGACAAAATGTATTGAAACGTTTAGGTTGAACATAGTAACATGTTCCTTTACTTTTAAAGATTTGGTGTCAGGTCTTTGGATCGCCATGTAAACACATACTAATCTGGACAAAGTTACTCTCTCAGGTAAACTCTTGTCACCACCTCCATCTCTTGACTTTTCTTTCCAAATTCCCAGGAAATGCCAAGAAATGAGCCCTACTCCAAAAGAAAGGTTAAAACGCATTACGGACTGAGTCACAGTCTTATGAGCTTCCGCTTTCACCAGGCGCACACATTGCGATGGGGCTTACAAGATTAGTTTTCAAATCGAGCTGATGAAAATTTTACTTCATGGATTTAAAGGGGGGCATACTGACACTCACACTCAGAGAAATATAACTCTGATTAAAACGTGGCCCGTGAAAATGGTAAGCACTTAATAACAATGACACTGAAACGGAGGTGGATAGTAAGTTGCCCCATTACATTCTGTACATTCTCATTCCACATTCCCATCGCTGCAGCTCTCCTCATATGTCCCTTTGTACTCCCCGTAGAGTGCAGGGGCTGCAAAACCAGGGCAACACAGTTCACTTGAAATTCCGATCACCCATGTTAAACTTCTAGAAATGACCTTTTACTGCCGCATCCCATATGAGCTGGGAGTATCAGCGCAGCTCTAACCAAACAGAGCTCGCTGCCTTCTGCCTGAATGGAGAAAGCGGATGGAGGAGTTGACAGAGAGGTAGAAATGTGTGGAGGGTTACAGAAAGGTCAGCCGGTGCGTCTGCTTTCAGCGTTGACTTTAGTCAGACGCCCGTCTGCCTCTGCAAACCGTTGATGATTCTTTTGTTTCCTGAAGACGGTAAGAATGACTTCTTTTCTTTTTTAACCTAATCACGACCTGCATGACTAAATAACCCTTGCAGTTCCACCTTCCTCTCAGTCTGGAGAAAACAATGCCAAATCAATTTTCTTAGAATGTTCAAATGAGTTGTTGCTACGCAGTCTGTCAGTGTGAGCTAATCAGGAAAAAGCTTTCAGTTCTGATCTGAATCTAGTGAAGATGCTCTCTCAGGAAAAGATTAGTGTTGTGGTTGTGAAAGTTTCCTTTCTTGTTTGCTAATTTGGGTCTTTAGTCATCTGTGGTGATGTTTTTTGTTTAAAAACATCCCATTTGTGATTTTTTTCTCTGTTTTTATGAAGTATTTGTACAGTTGAACAAGCATGGCATCAAACCTCTGTAGACCATCAACAACACACTTGAAGCTGATAAATGTTTGATTGCTGGTGGGGAAAGTTAATCATTCCAGTGTTTTGGGAAAATAAAGTATAACTAAACCACAACTGTACTTTCTTTTCACCACTAGAACATAGTGAGAATGAAGGGCACTGACAAAAGAAAGGTTGACTTTGTCAATAGCGCATGGAGGTATATTGATGTTTCAGAATGTGTTATTGGAGAGGAATCCTCTGGTCCTCTCACATGCATCAATTTCTGGCGGCAGCATCCAGGCATGAGGCTGCAAATGGCAACACGTGGCAATTCACGGGCTCTAGTTACTATTTTTTTCCAGCCATGATTATGTATACAGACCACAAAGTCTCTCTGAGGAGCCATTTATGCTTTTTCCAATGCAGACCTCTTTCATGTTATTTGCTTACTCTTTGCTGCTCTGTAATTACCAGATGCAGTCATGTTGACCATGCAGACCACTATGTTATGTGGCACTACAGATCCCCCTGATATCCATTTTGCTCTTGAAGCCCTGTCATACAGCCTGCAGGGGATTCGTGGATTTAACAAGTCACTTTCTGCTTGTGTGTCTCTCCCACACACCTGACAAGCAGGATGCAGGCTTTTACACCCAGGGGCTGCCAATCTGGTCACGGAAACTTGTCAGGGGAAACCGTCAATATCAGAAAGGCAATGTGAGACAGGAGGAGAATAGAATATGATGCAGAATAAGTCACTATTCTATCTCTGTCTCTCTCGTGTCAAAATGAGGTCTTATTGCTGTCTAACAGCCTGGGGCTCCATTGGTTCTGTCTCTTCTACAAAGAAACAAAGTGGTAAAGAGGGAGCATGAGGAAATGGTTTATTTGAAGGCTTGTCTGAGAGGGGAAGTTAGTTTTAAAGCAGCAAAAAATGTCCCTCAAGGTCTTTGTCTTTTTGGTCATTATGTTCCTCCGTTTGGGTACGTCTCAGTGCGATCTGAACAGCCATAAATGCATGTTTTCCGCATTATGAGCAGATTAACTTATCTATCACTCCTGCCATATGTTTTGGTCATGCAGTATAATTGCTGTAACGGTGTCGCTGTTGTTGTTCACATTACTCGCAGCATTGTTGGCTGCTTTCTAGCCTGTGTGTGTGTGTGGCTTATGCTAGAGTCTGATGAAGCAGGCTGCTAGTTGCATGAGGATAAATTTCTTCTACTCCAAGGACAATATCAGTTTTCAATTGCAGCCCAATTAATTGTACTTGAAAGCAAATTCCAACAGTTTTTTTCCCTTTTATTATATTTCAGGGTTAAAGGGACGAGTGGTAGACTTTGAGGTTCATTCATTATTTTATTATTTATTCCTATTAATAAATATTATTTCAGTTCTTGTGTTTTTTCCTCTGTTTCTAATAACTAGCAATGATGTATTTTTCTTATTACTGCACCTCAGAACACAGTAGTCTAGATTATTTATAGTCAATGCGACATATGGTAAACCTTTATGCTGAAATACTCACACAAGCTGAACATCAGGAGCTTGTAAATATTCTCCAGAAGCCCAGTTTGATTAATATGAGCCAAAAACAGCATAATGCAGTCTTTAAAAATATGTTGAAATGCTTCATAAATAAAAAGGATGCATGATTTTTTTTAATGCAAAATTTATGACAGAGGTCAAATAAACTTTTGCTTCTGGTTTTAATGTGATTTGTAATATAAGAATTTAATAACTTTACGTTCTCAAACTTGTCTAGTCATGCTAAACTGTGTGCAGATCCTTTTTTAAAGCCACCAAAACCACTCAGACATTTTTAATGCCACCAAAACCACTCAGACCTATCAGGTATATATAGGGACCTACTATATGTGCTCTTTGGTGTCTGGCTGCAGGATTTTTTAAAGTGACATATTATGCTATATTTGCCATCTCACAGTCTATCCTATGCACATCTATGATAATATTATGCATTTTACAACATGTACCAAACTATAGTTTTGCCATACTATTCATTTGTCGCTGAGAGATTTCTAGCTGGAATTGTGAACACCTAGGTCTCTCCTTCTCTCCTCTGTGTGTCTGCGGCTCCCCTGCCCCGCTCGCAATGAGCAGCCTGTAGTCAGTGTGTGCAGTTACATGTGTGGTTGTTCACGAGAGCGCAGCACAGCCACATACACACTTCCTGGATCAGATGGCGCTAAACCTTCTCAGTAGGGGAGGGGGGAGTCTCATGGTGTCGGCCGTTTGCTCTGCTTAAGCTGCATTTTTTTCATTTTAAAGCGGTAAAACTACAGAAACGCATGAATGAAAAATTAAACTAGTTCCGGGATTGTTTTAAGGTACAATTAACACCAATAGAAGGTTAAACACTCATAAAAGTTCATTTTGCATAATATGGTAAATGGACTTGTACTTATATAGCGCTTTTCCAGTCATTTTGACCGCTCAAAGCGCTTTACACTACATAGTA
>JBAMHX010000017.1:16868901-16900816 GCA_037177515.1 Pseudomugil tenellus | reverse complement strand
ACACATATATATATATATATATATATATATATATATGAATGAATTAATGTACATTTAATAGACATTTGTGTGTGTATATGTAACTTCCAGGAGCTGTCCAGACCCTGGGATGATGGAGATCCAAGGGGCAGTGTTAATCTGACTTTGAATGACAGCCTCTAACCCATCTTTGTATGGATGCTTCCTTGAAACCATCACTGTAAAATATCCTGGCATTTCTTTTTGAAAAAAAATAAGATAATAGAGTGTCTAAAAGCTAGAAAGGATGTGTCCCCTTTTTCTGTGGACTTTGTGAAAAAAAAAAAAGAAAAGGTTAGAGCGTGTGATCCTGATGCACGGCTGGCTGACAGATTGACATCCGTGGTCTCGTCAGTATTTTCCTCCAACCGCACAGGAACAAGAGTAAAAAGCAGACAAGTGAGTTTGGGCACAGGCG
Source organism: Pseudomugil tenellus (assembly GCA_037177515.1). Taxonomy (NCBI): domain Eukaryota; kingdom Metazoa; phylum Chordata; class Actinopteri; order Atheriniformes; family Pseudomugilidae; genus Pseudomugil; species Pseudomugil tenellus. The sequence goes on along the minus strand of JBAMHX010000017.1, from coordinate 16,900,380 downwards.
ATTCTCTCGGTGCCTCTATTTCATGCTACATAGACGTCAGAGGGTTGTCTGAGGGCTGAGTGCAGGCAGACATGCTGGCAGACTCAGACTGATAGCAGAGATGTTACTGAAGTGGAGCATGATTTTCCAAAGGGGTGTGTTCCAAAATGGGCCATGCTCCACTCATGAAAAGTACAACACTTTCTCTGATGAAATGATTGACAGTAGCCATTTCTGTTTAAGATTCCACCTTAAATAGGTACCAATGTGACACACTGAATATCTCAAGTTCGTGGTTCATCTCAATTATTGAGAAATATGATTTGACATGCATAAAAGCATTTTAAAATGACACCTGTATGCAGTATTGTAGCAAACATAGCTCACAGCATGGCTTCACATGCAAAGTATTTCACATGGTGAAATACACATCATACACTTTCAGCATTCACAGATGTTACTTTTCCTCCTCCTTTGTCATCTTTTTTTAAACAGTCAGCAACTTGCAGGCAGGAAGAAAAAAAGCGTGCTGAGGGGGGAATGACTGTCGTACGGGAACTGCATGTGTCATTTGTAAATGTGACAGCAAACCTACCTGGAGTGCTGTGGAGCTGGAACAGAGAGAGGGAAGGAGAACTTAGCTCCATCACCTCCGAGCTCAGCTAGAGAGACTTTCCCTTTGCTGGCATTACAGACAATAGACAGGCGATGTGGATGCAAGCAGTGTTGCTTAAATGTCAGTTTAAAATTTAGCTACATGCACATTTTAGAGGGATAATAAATAACTCTTTAATTCCTGGCGTATTTTCCACAACTGCTAGAAAGTTTAGAGCTAAACAGCTGGGGCAGATGTTCTGTTCAACAGGACCGTCTTATTTGGCAGGACAAAGGTCCCAAACATGCTGATCACAAACAAAATGCTGAAAAGATGTGCAGACTTCCCCCAGAAAGCCCCTGGGCCAGTGAGATATCCAGGCTTTCTGATGTGCCTTTTTCATTTTGATGTTCATCCTGAGATTTTTAATGATTAAGGGGAGCAGCTTTGACAGACATGACAAAACCTCAACTGGTGCCTCTTGAAGTGGCCCATTAGGGACTTTTAAGAGTGTTTGGAGATAATTGTTCTGTGGTAATAGCTCTCCTCTTTTTATCTTCAGCTGTGTTACAGTTATGATTTGCTTTTCAGTGACTGCCTTTTAATTTGATTAGTTCTCATCTCCACCAGTTAAATGTTCACGGGCTGCCACCAAAGTTCCAGCTATAATTAATACAACCCTGGTCCACTCAAGCCTTCTTCTAAATCCCCACATTGTGAACTAAAAGTTTATTTTACTTTTGTTATTTTAACAAACTTACTTGCAAAATATTATTTAAATTTGTGATTGATCAAACTTTGTCAACAGTCCCGTTTTATCTGTACAGCACCTCTCATACTTCTCATTTCAGACACAGAAACAATGGATCAAGACGCCTACACATTTGTGAGGTGGAAAACGGGGTACATTATTGACTTTGCAGCTGTTTTCTGTAATGGTGGTGGTTATGTTTCAGTTCTGGGTAGCATCTCCGAGGATCCCATTGTTGTTGGGGAAAAAAGTTTGAACAGTCCTGTATGTAGAAAGTGTAAATCACTAGGTCTGTCTTAAAGTATTAAAAAATAATAGCATGAACTAAGTACTGATGTATAAAATAAGTCATTGCTCATATTTCGGTGTGGAATTATGCAAATAAAAAATTACTATAATTTTGGTGGCTAATTCTTTTTTCACTAAACTGAATTTTCACTGAACTATAAAGTAACACAAATGTTTATTTGGGATTTATAAAGTAGTTGCAGTTACATGGATTACCATTAATCTTATCATGTCAGATTAAAAATGTGTCTTGTGAACATCACAGATCATCAGAAAGAACTTTCAGTCAGCTTAAAAAGGGTGGTTTAAACTTTTTCATGATTGAATCAGCAGCCAAAAGCAACCATGTCTACACTCACTGCGACTGTTTTCGGATGGATGTTGTTACTGACCGTGCTTGAAGCACGTGGGAGGGATAACGTTTTCAGGGAACACCTGATAACTGGTGGCAGCGAAACAGAATGGGGCTGTTGCAGATACGTTTTTATTGGAAACTTTTATGAAAAAGAATCATTAAAGCGCCCGTATTATGCCATTTTTGTCATTCCACAGTCTATCCTATGCACATCTATGAAAATATTATGTATTTCGCAACATCCACCAAACTATAGTTTTTTTACATTCATTTATTGCTGCAAGGTTTCTACCCGGAAATGGGAAAGACTGACTCTGCATTCCTACCGCTCGCTCTCAGCTCCTCTCGCTCATCTGCCCCTCCCTCACTGAGCAGCCAGTGGGGGGGTCTGTTGACAACAATACAGCAGTAGCGACAGGCATACTTCCTGCAGGAGATGGCGCTAATTTTTTAGGCGGGGTCGGGGGAGTCTCCACCGTACTGCATTGGAGCGGTGGAGTCAAGCGCTTGCTGTGTCTTTTAAGTATCTTTTGATGCAAAGGTGTAAGAATATGGTTCAACACCTGCCTGCTGATGTAGTTTTATATTCTGAAAGCTTAAAACTATAAAGCTACAAAACGCATGGATGAGAAATAAAACTGCTTCTGGGATCGTTTTAAGGTTCAATTAAAACTTATAGAAGGTTAAAAGCTCAAAGTCGATTTTGCATATTAAAGCACCATTGATGGTTAAACTGCTAGAGATAAAACGTATAAAGAAAATCCCACTTTTTACAGACAAGTAGGTATTGCATATGTAAAAAGTGTAAAAACCATGTTTATTATGTTAGCACAACTGATGGGATCACTTTGTCTAAAGTCCATGTAAACATGTCAGCTGAGATCTCTAATCAGATTGATTTCCATTGGATGGATTAAATATTTGTCCATGTACATGTTACACAACACTGGCATCAATAGACAAAGCGCAGCTGGCTGGTATATGACTGTATCATCAGTATTGCTTTTAACATTCAGACAAGGATTGAAAAACATTAGGATAAACCAAGTTAAACTTTTGCAGAACATTGCCACTTTTTTCATGCAAAAGTACAAACTGTGGAGATAATGTTTCTAACAGGCTGTAGTTACTGTTTCATGAGGTCAAACAACACTAACTGTAATTTTTAAAACCTTTAGTGAAAAAGTGTGTCAGTAGAGAAACATTACTCAGCACTGCTCTGTTAGAATAGAATGCCCTCTTGGATCCATACATAATGTTGCTGAGATATATCACCATTAGCTGCCGCCTGACAGTTTGCATCTGTTCTTAGACTGAGCTTGCGCTTTCTTACAATGACAGTTTAAAAAAAAAAGGTTCTTGTCTCTTCTACAGCGTAGACATAATCACATAATTACATAATTTCATACATAATTTTGTCATAAGAGACAGACTAACTTGTCCTTGAAATTGGTTTTAATAAAGTCAGAATGTATTTTTGATGTTTTTTTTTTGCATGTCTTCCATTGTGCTATCTTCAGAGTGCTGCTGATGTAAAATGACCAAATTATGTGTTATTAGCCAAATTACAAGAAATAAAGTCCCAACCTTGTTGAAAGCATTTTAAAAGAGTTTTTCTTTAAAACTACTGAATGCAGAAGTTGTGCAGGTGATGTTGCCCAGAGGAATTTCCTCATTTTTAACTTTTAATGATTTAATTACCCAGACTTATTATTCAATATGTCTTTGAGTTGTTGGAAAACATTTGCATAAATTCTATATTTTCATCTAAGAAGCCAGATGTAATCTGAAGCACTGAGTGTTTTTATTTGCATTAAGCCTTTGAATGAAAATATTAATTATGATGAACAATATGAAAAGAAAGTAAGACTATAATTCACTTTTATTTCTCATAATTGGTGAATTTATCAATGCCTCACCAAGTTCCCCCATGCTTATTTCATATTAGACTTTGCTCATGCTTCCATAACAAGCCTTTGATATGTTTGACGCTAATTTTCTCCATGGTCATTCATGCATTTATTAGGAAGCCTTTGAAGGCATTTAAAAATTAAGCAGAGGGTTAAAAAAAAGCTTCCTGTTGACAAACGTGATACACCCCAAAGGCTTTTGAAATATCATGAGATTCTACCTTCCTGACTCCTTCATGGTAAAATACAGCAGCTTTCTGACCTGGATATCTTAGCAAGTGCTCATTGTGGACTTTCAGCAGGACATTTTTTCCAAAAGAAAAAAAAAAGATTTCTTAAGCATCACATATTACAGTTATTGATTGACTATTAAAAGCATAACAAGTACAAAGTCCCCACTAGTTGCATTGTTTTCCCTATTAAGAATCTTTTGATGCAAAGTTGCAAAGTTTTGATGCAAAGAATGTGGTTCAACACCTGCCTGCTGATATAGTTTATGTTCTAAAAGCCTAAAACCATCTTCCCTTAATTGGTCAAGAGAAAAATACAAAAGACAAAATTACTTTTGTCTGCTAAAAGTTAAGTTTTGAAGAAATATACATAAAAATAAATGGGTATGAGCAGACGTTTGGAACATATACTGGAGCCACTAAATGTTCCAGTAGCTTTGTCTTTTCCCCACTTTAAGCTTCTTAATATTCTGGTCAAATAATGGTTTCCTTATGGATTTTCCAATCTGACAAATTTTAAATTGGCCCATTCAGGCTGCAAACCCATCGCTCTGTTTGTGTGTGTAGTCATTTCTGAATGTGTGTGGCTGTGTGTGGGCCAGTGCCAGCGGGCTCCGGTAGCACATTAAAACAGTGACTGGCAGATCTCATTTGTTGTTTAATTTCACAAGGGTTAGCTCTCATCTGTGAGGGCCCATTAGCCTGCGGCTAGGGGGCTAGCTGAATGATGCCCGTGCTTCATTGAAAGTGATGCTTACATTGACAAGACTTTGTGTGTTTTTTAGCAGTGGTGAAGTGTATTTACACAGATGTTACACTGGAAAAAGGAAGGACTTGGTAATTTTCTTTTCTTTTTATTCATCCACATTTCAGTACGGTTCAAACAACTTTGTTCCTTCTTGTGAAACACACACAGGGACACACTGGAAATGAAATAGATTACGATGTTATTTGCCAAGAAGAGTAATTCTTCTTTCAAGGTTGTTTTGCTACCAGTAAATGTATTCTTTTTAAAAGATCAGACACATGTTTCATTTGATGGGGCTCATTTCAATGCATAACAAATAGCTTTTTTTTCTTTCTCTTTTTTAGTGAAAGGTTTGAAAAACATTACTGTACACCGGCTGCCTGACACCAAACTGAGTCAGCAGCTCCGTACTGAACACTGAGGGCAGTTGAGCATAGTGTGCTAAGCTGTGTTTATGTTCCAAAGTTAATCCTTGTGTTGTACTTTGGAGTCATTTTATACCAGTTGTCACAGTGGAGGATATATATATATATATATATATATATATATATATATAATGTGTATGTGTGTGTGTGTGTGTGTGTATACGCATGTATGTTGCAATACTTAAATAGCCCCACAGCATTAGTTATAGCTTTTACGCGAGCGGAGATGTGTGGGAGTTTTACTGGAAATGAGGATGGAATATTTTACTGGACCAGTGTTGCTGTTTTACTAGTTGTCAAATCTAAATCTTTGTGATGCCGATGAATGTGTCCTGCCGTGTTCGTAATGTATCCCGTAGCAGAGTAAAGTGCACCCACATAGAATATCATAGCACTGTGGTGTTTTCTCGACAACGCGAACATTGTCAACATAACTCACCAGAAGCGCAAAATATTTCCACACTGACGATTTAATAGAAGCAGGAGCAGCTTCCAGACCTTGGTCCTGCGTTTCCTTTATCTGCACTTGTCATAGCGTCACAACGTGAAGGTTAGCTAATGGCATGATGTGCGTTTGCACGCCGCTTCCCTAATTTGTGTAAACCTAACCTGCTCATTTATTTTACTATTGAAAACGGGAGAAGGAAGAGGAGAAAACACACACACAGAGTGGGGGAATAAAAAACTGTACCACAACTACCTGTGTTAATCTTGTTTTCCTCATGTCTGATCAAGTTAAGTTATTATTGAACATCATCTTCCTTCCTTCTGCCTGCATTCTCACCACCAACACTCCTTGACAGAAATTCTATTTCAGATTGAGTCACCTTTAGTTATGATACTTTTTGCAACCTTTAACATTCATACAAACTTGAACCAGTCTATCGCCTGCACACAGTGCTTTGGGTTTTAGTCAGGGTTAGATCATTAATTTGGAAATGTTTCAAATTGGATGAGAAACTTTAAATGAAATATTTGATGTGCATGAATAATTTAATAATGCACGATTGGTATTTAAATGCAATGCGCTAAGCAACTAAACTAACTACATTTTGATTAAATAAATTAAAGCAATGCAGGTTTTAAAGAGGGTTGTTGTTTGTAAAGACCTAGATAACACCATAGTCATCATGTTTTTACCATAACAGTGAAATATTTGACTTGCAACTATGCCTTATTCATGGTTTACTATTACCTAAAAAGGCAGGTCAGTGTGTCCAGATGTCAAGTTGTCATTGTGACTTAAGAAAAGGTCAAAAAGTACTTCACTGGATGTAACTGCACTGGAAGAAAATTTACCTCTCTAATGAAATGATTCCTCAGTCACAATGAGTTTAGTTAACTATGCCGGTGTGAATAATTAAAAGATTAATCTGTAAAAGAAAAAAAATATTTATAAAGTGATATTGAATTAAACTCACACAGAATAGACTTAGACAGCTACGCTTAAAGGAGTTAAAGGTCAAGGTGAGCCACACTCCTCTGCAGTGTTCAATAATTCTGAGAAAAGCAGCTAGAGACATTTAACACCATTTTCAGTGCTTGAGATGCACCATGACTTTTTGCAGCCTTGTTACTGTTTGCAAAGCTTTATGGCCCCATGAGGGAGATATGTTTTGCAGACAGGTTCTGCTGTAAAATACACAATAAAGCTACATTATGAAGTACAAGGCCACAAATAAAAGCAATAAACATATTACCCAAAAGCACACTGATATGCATAACAAGCTCCTGTGAAACCATAAAGACCCACATCAGCTGATGAAATCAAATTAAATGTTTTAACTGGTGGCAAATTCCCTTTCCCTTTGCAGGGTTGCTGCACTAACATGAGTGTGCAGGTACCCTGGAATTAATATTTCTGTCGTAAGATAAAACAAACGAAGCTTAAGCTGAAATGAAATTAAATTAATTTATTCTGTGGGGTTTCTTACTGCTTATTGCAGAATGACTTTTTGGCTGCAGATTGCATTTTAATGTGAACTTGTTACTTTATTACACCATTTCTGTCTTCTGTACATCATTTACTGTTCAGATTTGAATCCAAATGAAAAGCTTTCAGGCTCATTCACTTTGGGATGAGGTCTGCTATTTAAAACACATCTGACTCTTAAATGATGAAATGTATGTTTGACTGTTTAGGATGATTCACAATGTACTTACATATTACTAGATGGAAATCATTTCAGGTGCAGCAGCACTGAAGCTGGTGTATTTCTTTCCTTAGGGTTTGTGTGTGCATCTGTGTGTGCGTCTCTGGCACAGCAATCAAAATGTTGAAGTGATTTTTATTTTAAGCTCCACAGCCACCTCCTTTTTTTAAACTTCTGATGGTGGTTTCTTTGTCGACATCAAAAGATTTTCATTGTCCCTTGTAACACCAGTTATGGCTTTGATGTTTACATAGCTCCTTAATGCTGAGTGTGTGTACGTGTTTGGGGGTATTTTGTACTCACGCCACACATTTTGTGAGCAAGATTTAACCGATGTGGTGCATATGCTCAGTCAGCCAGGTCATGATAATCCAGCGTACTTGAAAAGCAAATAACGAACCAGCAACTCTCAAAGGCCAAAGTCCCAAGCAAGAACTAAGTAACCTGGATCTCGCCGACAGTCTGTTAGATATAAAGAAGCTTTGTGAATGGCAGCTTTCATATTTACATAAACAAAGAATGCGAATCTTAAATGCTTCTTCTGAAGCACAGAAAGAGCAACAACATCTTCAAGGGTATTTTAGGGTGAATGATGTAAGCATATAGGAAATACTGGAAGATCAAGCAATATCTGGAATAATAAAAGGAATGTATGTAATTAAGAAAGGGCTAATGATTGATGGTTAGCTTGTCTAATAAAAAAAGCTATTTTTGCATTGCTCTAGTGTTCAAATGAACTGGTAATTCTGATTTGAACTTAATTGGCTTTATGCAGAGCTCCACTACATCCTGAACTTGGAAAGACTCCTTTGTTTCCTGTCTTTCATTACTGGATGGACTGATTAATCCAGGTGAGTTTGGCCATTGCTGCCGTGGTTACTGAAGTCAGACACACCTGGATTAATCAGTTCGTCCAGTAATGAAAGACAGGAAACAAAGAAGTTGTTCGTTCAGGACGTAGTGGAGCTTTGCTTAAAGCCAATTATTGTTGTGTCTAGTCGTGTCTCCTGAAGTTATCATGGGATCATTCTTCCTGTTGTATTTTATTTTGAAGTTCTGACTAGTCTGAGTTTGGATGCCTTGACCTTCGTGTCTTTCCTGCTTTGATTGTTTTCACCTGGTTTCAATTTCCTCCTGTGTTTTTATAAATTCAGTTCTTTCCTTAGTTCTCTGCCAGATTGTTAAACCAATTACCAGAGAGAGAAATCCTGAGTTTGAGACTGAAGAATTATCTGGAATAAATCCTTGTGATCTGTTACACCATCTCTGGGGTCCTGCATTTGGGTCCTCTGCTCGATCTAACCTTAACAATTATATCTAGAAAATTATGATGTAATGCCATTAGTTTTGATTTTGAAGCAGTGGTTTTAACAGCAGAATCAAACTAAACTGTTTGGTTTGTGTTTTTCATTTTCCTACTCAGATAAACACTGATGGGCAGCTTGGGTGTTTGGACTGTGGCTGTGGCCGCTCTGCTGGGTACGCCAGGGTGCTGGCTGGTCGAAGGCCACAGGAGCAGCAGGCAAGGCAGTGTGGTTACAGCCAGCATACAGCATACCTCCTCCCAGGAGCCACACTCTATGGTAAATATCCCTGCATGTACCTATGTTTCCACCATCACATCCTTCCCTTTCATACGGCAGAGACCTGCTAAAACATGCAGAATTCAGCACTTTATAAATTAGATCAAGTTAGCAAAGAAAAACAAATAAATTCTTCATGGAGAGGGCAAAAAAGTGCTTTTGTTTTTGATTTGAGAACTTGTAAAGATTCTGCATTAATTTGAAAATGAATAAATCTTTAAAATGTCACAAAGTTCCAAAATTATAAAGCAGCTTATTGTTCAGATTTTTTTTCTTGTTAGAAAAAAATAATAAAAATAGATGTTTCTTTTTTTCCTGCCAGATTATTTTATATATTTTTAAACCATTAACCAAACTGAAGTGGCCAAAAAATGTCTTAGATGTCCAATTATATTATCACTTTATTCAAGATGCTTGTATGGAAAGAAAATATAATGTATGTTAACCAAGATGTCCAGCTGTGCTCTGCTTGGTTCTTTTATAATTGAGCTGGGACGTTTTCGTGGCCAGGCAATGGATCACATTCTAACTATACATTTAATTTGTCAGTAGTCTAACCTCCTGAATGTAATTTTAACACCCAACAGAATACCTACATGATATGTAAAAGATCAAATAGCATTTTCAAAGTGCAATATTACTCTGTCAAACTAGTTTATGTCCAATAACCTCAAACACAAATTATATAACAAAAAAAATGGCAAAATGATGTTGCAAGCATCAGTGTCCCACCTCCTGCAGGGCCAAATGGGAATGTATCGATTAGGAGTTGGATAAAAGGAAAAACAAAGCAGACCTGCATCTGATTTTATTCATTTTTTTAAAATCTGAATTGCGCTGTTCAGACTGTCAGAAGCAAAAGCCTCATATGGGTTGTGTGTGGAGGGACACTTTAACCTGCAGTGTGAACGTTTGAGAGCAGAAAGGGGATCCAGCATTAGGTGGTGTCAGGGGAGTGGAAATGCAAACATTTGTCAGACAACTTAGATCACTTGCCAAGAGCAGAAGATGAAAACGGTTATTCTAACTGAAAAAACATGGAGTTGTGCTAATTAATAATGATCACCCATGGAAAAATACTCTGTCTTCAGTTGTCAATAGTCAATCTGATTCCCATTCGGCGTAGCCCTAGTTTCAGCAGTCAGCTTTTTTAAAGCACAGTGGAGGAAAAATCTGTGCGGTCCATGTGCCATTCTGAGCAGCACTACTTTATTTTATTAGGTCATTGTACAACTTCTGATAAATAGATGAAAGTATATAGTATAGTGTTTTTTTTATCTGTATTTAATTTTCTAATGGTGGTTTTGTTATTCCTTTTTACAGCATTTTAAGATAATTACTCCAATACTATTAAACTTTCTAGATGAGTTTGCCAGGGTGTATCTGGCATACATTTGAATAAAGTATTGACTAGAATGAAGTATATCTAGCCAAACTGGTCCTTTCTAGCAATAATAAGCCCATTATGTTCTGTGCATAACAGAAACCCTGAAAACAGACTTACGCACAGAATTAAAAGCATAAAACACAGCCTTCAGGTCATCCCAGTGCTCTGCAAAATGAACCGTGCATGCTGCTTGTTTTATTTCTAAATCTGGCTCAATTTGGGCTTTGCCAAGTTGGCAAAATGCTGTGGCATGTCATTTTGTCCCCTTAAATCCCTTTTTACCATTACAAATTCCCTTGCATTTCACCATCTGTTTATCTGTCCAGACTTTAACTCAAATTATGATAGAATGTAAAGTCCACCCTGGGGTGACTCATACCAGTCCATGACTTCATAATACATAGTACTCATAGTACCAATAATAGAGTTTGTAATTGTGGCAACAGAAGTCAGATTATCAGAGTAATAAACAAAATTGATTTTAAAGTCTTTAAAAAATGAATAGGAATGACAAACTTTTGCCCTTTTTTAAATGGTAATGTCAAAAAGAGTCTCAGGATTGTAATACTTCATTGTAATGATAAGTTGTTTCATTTTCACATGTACATCTGTAATAGGGAAAGGGAGTTGTACATGCCTCCAAGGCTGTGTGCAGCCATGTAACACCAGTAAAACTACACATGTAAATAAAAAATAGATTTTTTGCAATTTTTGCTGGTCCTGACTGCGACTAGAGCATCTTTGAAAGCATGACAAAGGTTTAATGGCTTTTGCATTGCTTTGAGATTCTTGTATCACAGTGTTATAACACGATAGATATGTACAGATGTGTACTGTACACTTTTATCAGTTGTGTTGGCCAAATCCTTTTGTTATTTCATTTTAAACAGATTGTAATAATTATAAAATTCATAAAAACATACTTTATAATTACTTTCAAACACAAACATAGTAGATGTTGCAATATTTTCAGCTATTTGTTGTACTTAATTTGCAATTCAAAATAAGTACACCTAACATTGTATGAAACCGTAATACTTGTACTGGAAAACTACGCAGTGACTTTTTGATAATTAAAACCAGCTGGAAACAGTAAATACAATTCAGTGAACACCTACACATCCACAAGAAGGTGGTTAGCACTGTAGCCTCACAGCGAGCAGGTTGCCGGTTCGATCCCCGGCTCAGACTGTGGCCTTTCTGTGTGGAGTTTGCATGTTCTCCCCGTGTTAGCGAGGGTTCTCTTGGGTTCTCTGGCTTCCTCCCACAGTCCAAAGACATGCACCTTGGGGATAGGCTGATTAGTGACTCTAAAGTGCCCATAGGAGTGAATGTGTGTGTGCATGGTTGTTCGTCTATGTGTGTGACCCTGTGATAGACTGGCGACCTGTCCAGGATGTACCCGGCCTCTTGCTCTATGTCAGCTGGAATTGGCTCCAGCCCACCGCCATCCTGTTCGGGAATAAGCGGTAGAAAATGGATGGATAAATGTAGCTTAAATAGCTCAAATGTAAGTAAATAAAAGCTGTAGGTCAGATATCGCTAATAAACTATTTCTATCCCAGACAAATGTCTGAAGATGAATACATGAGCAGTGGTTCAGGTGGTGGAACCGGTGGTCCAGTAACCTGAAGGTTGGTGGATGGAGTCATCTGTCCAAAGACATGGACAGATGACTGTATACAAATGTGTATGATAGTGGCTACCACGTTTCCATCAGTCTACACATATAGCTTATCATCAACAGGAATGAATGCAGAGTGGATAAATAATGCATCAAATGTAAGCACTATTAGTGCTAAATAAAGTGTTTGTAAGTTTTTTGGGACTCATTTTCTTTTGGAAAAGCTTCACTGAATCATATATGCTTGGGACATTCAGTGGTTAAGAACATGTCTCTGTCTTTTGGTATGAAATTGGCCAATCTGTCCCATCACTGGGTCTGATTCTCCTGTTATTCAGGAATTCTTGGCAGTGACAGAGAATGCATTAACTGCTGCAGAATGAATCCAGTGCTGCTTAGATAAGGGGTGATCCTATTTTGGGGCTTATCCTATTTTTTATCTTTTGTAGCTGTGGTTAACCCTTTGGTGTTCACACCACGAAAAAGCAGTAAATGCTTGCTCCTATTTTTTATTTCCTTGGGGCAATAATGTTAAGGAAAAATGTTATTATCATAGTTGAAATGAGGGGTACTAGCATAGTAAGAGTGATTAGGTGATCAGAAGTAATTGAATACCAAATTCTCACTTCTAGCATTACACACCCAAACCAAGAGATCTTCACCAATTTTAAGATTCATTACAGTCACTGACAGGTTTAGCTAAGGTAATAAAAGTATCAAAACGTAGTCTGGTAGAATTACATAAATATGCAAAGACATGCGTAAGTGTTGTTTATCATAGGACTGTGAGAAAAGAAATGCTTAACTGTCATTTTGAATGCAGACACAGTAGAAGTTGAACAAAGTCAGCAGACAGTCTGCTTCAGAGTTGGATCTCAGTAACTGAAAGCGTCCTCAGCAGATTTCTCTTCTACAAGTTGGATCTGATTCAGAAAACAGCTAAAATATCTGAAACTGGGTGGAAAAACCTTATCAGGTTAGAAACAGAGAGCAGACTGCTGTGTAAAGGAGGAACATTTCGAGCAAATGAAGTTAAGCTACAAACTGTGTGTTTAAGTTCTGAATGCATGGAACCCAACAGTCGAGTCACTGGTTGGGTTTCAACGTTTCTGGACATCCAGCAAGTATCATTAATAGTTTCTAATCGTAGCAACTGAAGTCAGATTATCAGAGTAAAATACTACGCAGCATTTGTGGGCGAGTAGCAGTAAATTATGCCTCTTGACAAATGACATAATTATTGCCAAGGTACATAAAATATTCTTTCCCTATAGTTGTGCCATGCAGTGATATACCATCTAGAAAGATGGTAAATTTTTGACATTGAGGATTTTATTATAACACTTTTAAAAATCTTAATTGTACCTGAACTATTTGTCACTGAGATCAAGACAAAAAATATTTAAAAGTCTCTGGAAAATAATAAATGGAAAAAAGCAGTTGGCTCTAAAACGTGGGGAGTGGAAATGATTACCATCATTTGGTTGTAAAACTTCTCCTAAATGCACATCACTGTATATCTGTGAATAACAAATTTAAGTGTTTGTGCTGCAATAAGATTCATAGAAGAGGCTTTACTGTACATGCTTTTTACTGCGATTGATTTTTATCTAACTGTGCCTTGTATTCTTATAGTGACTGATCATAGAATAAATATCAACACATTTAAACTTTTATCATATCCTACATGTTAAACATTTGCTTTTCTCAGTTTGCACATTTTTATCCTCAGGCATACAAGCTGTTGCTTAGCGAGCGAGGACCTTAGAGCTGCTTCGGATCGTCACTTCATTTGAAATGCAATATTATATTATGGTGCATTTTCTTTTGCAAAATGAATCGTTTGGTTTTTTAGTTTTAATATGTAAATCTTACTATGTTAGGATTATTCTCAATGGGCATATCCTCAGACTCATATCAAAATTAATCTTTTTACTTTTTCTTAATATTTTTTTCAAGTTTTTCTATAGGACTGGATTTCTGTCTGCCTAAGCTGGTTTGTAAGAAGATAGGATCAGTTAACCAGTCACTCTAACTGGACATGTTCTATTGCTTTCAAATTAATTGCAAATTAATCACATACTTTTTTAAAGATTGCAATGTCTCAAAAAGTACAATTAAATAAAACAGCATCTTATGTGAAAAGCTATATTAATGAAACCATTTTGATAACAATGACATAACCAATTCGGCAGAGAAGTAACTTGTAAGTATTGTGTTATATCTGCAATACCAGCCTGTGATGGTGGAATAGGCTTAAAGGTAAAGCTACTGCAAGTTAAGCAAATCTCATTCTCATTGTGCATACTGTACCTCTCAGCAGTGTAAAATATTATTATAGAGTGTGTAGAAGTCATACTGTAAGTAAAAAAAAAATACATGCATCAGCCTCTGTCACGGAGAAAATGTGGGAGAGGAAAACATCAGATCTGATCCTTCTAGAAACCCAGCAGGTTTGTTCTATTTGCTCAAATGGAATTCTGGTGGGAACTATTTAGATTTCTCCACCCACTGAGAGCAACACTGCAGCTCTTACAGGAAGGAAAAATACAAAAAACTCCTAATGCAGGAGCTGCCTTGAGTCAGAGCTGAACTAATATTCTGTGGCACAAATCTTAGTGTATGAAGTACAGTGACAAAAAATAAGTCTTTTGAGTCCCAGCACAGAGCAGAGAGTATTTTTAGAAAGAAGTCTATAGCCTCTCTTTCACCTCTATGCTTGGTTTGATTCTTTAATCAATTGATCAAACAGCAGCACTCAGGATGATAGAAGGCGGTGCTGATGAGCACACTCAATTTTATCCTGCCATCATGAGGAAGCGTGTCTGCAATTAAGATGGACAGATGGCAGAGGGAGAGAAGAGAGAGATAGAGATGTAGAGGCAAAGACGCAGCAATGACAGGACGCATTAAGACCGTTGTGTTTCTCATGGGACTCTCAGTCTCCTGGGAAGTCAACAGGGGCCCTGAAAATGTGCACATGTTTTATCTCTGAGGCTCATTACTGCTGGCATCCATGCTGAGGGACAAAACTGCAAAATGTCACTGAGCTTCAATTGCTTCTACATATTAACTTCTTCAAAAATCTGTTTCTCGTCTATTTCCACACAGCGTCTCCATTGGAGCTTGTTTTCCCAACATATGTTAATAAATTGTCTCTCATGTTGACAGATATTTATGCAAGTCCTTATGCTAGAAAACACTGATATGATCAGTCACTAAGGAGCACACAATGCACATCAAAACACTAGAATCCTATGCACAGAAACACATATGTGTCAGCCACTGGAAGTGACAATAAAAGATGTTTGGTTAGTCCAATGAATTTCTTCTAGTTATTGGTTATGATATTGGATGGAATTTTGTCAGTTTCAAAGTATTAATGAGAGAGATAAAAGCATCAAGGATGGAGAAATGGGATATTTTGCTCAAACTGACAGACATCTTGTTGTTAACGCCACGTTACAAAGTAAAGAGACAAATCTGGTTCATCGTGTTCTAAAACCAAGGAAACGGCCTGATAAATAGCTTCATGTGATGTCAGACTAGTTCAGGAATATTCAGGTTCTACTCGATCAGTCACTGAAAGCCTCACTGATTGGCTGTAGTACCACGTGATGGTGGCAAAGGTTTGCAATTTTTCAACTTTTTTGGCAATACCTCACAAACACAAATTACTATCACTTGGCTGGAGGAGGGCAGGCATTTTTGCCTCATCGAGCAGGTTGCATTGTCCCACATAGTCTCTTCTATTTCATTTTCCACACAATGCTTAACATGTAAAGTATTTGGGAGTTAGTTAAACTCCATGCTGATATCACCGGCAGGACCAAATGAATACAGCCATCCTGCCAAATGCATGTTAAAAGGAATTTTGGC
The DNA here is from genome assembly GCA_037177515.1 of Pseudomugil tenellus. Classification (NCBI taxonomy): domain Eukaryota; kingdom Metazoa; phylum Chordata; class Actinopteri; order Atheriniformes; family Pseudomugilidae; genus Pseudomugil; species Pseudomugil tenellus. The sequence goes on along the minus strand of JBAMHX010000017.1, from coordinate 16,884,473 downwards.
GTGTGAAAGTGAAAAAGTGAAAACTCACAAACTAGTTTGGCAGGTGAATAATGAAGCAAAGCATTTTGGTTATTTGTCCTGGCAGTGCTATCAATACAGTGGACCATTGCACGGGAGACATCATGCGTTCACTGAGTGTATGCCTAATCTGGCATGAACGGCTTTGTTTATGTGCTACTGCATGCTTGAACAGTGGAGCTAAATAAGGAGCAAAAAACCCCCCAAAAATACAAGTGTTTTAAACAAAGATGTGCCGGTGCTTGGAGGCTGGCTACAATAAAAGAAACGAGGTAAGGGATAATGCTGAAGAGTTAAAGAGGAAGTGAAAGCTCCTGAGATCTAGCATGCTGATCGTTTGCAATCCTGCAATGCAGATGAGAAGCACAATCGCTAAGTCACTAAGAGCAGCACAGAGGGTCATCATAGTAGGATTTTATTCTGTTTTTCATTTTAATATTTTAAAAACTTTTTGCTTTGCATTTGATTTCATTAATTCTTTCTTTCTTTTTCTATACTGTTTAATCTAAATCAGGGTCTCTTTAGGGTAACTTTGACTTTAGTATTCCAAAATGTTGTACATGTAAAATCCTCTTTTCATTTCAGTGATGTTAAAGAATGTACTTAGCAAATATTTAAATTAGATCATTTTATTTGTGTTAGGAGCATAAGTCAGATCATATTGATTGGTAAGTTAATAGAATAAATTTTGAATGAAAAGTGTGTTGAGTTGCTCTAATCTGGATTGTTTTCCATGAAAAAGTAGCTTTAAAACAAGGGTGCGCACTGTTTTTCAGCATGCGGGCTTCTTAGAAAGTGACCAAGCTAAGATGATCTACGCTGCTAAATGCCTCTCCGAGCGCTTTCAGGATGAGATGGGGTGTGTGGCTTAATGATTTTAGAGATCAGACAGAATTTTTTACTGCCGTCCATCAGTTTATTAAAATCTTACGACACAGTCTTAGCACCGTTGTAGCAGCGCCGGCTGTATAACAATCAAGTGACGGAATGGATGATCGAATGTTGTGCGATCGAATGGTAGATCGCGATCTGAGATTATACATCTCTATAAGCATTCCTGTAAAATTCAGTGAAACCTAAATTCAGTCTTACTTTGCAGAATTTCTTTAATTATTTTTCACCTTTTCTCATAGTTTTTTCTCTTTCTCTTTTTCTCTAACCCTAACCTCTGGGCCATCGTGTTTCTATTGTTTTAAAGTTATAGATAATTTGCAAAAAATCTGAAAATGACTGAAAAAAAAAAAAACTATGAACTTTCTTTTTTTTCATTTATTCTTTGCCAAGCTTATATAATAACCACTTTTGTGTGTTCCCTGTTTGCAGGAGAAAGGAAAGGCAGACGGGAACATCGATCAATGTGAGTACACTTACTGTGTTCAAACCAAACAGCATTTTTCAAAACATGCCATGCGGTGGTCCATTACAAAATGTTTCTATCCTCGGCTGTTGGTCTGGCGTAGACTTCTGATTCCTGGGAGATGTTGAAAGCAAATAATTCAACAACAAATAGTTCCCATAAAATGGGCCACGGGGAAAAGTCTAATAATGATATAACTGTGAAAATATACTTTGCTGCATTTATTGCTTCAGTGTCTTCAGACTCTTTTAAAGCATGACCAATTTGATTTTATGTTTGGGAAATATATCCCTGTGCGGATACCAAGAGATAATTTACCAACGATTCATAAGACTCGGAGGCATTGTTTTATTGTGTCTAACGCTGTTGGGAAATGAAAAGTATAGTGAAATTAAATGTAATTTTTCATTAACGCAGTGAAACTTAGCTCTCTGTGTTCTTCCACTGAGCCTGGCTCAACAAACAAAAATACATTTGAAATCATTCATTCACAGTGACAACCTCTCTGTAGAGTTGTCAGGTGAATAATTATTTCGCTGTCAAACACATTGATGCGCCTGCCAGACATGAGTGAATAATGTTTTTCCAACTTTGGCCTCATTTGTTACTTATTGATTGCTGAGAGTGTTTATAGCTTATAATGGACATTCTCAATCTTGGCAATAAAGTCTCAGTGAAACTAATTTGTTGATGTTTAAATTACATCTTAATTTTTGTCTTTGAGTAACCTTTAATTCATGTATTTTCTTGCGTGTTACTTTTCTCATTCAGTTAAGTACAATTCTGAAATGATGATTATTTTGTGTGGACTTGAACAGTGAGAATAAAAGTGTCAGAGAACCAGAAGGCTCAGGCTTTTATCAGGACTATGCATATGATTTGCAATAATCAATCAAATAATTTGTTTAACTGTTTTGCTGCTGATAGATTCACAGTTTGAATTTGCATGAAGCAAAACAGCTTTTTTAACAGACATTTATTACATTTTTCTTTCATTTCAGTTTTGTGTGTTGTAATTGTGCAGCTTTGCAGTGAAATTGAGCAGTTTGTGTGTCTGTGTCTTTGAGAGTGAGGTTAAGGTGTGGTGGGGTTTACTGAAATAACAGCCTTTTTTCTTGTATGCTACGTGACTTTTCTGTCTGCCTTTTCTCGACCCAGACATTACCAACAGGATTTCTGCAGAGTTATTGTATTTGCATCCATATAAAGCACTGACATTTAGTACATAGACTACGTACATATGTACATTTCTGTGTGGACATTGCATATTCTGCCCAGGTGGTTTGTGTCTCACATTCCAAAGATAAGTTTCTCCATATTAGCCCTGTTACAGCTTTGCTTTAACTTTGCACATATTTTTGGTTAATTTCTTTTAGCATCTTGCTCTGTGAAGTGATGTGACATCTGATGTAACATTTGGGTCGTGGGAATAGCTGCCTAAGGAGCAATACCCAGACCTCCCTCTCCCCAGCCACGTTTGCCAGCTTACCAGGGGGGATCCCGAGGTGAGGATCCCAAGGCAGTCCTATCCCCTGGCAGTGGAGAGATACAATACCAGCATGTCTTCCCCTGGGTCTCCTCCTAAAGGACTGTGCCCAGAACACCTCACCAGGGAGGCATCCAGGAGGCATCCTAACCAGATGCCCGAGCCTCCTCATCTGGCTCCTCTTGATGTGGGACAGCGGCTCTACTCCGAGTTCCTCCAAGATGGCCGAGCCTCTTGCCCTTTCTCTAAGGAAGAGCCCAGACACCCTGTAGAGCACGTGTGTCAAAGTCCAGTCCTGGAAGGCTGGTATCCAGCAGGTTTTGTTGTTTCCTGCACTAACACACCTGATACAAATAAAATGGATCCGACAGCTTCTTGTCAACCTTTTCATTAATTTCATTCAGATGTGTTGGAGCATGCAGACAACAAAAACCTGCAGAGACAGCGGCCCTCGAGGACTAGACTCTGACACCCCTGCTGTAGAGGAAACTCATTTCTTCTTTTAGTCACTCCCCACAGCTCTTCACCAAAGGTGAATGTAGGAACATAAATTGACTGATAAATTAAGAGCTTCGCCTTCTGGCTCAGATCCTTCTTCACCACGACAGACCAGTACAAGGTTGGCATCGTTACAGACGCTGCACAATCTCAAGCTCCAGCCTTCCCTTACTCTTAAAAAATACCTTTAATACCTCCAATTAAGGCAGGTCTTAATTCCTGACCAGGACGGGACACACCCCTCTTTAGTGCTGGTGTGTATTGCTATTTATTTTACTGCTCTTTAGGTCCTAATCCAACTACTTTTATTAGCTGGGATGCTAAACATATCTGCATCATGTCATCGTGAATGCTTTTGTTGGTATAAATCTACATAATGATTCTTTACAGTATGTTGATACTGAGATGAACAGATCGACAGCTAGACAACTGATTTGTTATGCAAGACAAATAGTTACAGGAATTTGCAAAATAGAAACGTGCCAAAACAGACTAAATAATTACATCCATCTTTCTAAAGAAGCAAAAACAATAAAAATTGGAAAGTAAAAAAATCTAACTAATATTTTTTTATATTTTTGAAGTTACCTGTGTAGATATTTTGTTTTTTCATAGTTTTTTCATAATCTTTTTCTGACCCCCAACTATTTTCATTCTCTTCATAAGAAGTGTTTTTTTTTTTTGTTGTTTTTTTTGCAATTAACTTGTAGTTTTCTGACATACTTTAACTATGTACCATAGTTTACTGCAGTCTTATTTTGACAAATAACCAAAAGTGCTTTTTAAACTGTGAAGACATAATAAAATATTTTCTGGACTATGGATCATGCCACATTTGCTGCAGTTGTAGTATTGAAGTGAGGAATGCTGGAAAAAAAACTGACAGGTTTGTGGCATGCCAGCCATTTGAGGATGGGCTCCTCAGTGTTTTATAGTTTTTTTCTCACCCTGATTTTCCTCCTGAGACTAATTATCCACTGCCTGTTTGTATACTAAAATAGAGTGTTGCTGTTGTGTTTCCTTGTTTTTTTCCTCCTTTTCCTTAGATGATTATCAGCAGAGCTCTCTGGGACTGTTTTTACTGTCACTACTTGGTTGCTTATCTCTTTTTTCATGATGTCAGTTTATTCTAATTTTTAACTTACTTACTTTCTTTTTGTTTTTATTCTATTTTTCTTCCTCTTCAAGCCATTATTATTTTATGTTTACTTTTTTAGAGTTGCTGTTTTACCCCCTCCCTCTTTGACAAAGCTGTTATAAAGGTGTCTACAAGCCTCAGTTTGATGGCATTAATCAAATTGGCCCAGTTTTACCTCTAGAGGCTACATGCGCCTTGTGTTACCTGCTTCAGTGTAAAAATTGCATATGAGATTTGGCTATGCTGGTCAAAATGTGAATACTTGGAAAATCATTGTGACTGAATATTCCGTTCACAGCGTGTTGTTCCCATCAGCAGGATGCATACGGAAAAATTGAATATTGCCGATTTATCTTCCAATGGAATGGTGATTAATTTGCTCATAAGTGCTTAATTTATGAACCTTTGCAGAGGCCTAATAGGAGTTTGTTACCGTCACAAATTAAACAATGGCAAGAGGCAAAGCAAGTTAAGCAGTCCTGTGGTTCATTTAGATTGTAATTGGGTGAGAATTAGATGGGACAAGGTTGCAGAAAGACTCTCTAATAAGCAGCAAATGACTTGGGAGGAAGCTGCGAGGAGACGAGCAGAGTGGAGGCACAGATGAAGTAACAAAGGAAAATATGACACATCCAAAGTCATCTCCTTACTGAATTATTCAGCCAGATAAGATGTACACAGCATATTGTTGTATGTTTACTGGCTCTGACTGTGATTGTAACACTGGTTATGTGTAGAGAAGGAAAATAAAAGGGCAAAGAGAAAACCTGACCTCATTATGAATGATGAGAAAGTTCTTTTATAACATCAGTGGAGACTTTTTCCACAGATTTGACTTTGACTTTGAATGCAGCTGGATATATTCCTCCCAGAAAATTGAAACATTAATACATCTATATTTCCACTTGTTACAATAAGAGCATCATTTGCTTAATAACTGATGATAAGCAAAGTGTTTAGCTGGGATTTTTTAGACAAATCTTCTCAAATCCTTAAAATTCCCTTTGTGGATAACTGCAGACATTTACCTGCCTCTATAGAAAATCTAGGGCACATTGAATAAAAAACTTGACATAAATCTTAACAATGTTATTAATAGCCTGTCGGGTAGAAAGTGGAGGAAATTTGCAGTGATGTGATGGACAGCTGGTGATGGTGATGGATGCTGTTGTGAGCTAATGGCTGATGTTTCCAACGACAGGCAACCTTTCCTTGGCAGCCTCTGATGTAAATGAGATTCTGGTGTAGAAGGATTACAAGCAGCAAGTCATAAGTAATGGACTACTATAACTAAAAGGAAAAAAAAAAGGGACTCCAAGGGTGTGAGTCAAAACCACACTTGTTTTCTGGTTTAGTTATTATAAAATAGGTTTGTAAAAAACCTTACCACCTCAGAAACCTGTATGTTATTCTGATTAGTACAAACATGTTTCCAGCTGCATCTGCTGAGCCAGTTTGTCACCAGATACTAAAAAGAATAATTAATATAGGTTCATTCGAAAATGCATGGCTTAACGTGATTGTTACTTTTCTAAAGCTTCTTGCATGTTTGGAATTAGCCAGATTGTTCCAAGTAATCATATCTGTAGAAGATTTATTTCAGTCAACAATTTCTCTCCTGTATTTGCTTTCAGGAGGTCTTATTGGAATTAAATAAACATTTTTGTTCACGGTCATTAGTGATCATTGAATGAATTGCAACTTGAAAATATTTTTTTTATGTTTTCGTCTCACCTGTACTTTCTACTTAACCTACCTCACCCACCAGCATGCATGCTCATTTAAAATTCTTTTAGAGCAAAACAAAGTAACATACCTAGATTTGGTTAATTGGCATTAGAACATTATATGAACGTTTCTGGCTCTAAAAAAAAAAACATGAATTATTTATTGAACTTGAATAAATTGAAATCGTATTTTTTGAGGATGTGCGGGCAGTTGGAGTCGATCCAAACTGTCACAAAGTCAGAAATAATTAATTCTAATGCAAACTAACTAATGCAAAGTGTAAAAACTAATGCAAAGTATAAAAAAAAATAGAAATAATTTGTGATTTTTGGCAATTTTGGCCTGATGTTCATGCTTTAACATGAATTTGATAATTAAGTATAAACATTTTGTTAGGATGCCATTGCATTCTTACATCTCTGCTAACATCATCCTAGAGCCTTACAATGTGCAAGAAGTACTGATCCTGCTTTAAGTTGTAAGTCACTTTGTCACACATCGTAAATCTCTGTGAAATATGATTTCATTTAACTGTAAAGTAATAAAATTGCTATGCGAAAAGTTCATTGAGTCATAGAGGACTTAATAAAAATGCTAAAATGAAACAGGCTTTGGCAAATCCAACCCACCTTTTTTAGGCGTGAATACAAAATCAGTATAACTTCAGGTAAAGTTATGACCATACACTTCACAAATATCCCATTTTCCGGAATTAAATCTGATCAGGTTTGAGTTTTTACAGTATCATAATTATTAGCAGTACCTGTGAAAGTCAAAGATAAAATAGATTTGTAGGGACAGCATAGGCTTCATGATGAGCGTGCCTACTGATAGCTAAGGCTTAAGGAGGCCACTCAGCCACTCCAGGGAGTACGACAGACTGACAGAAGCACTTTAATCCGACTGGGAAAAGGTGCAGGGTTGGACCTATTTGGAAGTACATACCAACACACACTTTTCAAGGTGTGGATAGATGGACTGGGAACAGGCAGATGTGGTAAGAAACACCTGGAGGACTTAGTGAACACAAGCAATCCAGACATCATCATCCGAATTGACCCACTCAGTTTTTTTTAATGAGACTGACAGGTATCCCTGCACATAGTGAGTGTGTGACAGATATTTACATGTTTATAAAGCTTAGAGCAAATTAAATGTCTCATGTTTGCACTGGTCAAAATTTCAAAACTGTGGCCCACTTAACTGTGAGGCTATTTTAATGAACATTTTCAATAAACTGAACTGTTTGAGTTGTTGAGCACTTCCACAGTTCATTGGCTTTCTTTCTTGAACATTTTAAAAAATCTTATGCAAGTAATGACTATAGTAATTGACTATGAAGGATTTCTTAATGAAGTGATTAATTATTCAGTGATTGTTTTTTTTTTTTTTGTTTTAATTTTTCTGATGCTGTTTTGCACAAATTGCAATTTTGCATTTAATAATTAACTCATCATTTTAGCACTACAAATGATGCTTTTTAACATTCTTTCATGTACTGGTTATCTGTGAAACGATACATTTCTAATATCCTGATACGGCAGTAATCATTGTACGTATTAAGATGAGCGTAAGTGTCTGCATAACTGCTTGCTTGTACAGGTCAAAACCTGAATGATGCCAACAGCTGCTGGGTGAGCTGAAGCATCACTGCAAACTCCTTCAGCTCTGTTCGTTACCTTCATCCTCTCGATTTTTACAGCCTTACACGTCAACCGCAGACGGCTTTATGAGCTGAGAACAAAAATGATTGCTTTTGAATCCAGGTTATATGCCTCTGTATTCAGCTCTATCTATTCCTCGTGTACTCAGTTACCACCTCTTTGTGCGTGTGTGTATGTATGTACTGTATGTATGTATGTATGTATACACACATAGACAAATCAACAAATGGGTTTCAAAATAAAAGGGAAACTATAGAAAAATGTAAATGTCATAAAAATAGCTTTAGGTGATTTGATGTTGTTGTTCTGGTAGTGTCTAGAGTTCTGTTGGAGGACTGGGAGATAATTTTTCCTTAATTCTGCATTTTTGTGAAATCCTGGCACTGTGAAAGCCATTACATGATAGCATGTTTTTACAACACCAAACTATCATGTGATACCTGGTGCCATATGGAAGGATGAACACTTTTCATCATTTTGTAATTTTAACTAGGCAGGTGGTTGCTTGACATTCATTGTGCTCGTCAAAATATGCAACTAACAGGCTGCAGGCTCAATAACTGTAGTGTTACTCAGGAGGTATAATCCTGTTTAAAAAAATTGAAATAAAAAAAAGGCCTTGAACCTAACTTAAACTAGCAGCTCTGCAGTCCTTAAAAATTAACTTAAAAATTATAAAAGAAAAACTTCAAATAAAAACATGAGGACCAGGAGATACTGTTTCGAAAGATTAATTTCTATTAAGTAAATGGATTTGTACTTATATAGTGCTTTTCCAGTCATGTTGACCACTAAGCACTTTAAACTAAATGGCACATTCAACCATTCTCTCACACCCTTATAGGCACATCAGGGGGAAACTTTGTGGTGAAAGACAATTGCTCTTCCTCCTAAACTACAGCCGCATCCTCTAAATGAATGCTGTCATTTTTTTCTAATTAGAACTGTCAAACTCTACTTTAAAGCTGACTTTGATCTCCGCTCTTGAGTTACATGATATATTATTTTGTTATAAAAAAGTGACATTTTGAGGGGCAATATAAGTAAAAGAGCTGTAAAAGAGCCAACCAAAAATGCTGCAAAAAATAAAGACAAAGCATGTGGAGTAAAAGAGATGGCCAATATGTCCTTTAATGCCATTGCCCTGGATCAACAGCTACAGTAACTGCAAGATGACAGCAAATACAATCAATGTCATCATGAAGTATTTACTTGAGTGACGGGGGGGCTCTTCAGATTACAAATGAAAAGGCTAAGAAAGGGTTACAGTTCTGCTCTTAAAGACTCAAGCATGACACAATGATGACCTCTCCAACATAATTATTTTTTGTACTCTTAAGAAATTATTAGCAGAGAATAAACTGAGTCTTAGTCCCATCATACTGGCCTCAGAGTTGGTTTCTCTGCCATCAAATGAGGATTTGTCAGGTTTGAAAAAGAACGCTAAAATGACGCTTAAACGCAAGACTGAAAGCTTGGAGCATTGACAAAAGAACATAATAAGCGAATAAGTGTGAAAAGAATCAATGTGGCAATAACATCAGTGCGCCGTGCTGGAAAAGAAAATGCTGTGAAATTGAATAAAATTGGTTTCAATAGAATTTTAAAAATGTTTTAATGAGACAATTCCATTTTGTTTAAAATTTTCCAATCAGACAACCAATTACTATTGTCCAGGTTTTGGCAGCATGAGTGGGGAAGCTTGCCAGGATTATAGTTTTGAGGACATGCTTTTAGAATTCAATATGCAATTTGAGATTTCTCTGAAGCTCTTTGTCCACATCCACTTCATTTCTGTCAGCGACAAGACTGCGCATAAAAGAACTACAGATGCTGTCACAGACACTGTGATCACAGCAAACTACTGTATGCCCATATTTCACACTGTTTCCGGAAATAACCTCACAGACTTGCAAGATTGTCTGATCATTGCCATTTTGTGTACACAAATCTATTTTTAAGATTTGTTATGAGGCTTGCAGCCTATTAAAATGCATTAAGATTAATGAGATTCCTATCTTGGGTGTACTTCAAAAACAAGTCAGTGAGAGGATGGCGCCGGTGGCAAGACAGGTGGGTTGGTTGTTTGTGGCATTTTTTTAAAACGTTGTTTTAAATAAAGTCACTGAATTATTTATAATTCAATAAATTTAAATATAAAATGGTTCAGGCGGCCAGCCACTGAGAGCGTAGTAAAGCGGCTGCAATAACAGAAAACTCTTCAACTGAGGTAAATTTCCTCCCGCAGTACAAAGACATGCACCTTGGGCAAAGGCTGATTGGAGAATCTAAATTGCCCATAGGAGTGAGTGTGAGTGGTTGTTTGTCTATGTGTGTTGGCCCTTTGATGGAGCCTGGGATCGAACCGGCAACTTGCTTGCTGTAAGGCTACAGTGCTAACGACCACACACCGTGCAGCCCCTTGAAATATTCTAATGGTAAAATTACAAGCATTATTGATGTTATTCGCCCTATCAATGTGAAAGTGATTACTGCTAAAAAGGAGAGCTCCATGGAAATGTGCCACGCTGGTACGAGCTGAAAAACGAGAATGTCAAAAGGTTGGATCCAGGTGATGGAAAACAAAGCTGCAGGATCAGACCTATAAAGACAGATTAGGAATTTGTAATCTGGAGCTGAGAAATGAAAAATTATCTTTAGTTTTCATCTTTCTCTACTGACAAAATTCTGAAAATCAGACAGTTAATTACTGCCTCCATGTCAGGGGCAAGACATATGTTCTCACTGTGTCCAATGGAAGAAGACTCAAATCCCATGACCCAATCAGTCCTTAAAACCTGGATCATTTTCCATCTGAAAACCACAACTCACTGTCTAGATGCCCTTCCAACAGGGTTTTCCAAGAATGTTTCAGGGTGCATGTCTGCAGATATTTTGAAGATTGCAAACATGTCGCTGCTTTCAGGTGTCATCCCCCAGACCCTGAAAAAACAAGCTGTCATCAAGCCCCTAGTGAAAAAGAAAAACTTAGACTCATTGCTCATGAGCAGCTGCAGGTCGTTGTCAAACCTTCCCTTTCTTACTAATGTGATGGCTGCACCACCATTTTGTGGTTTAAGTGTTTGCAGGTGCCAGACTAATCGGTAACATGAGCAACACCTGAGCCTGATGTGCTCTGCTGTCATTCAAGAGCTTCACCAGCCTGAGCTCAGTATTTTTCCCAGTCTTGGGGCTGGGAGATCACCTGGGTTTGTGCAGGTGTGACACCTTTTTTTATGTATTGTTTTGTGGTTTGGTTACATATGCACTCTCATGCATCCATGTATCACCTATATTACTAATAAAGCCTTTCACACATTTTACTTGTGTTTCTTTAATAAAGCCTTTTTTTGCATTAAACCTGCCTCCCTCTAGTCTCCAAGTTGGGCTGTATCAGAGCAGCTGTTTTTCAACAGTTACATAACTTTAACACTAAATAATTGTTTTGATGCCTACCATTCATATTTGGGCCGCATCACAGCACTGAGATGCTCTAGTTAAGGTCTTAAATGACATCTGCTTAAGCAAAGATAGCAGCAACATTTTAGTCTTTTTTCTACTGGATCGCCATGCGGCATTTGACACAGTCGATCATAACATCTTACTGGGCCACCAGAAAATCTGGCACTGCATTTAAGTGGTTTGAGTCTTATTTAAAGGGACTACTTTGGATTTAGGTAACTAAGTCTAATCCGCATGTGTCAAAGTCAGGTCTTCGAGGGCCAGGATCCAGCAGGTTTTGTTGTTTCTTGCACTAACACACCTGATCCAAATCGAATGGATCAAACAGGTTCTTGTCAACTTTTTATTAATTTCCTTCAACTGTTTGGAAACATGTGGACAAAAAAAAAAAAAAAAAAAACCTGGAGGGATACCGGCCCTCGAGGACTGGACTCTGACACCTATGTTCTAATTGAACAAAAACAACCTGTGGAGTTCCCCAAGGCTTCATTCTGAGGTCACTGCTGTTCATCATCTAAAAACAAAACTGAAATTATAGCCAAAGAAGAAAGATTCAAAGTCAGACAGCTATTTTCAAAACTAACGACTGTAGCGAATTCTCACGCGCTGGCACCATTATGTAAAGTTTAATGGGATTAAAATGACTTAATATTAATATGAAATATTAAAATTAACAATTAGTAATTAATTTATAATTAACTTCAAGGCACCACCTTTTATTTTCTAGTTTACTTTGGTAACACTATAGGTATAGAAGGAAACCTTATTAGAGTTGATAACTCAGTAAAATAATTAATCAGTCTCAATAAATCAATCAATTTCAAATGTTATAGTCGTAAGTTCTAGTTTGATGATAGACCTGAATTCTATGGAAAAGAAACTATGTATGTGGGATTAAATATGCATTAAGTAAACCGTGATGTTCCTTAATCATGTCTAAGATTGAACCATTTCTAAGGCCTAGATGAGATACTTTCCTAACTCGCCAACCATCATTAAAGACCATCAGTTCCTCGCTGAGGAAATGGGGTTCGTTAAGTTACAGTTACAGTTCAAATAAAATATTTTCTCTTTTTTTGTTTCAATCTTTTCCTGCACACTTTTTGATCATGGTTTAAACTGCACATGCAAAACTACAATCTATTTTTTTTATTTGTACATAATGTATTTAGCATCTAATATTTATCGCTGATACTAGAACAACATGTATAATCAATAAAAGAGCTTGTCATTCTCATACATGGTATTTAGGAGATATATTTTAACCTGACACTTTCACAAGAATGAAGATCTATATAGAAATAGTTATCTCAAATCAGCAGCCAGAGATTTTTTTTGTGGTTTGTCAAGCATGAAATGCTTCAAAATTTCCTGCAGCTAATGACAAAGATGAGATGAAGAGGCAATCTTGCTTAAGTATGAAATATCCCTCACAGCTCTGCTGCTTCATCAGGGAATAGATAGAGTCTCCAGTCATATTTTCGAAATGCTTGTCATATTCAAACACAAATGGAGCAATTTGTGCAAATAGCATGTGTTATAGTGGAGCAGAATCCCAGGTGTATGTACGACAGCCGGGACCTGGAAGAAAGGCTCTTCACCCTTAATGCATCAGCAATGAAAGCTCAGGCCCATGGAAATAGGGCAGAGAATGAATTAGGGTGTCATTGGTTAAGGACGTCCGTGAGAAGAAACAAGGAGGAAGGGGGTTTGTGTTGAAATTGCTACTTGCCAAACTAAGGACTTGTTTTGATGTGTTACAATGAGCTGTCTCCCAGCATGCAACCTGATATTTCCATTTTTGGATTGGGTAGAAGGAAATGACAATACATTTTTCTCTTGGTTAAATAAGGGTCAGATTAACTAAACATGCTATTTTTTCCAACAAACAAAGAAACAAAGAGAAACCAACTACTTGTGTCTATCAATGTTTTTTTCTCCTAAAAACACATTTGTGGGTTCACTAATCATGAATATGAATGTCATGGTATCATTGGGTCTGTTTTTCTGTTTATTTTGGCTTCTTGAAATCAGTATCTTCACAAATGAACTGACTAAATAAATAAAATGTTTAACATGTGTTAGTTTGGAGTTAGGTAGTAATAAGTTGTTAATTATTAAATAATAATTAATTATTATTACAAACTTTTCAATCCTCATCTATACGCAATAATAGAAATCTGTGCAAATATACAGATTGAAAAACACAATTATTGTCGCTAGGAGTCATCAGCTAGCGCTAGGAGGTCGCATTGTAACTCGCAATAACTTCTATACAAGCAAAAGCCTTTCTGCTGTTAACAATGAGTACAGTCCACCATCAGAAAAACACTCAGCAGCAAGTTATAATAAAACTACAAGAAGAAAATCACGGTTTTACCAAAAGCATATTGGTTTCCTTTAGATGGGCAAGCCAGAAATTTTTTGGAGGTTAATTGCCAATGGCAATTTTGTTTTAAAGAATGATCAGTCCAATCTTCAAACTGCTGAAGTCAGCAGTTCTTTTAAAGATGACCTCTGCGTTGGTTCTGGTTGTTACGTAATCTAAAACATGTTTAATTGGTAAACCTATATAGCGCTTTTTCTCATCTCCCGATGACCAAAGCGCACAGATTTTGCTATCATCCATTCATGCACACGTTCACAGATTGATGGCGGCAGAGCTGCCACACACACAGGCGCTAGCCTGGTTTGTAATATCTAATATTTAGTGTCACAGCCTCTAACCGTTACGTATGAGCAACATTATAAGACAGCAACACTTACTAGATTGCGTGTTGTTGGAGTTTTGAGCTTCCTGACCGATATCACCCACCATAGCAGGAGGATTAACTGTGATGAAGTACAGGGTGCTGGGTTTCTTATGGGTCTCTCGATGCCGCAGCATCTCAGCTTCCTTTTCTGGTCCATGAAATGTATTTTTAAGGCTGGCTGTGACCACCGTTCACAGCCAGCTGCAGCTGTATCTCACTAAAGCTGCTCGAACACTGGCTTTGTCCAATATAACCTGTATATAAAATTGAAAACACAGAGTCTGCACCTCAGACTAATTCTTCTTGTTTATACAGTCAATGTCTCCGCTTTTGTGAAGATGTTAGTTTATTTTTCAACGCTATTTTGACTAGGTAAGCCCACCCCCAGATCTAGACGTAAAACAACCTGAAGTGGTTCTCAACTCTGGCCCAGTAAAGAATTAGTGCGTGGATTGAAACAGTTTTGAAAGGAAGGAGCCGGACATTAGGCAGTCGAAATCACCCCTCACCCCACCCGCCACACCCCCACCTGTTCTTAGCCTGTCTCTGGCTTCAAACCAGCACTGGAACCAGCTTGGTTGAAAAAACCCCAGTCATTGTCTAGCTCACTTTTAGTGTACAATTTGTCAACATGTATAGGAGGGGACTGAATGTGGCCCCAGTCTGGGGTCATTATCCACAGCCAGTGTTGGTGATTAGTTGGCTGAGGGGTACAGTCCTATGCATAACAGCATCAGGAACAGGGCATCTCCTTGGTAAGGGCCATATTTGATGGAGACAATTGGCTTAAAGTTGGCCTCCAGGGTGGTCTGCCACATCCTTATTGCGTTAACAACAAAGGCTTCTAGAGTGCTGTTGTTCTTGTACAGCTTCAGATATTCCAGGATCCATCTATGCAGCATTGAATGCTTTCTGGAAATCAATCCAGGCAGTGCACAGGTTTGTCTGTTTAGTTTTGCTGTCTTTGGTGGCAGCTCTGTCAACTAGTAGTTGATGCTTGGTCCCTCTGGTCCCTTTACCAATGCCTTTCTGTGGCTCTGTCACATATTGATCCATATGCCCACTTATTTTAGCTGCCATAATCCCTGACAGGAACATCCATGTTGTGGAGCTTTGACAGATGACTAACATCCCTCTAAGTTACCTTAATTTTGAACCACCTCTTCCATGGTGCCTCTTTCTTGCCCTTCATATTGATATTATATCTGCCAAGCATCAGCAGGATCACTGTTGCTGTCCTGGCAATAAGTTAATTGGTTTCAGGGATGTAAGGATTATACTTATTGCTGCATTCACATCAACTAGAACACTATGGGGTGTTGAATTGAACTCGCACACAAAATAAATAAATAAATTGTAAGTGTATATATATATATATATATATATATATATGTATATATATATATATATATATATATATGTGTGTGTGTGTGTGTGTGTGTGTGTGTGTGTGTGTGTGTGTGTGTGT
>JBAMHX010000017.1:16855397-16868801 GCA_037177515.1 Pseudomugil tenellus | reverse complement strand
CACGTGGTTCTTCCTGGTCTTCCAGAGAGCTAGCTTTGCCTGTCCCTGAAAGGAGATTCATGGATACATGTACATTTTTATTCTTTATCGAATAGCATGGACTATAAATAAACAAGCATAATGTAAACGGTGTTCCCAGTCCCTGAAACCGAATTCCCAACAGACTCAAAAGTCCTTCCAGTCTACCACATTGAGCGAACAAAGGATAGAAAGGACAATTCTCCCATGTTTGGATTGGGGGCTTTTACAGGGACCACCAACAGCCCCTTGAGTACAAACCCCTACCAAGGGCTTCTGTCCACTTCAACAACTTCACCCCCACCAGAGACCAGAGACTGGAGACCTTCACGCTGAATGGATACAGCACCTCTCTCCAAAAAGAAAGAAAAACACCCTCTTCATGCTGCCACTGATTAATGGTGGGAGAGGCAGTCAGAGAGGGAAAAAGATATTCCACACCGTCCTTCCACTGGTCCAGAACAGTTGTGTCCTCAGCATCCAGTCTGAGGAGTCCCAGCAATGATGCACGGGTCTCTTCCACCAGCCTGAACAACCGTCTCTTAGATCTGATGTTCAACCTTCCCCGTGTGATCATCCCCTGGCCCAGCAGCACCTTTAGTCTGTCTGTGAGGACAGTCTGCCTGTGCCCCACATCACCACATTCAAACCACATTAAAAACACCTAATGTTCCCAGTGTTGGCATATACTGTGTAATATTCCTCTCCATGTTTCATCCTGAACAACACATCAAGTGTCTGCATCTGACAGTTCAGAAACAGAAACACCTACTGCCTAACAGACTGCACATACTTCAGCTTCTCACTCCTACAGCCCAGTCCAACAGTTCTAAAGCTGCCTGCCAGCTTCCAAAAATGCTGCAGCTCCAGAACATCATTGGGAATAAATGGGAGAACACCTCAAACGGTAACAGGTGGTGGGCATTGATCCTGATGGGAAAACCTGCAGGTAAACTCTGTCTACTGTAACGCCACTCGCAATTAACCCCAAGCATAAGACAGATCGGCATGTCCCACATAGTTCCCCATAGCAAGCAGTATTGTTTCCATCGGGACTGATAGGTCGTGCTGAACCTGTACACCATGCCTCAATGACAAAGGTAGGCTCTGAATTTATCTGGATCAGCCACAATATCATGTTTATTCGTTTATGACATAAAATAAATAACGTAATCCAAGGTTGTCTTTGTCTTTTGGAATGCAGTCAACAGCAACAGATTTGAGCAAAACCTTCTGACTGTTGAAATCTGATTCCTTGTTTGTCATGGATTACTTTCGAAAATGTCAAAATTTCTGCCAATATCATAGGCAATCAAATTTCTTAAAAAAATTGTGATTTGAGCGCACAATGAGCAATGCTGTTATTGTTGCTACTGTTTGTCACGTGTTGGCCTTCACCTGGGTCGATGAATGTTGCCTGTTATTATGGTTTGTCCAAAACAGAACGAATTCCCCAGTTTGTTGCATCTTTCTGTCTGATATTCTTTATAGCCTGCACTTCAGGTATCGCATAAAAAGGACCATCAGGTATCCTGTTTGCAAAAAAAACTGAATGACATCCTTCCATTTTATTTTAATTATGACACAAAATAAAACAAAAAGAAAACAAAAAAAACAGTGTTCTGTGAACATGTAGAGGTAACCTTGACCACCTCTGTAGTATACATATCATATCCACTGTTATATTTGGCACTTCCACCAGTGATTTGTGGGCTCCAAGTAAGGACACAATCAAAAAGTAGTCAAGGACATTGCAGATAAACAAAGCAAGTCAGAACCTTCAGTATTTTGTAACTGAGTGGTTGATCTATTCCCAAACAAAATCCAGATTACTTGTTTTGTGCAAAATTGTTTCAACAACTTGTTTTGGTGTTGATTTGTTAGTGTGTAAGGATAATATTTTTACACGTACTTATGTAAAATTCCCTCAACAGTTTGCCATAAGTCTGCATTGGCACTCATCACAAGAAAAAAAAACACAATAAGAGGTCAGTAATAAAGCTAATTTATGGGAAGACAATAAAACAAAACAAAAATGTTTACGTAATTCGATTGAGTCAAAGGTTCATCAACCCTTCAACATTATTAGGTCAGCAGATCACATTGTCATGAATGTTCCTCGATTCCCCATAATTACTAGAGGAGGTTTGTGGCTCCTACAAAGTGGAACACATTGCCTCTGTGTGTATGGTCTTTAAATAGTATTAATTTTTAAAACACATTTAAAGACCCACTTGTTCATCTCGGCCTTTGACTGAGCAGTTTAGTGTTTTTTTTTTATTGTTTTTGTTTCTATTTTTTTTAGGTAATGAATATTTCATTGTTATTTTACCATGTATTGTCATGTGTATATCCCCTTGGAAAGCACTTTGTCTGGCTGTTGACCTTTACAAATCATTTAATCAGTTAAGAGATAAGTAATCAATTAATTATATTTCTAATATTTGAAAAGAGCCAACAATTAAGAGGGAAACCAACTTTCACATTTTTTTATGGATTCATCGTAGAAAAAAAATCTTGTTTTCAGATTTTGGATTCTTAGTGAAATATTAATACAAACA
Organism: Pseudomugil tenellus; assembly: GCA_037177515.1. Lineage (NCBI taxonomy): Eukaryota > Metazoa > Chordata > Actinopteri > Atheriniformes > Pseudomugilidae > Pseudomugil > Pseudomugil tenellus. The sequence goes on along the minus strand of JBAMHX010000017.1, from coordinate 16,866,222 downwards.
CTTCAAATATTCATTGCAACCACTTCCACCTAACAATAAAAAGAATATGTTTCCCTAAACGTGAAGTTCCATATATCTCAGAATATTATAACATATGCACTATGAGAGATATCCTTTCCATCCAAATCTGATTCTTTATTCTTCAGTTTCAGTTTATTCTTTCAGTCATTCTGTTAAGTGCAGTAAAAACATTCATCCATGCCAGGTTTTATAGATTACGTTTGACAACTTCCACTGCTTTTACTTTTTCTTTCAGACACTTAGTTTTATTTAAAAAAGACAAATAATGCAAAAATTGTTCAAACAATGATAGTAGAGAAAAATCTCTTTAAAAATGGGCAGTTCTGGTATTTGTATGGTATCAAAATGACAATTTAGAGTACTTACAATGCATAAACTGACTATATATTATTAATTTGCAGAAATCCTTCTGTTACCACTCAGCATTTTGTTTGTATTTTCATTCTTATCACGGACAAGCCGAATTTCAGTTTTACAAGTCTAGTTTTGGGACAGCTTTTATTTCAAATCATATCCATCATATGAACAAATAAATGCATACTTAAATAAAAATGACACTGTTAGTGTTTTAAAAAAGGTGTGTGAAGATGATTAGAGAGTCTTTTATTGAGCTGAAGTGCTTGAGACTCAACACCAGTGAATACATCCACCTCCACATAATCCATATATTTATCTGACACTTGATTTTTTGTTTGTGGGGGATTATAGCACAGTTTCCTGTTTTAGTCATTTTTATGCAAAACAGTCAGATAATTCAAGTGTGCTGCATAGCAATGCAGGAGTATTGTGATGGATATCATTTTGTGTGAATTAGTCACAAATTCCTTCCAGGGAAATACTTACAGCTAGGTGAATGGTACACGTTGCTTATTACTCATGTTGCTAAATCTGCTGTTTGTTTGCTTCACACATGCAGTCATTTTCTACATGTTAACTGTTTGCCTGAGCATATGATTAGAAGCTTGCACTGAATGCTACTTTATTGCCTACTTGAGTGGCTAACTTGTGACCTGACTGTGACAAATTACTGATAAGCAGCCGTTTCACATGGTTTATTGAACAACAATTTGTCTGGAGTGGAGTTTCAGGACTTGAAATAGCTCCACCTACTTATACAGAATGTAATTGTTTGAGTCTTTGTGTAAATGGAAGTGAGGTTGCCAAATAGGTTTCTTGAATCTTTGCCCCCCTCCCTATGTTTCATACATGTCACCACCAGTTCTCCACTTCACTGCATTTTAGAAATCAGTTGTATATGTTCATCTCTGCCTTTTATCTGATAGTTTATTTAGATAATCATTCCCATACCTTAAACTGTATTTTTATTTTATAGCCTCTGCTCGAAATATGCTGCTTTTTGCTTCCAATGCAATTAATTTGTTAACAATTTGTTGAATTGAAGATGATTCTTATGATGTGGTGCAACCAAAATACTGTGTAATGATTCCATAAGTGGATTTGAATTAAAAGTATCTTCTTCTAAAGAAATCTGCTTGAAGATAAAGTGCATTTTGGATCAGCTGTTGTCTATGTTATCACACAGTGTGGCACTGCAGCATATTCCTCACACTTTTGGAGAACTACTTCAGTATCATTGGGATTTTTATGACATAAACAGACTTTCCCATGGCCATGTGCATGTTGTGAACGACCTGTTTGAAAGAGGAACAACATCACAGCAGAGACTATAAAATAAATATATTTCGAACTACACATGAAATATCTTCTATTTATTCTTACAGTTATATCACAATTATATGAGAATGAAGGGAAATCAATAATCAGCAGTTCTGCTATTGCGCAGTTAATTTGCAGTCTGGACATGAAGCAGGAAGGAACATTTCCTGATCTTATGCATCTGGGAGGGTAACATTTCTGCTCTTTATCTGTGTTTTCATAACGTTTTCTGGTGGAATCAATAGAACGCGCCTCTGACTGCTACACATCAGCCTCCATGACAGTAGATCTCAATTTGGCCAACAACGGATCAAAACTTTCACCGTCTCTCAGTATTTTTTCTTGGAATTTATTGCGTGCGAAGATCTGCTTTTGGTTTCGCATATTCCTCAGACCTTTCAAAGTATGTTTGCAGTACGTTTCTTTCACCCTCTGTGAGAGTGAGCATGATGTAGACATCTCTGCCTTTCTCCCCGATCCACAGAAGCAGATAACTGCATTTTTCTTCCTGCGATTTTGTTCGCAGTAAGCTGGAAAACATCAGCTCCACATGCTGGTGGAGTTTTTACCAGGTGTCAGTTAAGAATCCCAATCCATCCTGGCATCGGCATACCTGTGCCGTCCATTGTCAATCAACAGGTAATGTTACCGAAGAGGCAAAGTAATGTTGGTAATAATGTTTTTGGGTTTTTTTTTGTTTTTTTAATAACACTTCCTGATCATGTAATATGTCCTGCCTGTCCTGAGTACTGCTGAACAAATACTGCTCCTCATGGCATGCTTTGAAGTAGCAAGGGGCCAGTGGCAAACATAAGAGCAAATATGTGCTTTTCCATGTTTAAAAGTATCCAATAAGTTGCAAGAGGGATCTGGCTACTCGTTGGATTAAAGCAGCAAAGTCACTTACTTGTCAACTACATTTTTATAATAAAATATTTCACTGTAAGATCGTGGAAAATATGTAGGAACCTTCTCTTCTTCTTTGGTGTCTTATAAATGTTTAATTTAAAAAATGGCTGTAACCTCATTGGTGTTTGGAATTAAAAATATCTGCAGAACATAAGATTTACCTTTAAAAAAACATGAGAAAACCAAACCAAAAACTAATTAACCTCGAAGGCATTTCTCTTTCATTATAGATAAATATCTTAGTAACAGGGTAGAGAACAGCAGTGACATGAGTAATGAAGAGTATACTGTCACTTGTACCAAATTTGTACCCATTATACTGTTTATTTTGTTGTTACCTCATATGCAGATGACTACTCCCCTGACAGATAACAGCAAGTCTTGGGGTAAACATCAAATGTTTGACGCTCCTCTTATCTAGTTTGACGTAGTCATATCCATTGTGACCAGAGCTGGCGTCTTATCAGCACGAGACACAGGATGCTGTTCTTCTGTGTGTAAGCTTCAGTTCACTGGCAGAGAGGATGATAATTGAAATCCTGAGTGGCAGGTCACTTTCATGGTAAACAAACACTGCATAGTCGAGGATCAGTAATTGTTTCTGAAGAGCGACTACAGTGATGTATAAAAAATCCACAGAAACTTGCAAAAATGAGCATACATGGAAAGCCTATCCAAAAACGTTTTTTTTTTTAACAGGGTCACTTGACATGGAACAATGCACAAGAGTCTGGCAAAGGGACTTTCAGTGACGGGGCATGTACACTCTCCCTCCCATAACTGAGACACACTGTGGCTTTTAGGCTCCAGAGCTCACAGTGACTTCCATCTCTCGCGCAGTAGAGCCACCATTCCTGCAGCTACATCATGTCTCTCCGAGCTTGTTCCCTCCCGTGTCCCCTGAGCCTCAACCTAGCTCTCCAAGCCATCTGCATGTTCTTCTTCCTACCCCTCTGCTCCTTTGCTTTGTCTCTCTCTCTCTCTTCTTCCTGCTTCTACTCTCACTACTTATTCACTCATCCGCTTCATTCTCCATCCCTTGATCCCCATGCTGCTCATCCCTGTCCTCCTGTCTTTTGTACTAATTTGCACTACTCTTTTTCTACCTGCAGCCAGAATGTTGCGTGTTGTTTATCTGTATAATAAAAACGTTTTTAACTGTTTTTGCTACAAGAAAAAGAGCCCTGTTTACAGCTTAATGTTTTATCTAACAAAAGCACACCGTATTAATGGTCTTAGACTGTTTTCTTTTAGTGAATCTAGAATTTTAGATCTATAACCGCAGGATGCAGTGTACTAAATCACAAGCTCAGTCTGCATTCTAACTTAAACTAATTCATTCAGCAAAAGCAACAAGTTGAATTTCTCTCATCACCCATTGGGATTTCTTTTGCTTTTAGAGCAGTTCCACCATTAGGAAACATTTGTATCACTGAAATTCAACCCCCCCCCCCCTCTACAAATGTTTTACTCCTCTGTAAATCTCTTGTGTTACACTTTCACTCCTTTGCTCCATCATTTTAGTTTATGTACAGTATGTTTCGCTCCCTGTGTCTCGTCCTGGCTGTACTGTTCCCCATCCCTTACTATCATTTTTCCTTCAGCTGCCACCCGGAAGCCGAACCCTTTGTAGTTACCTGGTGCTTTGAGTGCTCCCTCCTTCCCATAACTTTCAACCTGCCTTAAGATGACTGTCCCTCCCAATCCATCCTTCATCCAGGCTGCAATAATCAGCCTAACTGGAAGAGACATTCAGTCTCTTGGAGTTTGCAATGGCCATTCGGGCCACTGCATTGTTTCTCCAAATGCTTTATAGCTGCAGAACAGAGGACTGACATATATATCCTCTAGGTAAGCAATGTTTTAAAACTTTCAAAACAGTTTTCCAGACATTAAGCAGGACTGTAAATGAGACCTGTGTCACTTGACCATGAATGCAGTCAGTCATTTATAAAATGATCTTTTTTTTAGTAGCACCAACTGTAAAGTATAAGATCAGACAGCACTGTCTACTTACCTATAGCATCCCATGCTGCTCTTCTCCCTTTAAACAGTGGCATTATTTATGTGTTTTTGCTGTAAGATAATTCAGAAGAAATCACATCATATGTCAAATTGTCATGGAGTCACACATACAATTACGCAAAATTTAGCATGTTGATGTTGTCAGAAATTATTTTATCATGCAACAATGCAATTTATGAGCCTCATATTTTGGACACATTGTGACATTTCTGCTCTCCTGCCACAGCGATTCACTTTGCATTAACATTTCAGAAAAACCTTCATATGACCTGAGCTAATGCTTTTTTCAGATGTCAGACTGCTGGTTAAAGCCTTGTCTTTAAAAGTACTATGTAGAAAAATTCTAATTGAGGAAACATTTAGAAATAATTAAATTATATATACATTAAATACAATTTATGAGAACTGATGTAGTTGGATTGGAGCAAAGAATTAACTGCACTTACTGGTTGCCAGTAGTTAAAACACTACACTCTTATGATGTTTGCCCGAGCATATTATTACATTTAAAAATTGACCAAAGGTTTTGTTAACTTCATCTTTTCTGCTTCACTTATATGTTTCAAATATAACTTTATTCTTTTTGTTACAACACAGTAGAGAAACCTCTGCTTGCTTCCTGCTTAATCATGGTCTAGAAGTCCGACTGTTGTTAGCGAAGCCCTTTTGAGAAACTGGCTCTTTAACATTTCATGATAACTAGTTTCTCACATGTTTGGATTAGCTGTATATTTCTTATTGTATGTGCTATGCCAAATGCAGTGTTTTCTCCAAACAGCAGGCACAGAACTTAACAAACAAAACAGGAAGTAATAATGACTTTATACATGGTAATAGGACAAATATGCTGCCCCAAAAAAGCTTTTTCTCTGCAAGAGAATGAAAACAAACATTCAAAACCAGAACCCCCAAATGAAAGCCAGGGTGTGGAATAGAAACTAAACTGAATTTAGACAAAAAGGTCAATACTAACAGACATGTATAACAAAACCCATGAAAGTCCAAAATACACTAAAGAACATGACGAAACCTAATGACCATGACATGCATGTGTTCAGACAGACTTTTTGATATGAGCTTGATAAAAATTTAGTCATCAATGTGGATCATGTTACGTAAGTTGGTACAAATCATTATGTCTTTCCATATGTGTCATAAGAATTTATAATTACATACATGGAATTAGATTATTTAGACGTGATGTATTGACATTAAAGCTGCATTGTTCTTCCGAAAAACTTTTCTTAGCAACTGTGTTAGGGCTTTGTCTTCCCAGTGTGTATTCTAACAGTATGTATTAGTCGTCTTTGATGCTGTCAGCAGGGGAGCAGTGCATCTGACTCAATGCACAAGACGCTTCATTACTCAAACAGGTGCTTGCTACTGAGGTAGGATGGATGCTTTAAGAGCACTCAATTAATTGAAGCCTATTATCAATAACAGGCTGTGAATCATCCTTTAGATCTTCTCTGATTTAATTTAGCAACACACAGGGATCAGCAGTGTTAATTAAAGATTTACAACAAGGTAGGGACATCAGAAATAAATGTGAGCATCTGGTGCAATTAATTTATCACATCTTTTCTGAGCAGTGAGTCGGCACTTTTACCCTACTTTCTAGTTTGTAGCCAAGGATTAAGTAAGCAATTGATATCACATTAAGGAGTAATATATCTCATGCTTCTCTTGCGGGGACACGTGCAAGAGACAATTTGAGACAGCAACAGGTATGATGAAAAATGAGGTGATGATGTTCTCTGGCCTGAAGCTAATTACATGTTTGCACTGACCTTCTGTAAAATGAGTTCATTTAAACAGATGAGCACACTTGGAAACCTACAGCCAGGAGCAACAGACATATACATATCAGCCCATGCAAACACAGTTTTTAATGCGATTACTCTGGCAGACATTTATAGATCCAGTTCATCTAACAGTAAGACAGGTTCACCATTCCATTTAAGTTTAATTCCAATTAAACCTTCGCTGTGGACAAATTAATTTTATAAACCAATTACCCTGGAAATAGATAAAATACAAACGGGATCTTTGAACAACGTTTTCTCTGTGAAATCTCCAACCCATATACTCAAATCCTCTGGTAAGCAGAGCCACCTGGCAACATGAAGGCAATAAACTACTGCTGACATTTGTCAGCTTTATGCATGAGGGCGTTGCAGACCTGCCTGACAGCCTGCAAGTGAGTCTCTCTTAAGGTAAACAGCTAACAGAGCTAAATCTAAGTACCCTCCAGGTTTTATATCAATAAATATTCAATATCAACGCCTTATAGCATAATTGTGTATGTCATATTTTGGCAAAACTCAGATATACGTATAACTGTACTCTATATTGCTTATTGACTGTGCAGCATTGCCTATAAAACATTTAAATATGATTCAGGCAATTATACTATAAAGCTAATGATGTGGCATGCTGTTGGGAAGAGCTATCGCTTAGTTTGTACTGCAGTATAATCTGGTATATCTCAAAATTGTCAATTTTATTTTTCCCTGTGTTCTTATGGGCTTTTCATGTAATTCCTTATAGTATGTTTATATATGCAATACTGTGGTTTGTGTGAAAGTGTTTCTATTCTAATGCATGAGCTTTTATGCTATATGACTCCAATTTACAAGCATGTTTATAACTAAGCTTTTTTTCTTTTTACTATTTATATCTTTGTGAATGTCGAAATATAGTTTGGCTGTAGAATATTTAACTGAAGATATCACAAAAAATATTCTTAGGTTAAGGAGAAAACTGAGTTAATAGAAAAAAAAAACAATTTTACTTTTAAATGAAAAACCTTAGGATCCTATTTTTTAATTTGTTCTTTTTAATTCTTTAATTTTCTGCAGCACTGGATGACATGAGTTCTTAATAATAAAAAAAACTGTTTTCATGTCAGGGTTGAATTAAGTGAAAGCAAATTCCCTCCCTTCATTTAATGATGGGCTTTTGGAGCACTCCCTGTCCCTTGTTTTGTCATTAAATACTCTTTAAACAAACATATCTTTTGCTATTTTGGAAAGGTACAGTTGTTCAACCCTCATATATACCATATTTTCATATTTCATATTGTTTTATTTAAAAACTCATGTGATCCAGTGCTGCAGAAAATTAAAGAATTAAAAAGAACAAATTAAAAAAAAATAGGATCCTAACATTTTTAATTTAAAAGTAAAATTGAATTTTTTCTATTGCCGGTAATAAAAGAGTGGTAATAAAACAGTTTATTTCAAATAAATTGATTGAATATTTAAGAACTTAACTTTTATTGTTGATCAATGGAAAGAAAAGTAATATTGGAAAAAAAATTAGTATTTTCTCCAAATTCTTTGTATAGCCTCATGTCATGACAATGCCGTCTCAGGGCATTTGACAGAGATTAAATTGAGCCAATAATAATAAACAGCCTATGTAAGGGAAACCAAAACGATTGGATTGAATCTTGACTCCAATCTCCCATCCTGAGCATGGATGGCAACGGTGGGAAGGAAAACTCCCTTTCTACAGGAAGGCAAAATGTCATTTTTAGACTTTTGACCCACATGCAATTGATGCTAAAACAAAGGTTTAAGATGTTTTAGTAATTGTGGCTTAGATGTCCTGGGTCTGGAAGCTTTGTAGTTGGAATGTACACATGATCATGGGTTGATGTATTTACTTTTATTTGCATGTACAAAAATAAAAAGAATGAATAAATAAATGAAAATGGTTTACATTTTTATGACGTAAAAATACTTATGCTCATAATTGTTTCTCCTGTATGAATATTCTTTAATGGTGGAACATTTCTTAGCAACAGGTGAAATTCTCTCAGCCAGAGTCAATTTGAGCGGATCATGTATTACCAAAAATCCAAAAATTTAAAGTTCTTCTTGAAAATATAGACTAGTTAAAATGGAACATATACAAATATCACTAAATTTATTGATTTTGTTTTTTTAGAATAAGATGTTTTGGGCACCAGATGTAACTGTTTTGAGGTTCCGAACGTTCCATAAGATCGATTCTTTTTATGGAACAATTGGCTTTATGCACAGTTCCACTACTTCCTGTACTTAGGACAACTTTATTGTTTCCTGTCTTTCATTACTGGACAAACTGAGTAATTCAAGTGTGTCTGACCTGAGTAACCACAATGACAATGGCTAGACACACCTGGATTAATCAGTTCATCCAGTAATGAAAGACAGGGAACAAAAAAGACAGGGAACAAAAAAGCTTTTATCCAAGAAAACCTGCAGAAATAAAAAATAAGACCTGCAGAATTAAGAGAAATATGTTAATTTGCCACGTGATATACGTGGAAGATAAGTACCAAACAAAAAATAACCGGAAGTCCATGCATCATGGGATGTCTCCATGAATGCATGACTAATGGACTGCTAGATTATCCTTAACTATCCATCACTGTCTTTGAGGATAACTGATTCCACGATCCAGAACGTAAATTAATCTGTATCCGTGTTCCCCATTCCATCGACGTTAGCAATATTGATTAACAAGTACAGTTTTAAAACATAATTCTACTTCAGAAAAATCATAAAAATAAGATTTCCATCACTCAAACAATTGGCAAATCATAAAGATGGATACATAGATTGCCTTATTATCAAAAGAAGACTGAAAATAGATAAAGATTTACTGTTTTCAAAGCTGAACTGGAGTTAAGTCGTACACTAACAAATCTAAACATCTGGCATAAGTAATGACGAGAGACCTGGATAATGATGTCCGTAGCCCAGATATAATTCTGGATGCAGCTTTTTTGGTTTATAATCAACAAAATAATAAGAAAAGACAAAGACCCCCTTGGGTCTGCATTTTAAATTCAGGGCTACGAGCCATTGTTGTAAAATTGTCCCATCTCTTGACATCATCTTGCGAGTGACTTTGTCGTCGTTAAATGCTCCATTCATAAAATCTTTTAGTTTCCGGGAGTTGTGATATATATATATATATATACACATCCAACAATGCCAGACATCACCTAGAAGATATTTGAGTGAATATATAAAATCAAATCACACTTCTAAAATAGACTGTTATAAATGCTAGATAGCGAAGACCGGAAGTGAACAACCAAGCTTCCTGGGGGACCAGCTGTCGTGGCAACACCCGGTGTCATAACAGGAAAGTGGTGGAGAAGATTTGTTTAAAGGAGGGTTTTAAGCCTGATCTTTAAGGTAGAGAGGAGGTCTGTCTCCCGAACCCACACTGGGAGCTTGTCCCATAAGAGAGGGGCCTGATAGGCTTGATAGGCTCTTCCTCCCATGACTCTGGGAACCACAAGTAGACCTGCAGTCTGAGAGCGAAGTGCTCTATTTTGAACTATGATATCTCTGATGTAAAATGGACCTTGGTCTTTGAGAGCTTTATATGTAAGGAGAATTATTTATTCTATCCTAAATTTAACAGGGAGCCAATGAAGAGAGGCTAAAATGGGAGAATTATGATCTCTTCTGCTAGTCTTCATCAGAAGCCTCGCTAAAGCATTTTGGATCAGCTGGAGACTTTTCAGGGCATATTTGAAACAGGCCATAAATAAAGAATTGCAGGGGTTCAGTCTAGAAGTAACAAAGTCATGACGAAATTTTTCTGCATCACTCTGAGACATGATGTCCCTAATTTTTCATATATTACGCAATTGGAAGAAATCAGTTCTAGAAACGTGTTTTAAATGCAAGCCAAAGGACAAATCCTGGTCAAGAATAACTCCAATGTTCCTTACTGTAGCACTTGGAGCCAAATTGCCATCCAGATTATGAAGCTTGAAAGTGTTGTCCTAAGTTTTGGAGGCCCAAAGACAATTACCTTGACGGAAATGTAAAAGGAGAAAATTCTGAGTCATCCAGGTCTTTGTCTTTAATACTTCTTTTTAATCTAATGGACGGACTGGTTTCATCTGGCATTATGTATATGTAAATCTGAGTATCATTTGCATAGCAATTACGTTTATACCATATTGTCTGATAATATTATAATCATGTGTAATTTAAAGTAATTTTAATGAAAATATTATTTTTGTTTATTCTGAGAGCTGTATATGACAGAAATGGTCCAAGCAAACATCAGCTAGACATCTCTGTTGAAGATGAAACATCGTTGATAGTGGGAAGGATATCATGGATCTTATCTCTAATATAACCTATTTTGTTTAAGTAGAAACTCATGAACCCATGAA
>JBAMHX010000017.1:16841380-16855297 GCA_037177515.1 Pseudomugil tenellus | reverse complement strand
ATGTTATTTAATAACAAAAAATTCTGTCTGCTCTGGCTCAAATACTGGTGTGAGTGCATCCCATGCAATGTCATGATTTATAAGAATGAGTATGACATAAGTGATGAATGCAGATGTCAATTCAGTTTTTTAAATTATCATTATTTCTAAACAAGTGTTTAAAGACTTAAGTGACGCATATGTAGGTAAATATAAACTAACGTGCCCTGTGGTTACAAATTGTGATTTGTCACTGATTTTGTTTTTGAACACCAGCAACAACAGTTTTCCACTGCTAAGAAGCTCGGGGAAATGCCCAGATAGACGGTGTGCGGAGATGATATTGTATAACTATAGCCATCTGAAACAAAATCATATTGCACTTATTTTACTACACAAAAGTATATATAGCAACATGTAGCCATTGAAATTACAAACAGCACACAAAAGTTAACATTAGCTATCATTAGCTTACCTTAAACGTAACTTCTTTGAAATTGCAATTGTTGCGTCTGAAATTGTCTTAGAGATCGCAAAAGTCTTCGGACACTTTGCAGGGTCTTTTGGTTTGCCAAACCACAACGGTTGTCAATATGTTCCTTGAGTCCCGGTCCCGTAGCCTGGATGAACCATAGTCCAAGCACAAGTTAAAAGTTACCTTCAACGCTGTGTTGTTTGGTTGTGTTTGTGTCGCATACTGATGACGTCATCTATGGTTGAGGAACCCTTTTTAAACAGAGGGTCCGGGGTTACAATGGAAACGCAATTTAATTCGAGTAGGGTTCTGTTGATCGAGCCGTGCAGTAGAGAGTACTAATGGAAATCTGCCTTGATGTCTGTTTGAACCTCGAAGCTGTGAATTAAACCAATGAGCTTGCTTCTTCCGAATGGTTACCTTCTTTTTTTAGAGGAACAACATTGTCTAATGTTGTATGAATGAAATCTGTCACTCTGTGATCAAATTCATCAACCTGTGTTGGATGAGCGCTCGGATGGATCTTCTCTGTTATGTCAGTGTTGGTAACAATACTATCTGACAAACATCGGCTATAATGAATTTTCTTCTCAGCTATTGTGTAGTCAAGTAAAGTAAATTAAAAGATATTAAGAAATGATCGGACAGAACAAGGTAATGAGGTTTGTTGACATATTTTGAGAAGCCAATTGAATTCAATATGGAATTAAAAACAATGTTGAAATTACAGTCATTAAGCAGACGCTTTTATCCAAAGCGCCTTACATTTTTTGGGTCATGGGGTTCAGTGTCTTGCCCAAGTACACTTCAGCATGTAGTCAGGGGAACCCTGGAATCGAACCACCAACCTTCGGGCTGGCAGACAACTGCTCTTACCTCCTGAGCTATAGTCTCCCTTGCATTAAGGTGGACGTTATTCTACTGCTAACAGAAGTGGCTTCTCTGATTTCCATTTTGGATTAGATAAACTGAGATTCTGGTGTTCGAAGGAATTATAACTAATCTTAGGTCTAGGACTGATCAGTAGCCCTGATTCAATTCTGATTTTAACAGAATTGAGATGCACAGAGATTTTTTTTACAGTTTAAGAGCTTATTAAATTCACCCAAATTCCTTCTACTGACCCTTTACACACCCACCCCATCCCTCCAGATGGCCTGCAGAGCCCCTTCAGCTACAGATCTTTGATCTATCAAACCACATCATCCTAAAGCTTAGTCATTGACTGCCATTGAACCACTTTCTGGAGGTGGGGGCCTAATGGAGCAGCTCGCCTGCTGGTGTGAACCATACAGCTTCTGATTGGAAGAACTAGAACTTCCATCTCAGGATGAATGCCAAAATACCATGGATAAACATCCTGACATGTTGAAACAGGATTGTTTTTCAACTTACATTGTTTCACAGGAAATCAAGACAGACAATGACCAGATAATAAGAGGGATAATTATTGATCTAATCTAAAATCTACACATGGCTAAATATAGACACATTGATTGTTATTGTTTACATGTAGTTAATCCCGGTCATGCGCACTAGCTGTCGGCAGAAGATAACGACATAACCGGCGTAACTCGTAGTTTACATGATGGAACTTGCAAAGAAGAAAAAATCAAGTCGCTTAAAAGCAAAAGTGAACCATCTTGACCATTTATGGGAAGGGATGGTGAAAGATACTAACAGAACTTGTATGTGCGTGGTGTTTCGTTGCCTGATCCGTTTGAAATGGACGAAAAGCAGTGGGACAATATGTCATAGTGGCTGCCTGTGCAGCATGTGGAACTATTTAATAAACACTCCTGTGTTGTTCACAGCTGAAGCATTGAAAGCTTACAAATCGCTGGATGGATACAATTTTTTTGTTTGTGGGCATATTCATGAAGTTTTATACTACAGTGCAAATGACTCACTACGCTTCCTACAGAGTGACGATCTTCCGTCCGCATCTCTTATGATCAGAATCGAAGTAAAGGCTTGACTCTTTGGGTGAGTTTGAAAAATGTTTGTGTATATAACTGTGTGTTTTGGAGAACTGATCTGAAATCCTGTATGGACATTTATGAGGCTGAAACGAGCTGACTACCAGCGTGTGTGTCTGATTGTTGCGTGTCCACAACATGCAAGCTGCATATTGGACAGAGCAGATGTTTTAGTGCATCAATTTCACAGTGATTGTCACATAATTTTCTAGCTTTGACTGAGATCTACCAGACTTTTATGAGCAAGGAGGTTTATTGTTTATCAAAGCCATCGCAATCTGCAGAGCAACTGAATTTAGCGGTGTGCACATGCACAAAAAGCAGTGACAGTCACAGCTGATAGCAACACACGAAAAGTTTTTAAGGCTGGAATTAATGAAAGAATTAATGATTGGTGCAGGGGTTCTCATTGATCGCGAAGGTGTTAGCAGTCGATCAAAAAAAAAAAGTATACGTCAGTCTATCATCCATCTCGTCACTTGACTGTTACACAGGGTGGTCGGTACAACAGCGCTGTGCTAAAACACTGTGTCAGCTGTTTTCAATTAACTGACAGACTGCAGTGAAAAATACCATCGGATCTGTAAAATCACTACATGATCTCATCCTCCATCCTGAAAGCGCATGCTGAGGGGCACATTGGGCACACAGCAGATTAACTCATTTCCCTGCAGGATTACATCTGGCAGAAAGCAGATTGTGTCCAGTGCTTGTACTCACGATTATAAACATATTCATAATTTTCTGTTTGTGCAACCTACTGCACTACACGAATTCGCCATAATCTTTGTTTACTAACAGTAAAAATAGATGACACTATGCTGTAATTAATTATGGAGTGGCAGCGGCAGATGTGTACTTCTGCCGCCAGCCCGAGATTAGGTCAATGTGCATGTAACTGTGACCTATCTCGTCGATGTGCCTATAAGAAAGAAAATAAAAGAACATATGACAGACTAGACAAACAAAACTTACAAAAATGTACAGAGATGCAGTTGTGGTGATCAACCTGAGTTTCAGTGTGAAAGGAAAATATGTGGGTGGAATTACACCTGAATTAAAGAAACTATGAGGTTTATTAATTATGTCTAAGAAGGTTGAACCATAACTAAGGCCTAGGTAAAATAGTCCATAACTCGCCAACCATGATCAAGAGGCAAATAATTCCTCGGTGAGGAAACTGAGTTTGTACAGAACCACAGCTTACGACAAGTGTTGGTAACCGGAACCAGGAGAAGGCCTGTCCTTGGGGTTCGTAGCCTGGCTGATGTCTCTCTGGATCGATGTGGTGGTGAAAATGGCCAGAGATTAGAAAAAGATTAAAAAAAGAGTCCAAATGGTAGAAGTTTTCTTGAAGCTTAGATTGTGGAAAAATTTAACTTCCGTTCGGAGGCTCAAACTTAAGTTACAAAAGGGGCAAGCTTAATTCCTCATTCTTAGATAAAGGTCCCGTGTACTCTGAACATGTGGGTTATCTAGCATGGTCCTTTGTTCTCTGTTCAAACAAAGTCAAAATGGCATATATAAGTGTTGTTCTGCATGTCTCAAGCAGAGGAGGGTTTGGAAAGACAAGAGAGGAGCACAAAAACAAGAGAGCAGACAAGAGAGTGAACAATGGCTTCATTGCTGTCTAGGGCAGGAATTAGATCTAGCCAATCAGAATTCTGTGAGCTGTCTGAATCTTATGCAAATATGAGTGTCCCTTAAACCTTCTTTAAGTTGCTGGCTATTTAAACCTTAAAGAATATGAATGATAACACAAGACACATATCAAACCATTAAATCAAGATGCAAAGGATAAATGCACATAAATGACACATGAAAAAAGGTTAAAACAAAACAAGAAATAAGTCTTAAACATGGACATTAAAGATTAAGCAAATAACTCTCAAAGTGTGATGTCATATTGGTAATATTATTTCTTGTAGAGGGTCCTGGTGGATGGAAAGTTTATTAGACCATGAAGAAAATGTTGAGTATTATTAAACTCAATCTGTAAAAGTGAAAGCCGAAAGTTTAGCTAAGGTGTGCTCAAACAATGTTTCCCCCACTGTCCTTTGACTCTTCATGGGGGAGCACAAATGGCTTCCATTATCTGGTTGAGGGAACTGGTTATTCAGGGTATTTGCTTCGTCCTGTTGGGTGATGAGTGTTGTGTTCTGGCCTCCTGTGGAGAGTGGGAGATGTGGACTTTGCAGAAACTGCAAAGTCAACAGCTGAAAAACAAGTTACTTTAGTTCTTAAGGGTCTCAGGCCATAATTCCTCCTGGAACAGTCTTGAAGTGGAGAGGAGAAAGGGAGGAGACAAAGGTTATCTTCAAGGATCAGATAACCCATGTTTACTGTTCCAAGTTTGTCGAGTCTGTTTCTCTGTCCTAAATTTCAAGGCTTGTGAACTATTTCATCAAATGGTCTTTTGAGGGTGGATTATCGTTACACTATAAACACAGCTAAATGGCAAAGTTGTATTTGTACAGATGTCTCAAAGCTATAGCGGTTGTAGAGTAAATATGAGGTGGTTGTCATGGGACTACACGCCTGAATGAAAAGAAGGAATGACTTGTATATTCATTGAAGCATATCAGACATAGAATTACTGTATACCTGATGACGGTGAGTAAATGCAGAAAGTAAGCAAAACACACAAATTTTCACAGTTCTTGTGAGGAAAAAAAAATAAATTATGGCTTATTTTCTAATCAGATGTGTTGCAAATTGGGAAAACAGGCTTTAACGCTGAATACTGAAAACTTAAAAATGCCCTGTGGAGTTTTCTTGATAAGGAACCTAACTTTCTGTTTACAGTGAATAGTACTCACAGCTGCAAATGATGCATCTGTTTGAGGCCCAGTTAAAGTAGCTGATATAATACCTTCAATGATTATTTGACATTTCAATGTTTTTCTTTTTTTAAAGTGAAATCTTAGTAATTTATACATATACCTGTATATTTGCTTGCATTTTCTTTCTTCCTCATTTTTCAGCACATTGACACTGAATGTAGATTTTTTTCTGTTTTCAGGTTATTTTCAAAACGACATCATAAAATTTTGTAATTTTCATGATTGCTTCATTCAGCACTACTTATAATTATTTGCATAAACATTGGATAACCTCTTACTTTACGTGGGAACAAACCCTTATAATACAATTCACTCAAGAACTGCTGTTCCTTAACATCTATCATAGCTAACAGAGCCCTGAAAAATGGTGAAAAAACTTATCAAACACTGATTATAATATTCTGCAAAAAGAATTCCTCAAGGCCTTGTCGTGGTTGATCAATACATTTAACTGATGGGACCATCAGCATAATGTACACTTACCTAAAATGAGCATGATGACATGGAATGATTATTGAGAAAATCTTTCATATGAAGAACACAATTCCAAGCTGTTCTAGATCTGTTCAAAGCAAATCAATTTTATTTATTAAACACTTTTCATATCAACAGCAACGCAAAGGGCTTTAAATAGTTAAACTAATTATGCAATGGGTTATGTGGACAGTCCTTCACACAATCACACGTGTGTACACACACACACATATTTGCACACATACAGAACCAAGCAAGTATAAAAATACTAATATAAATGTAAAAAAATAAACAGATGGCTTCACACTGATGTTAGCAAAACAATATTTTGGGGTCCATCCACACCATTAGGCACCTCCACAACAGCCACCCAAATGA
This sequence comes from Pseudomugil tenellus, assembly GCA_037177515.1. NCBI lineage: Eukaryota > Metazoa > Chordata > Actinopteri > Atheriniformes > Pseudomugilidae > Pseudomugil > Pseudomugil tenellus. Next base: position 16,849,169 of record JBAMHX010000017.1, on the reverse strand, counting down.
TGACTGGGTGGGGCCCACAACACACCCATGCCGTTGCAGAGCTGCTCCTCATTGGCCTCACCGCAGTACTAGTATGGCCTCACCGCAGTACTAGTATCCACATCACCTCCATTATGTTAATTTTATCTAATCAAATATAGAATATTACATTTATTACTTTGTAAAATACATGGCCAACATATTGTATATTTATAATAAAAATGACAAATTCTTAACCCATTAAACCCCTTATGTAACGAGACCAGGAAAAGATAACAGGTTTATTAAGAATAAACAAAACAGAGTTTGATGTTCTTAAGCCAGGCATGGGTCAAAAACCAGGAAGACAAGCAGATCAGGATCCAGGAAATAGGCCTGGTCAGAACCGAAGAAGTGAGTCAAGGGAACACCGGTAACAAGCCTGGGTCAGAACCAGGGAATCAGATCAAGGGATATCCAGGGACAGGTGCGGGTCAAAACCAGGCGATCAGGCTGAGGGAAGTCCGATAATCCGAGTAGGTAATTTTAAAAGCAGGGATGTGAGTCGGACCCAGGGAAGGGAAACAAGATCAGGAGTGGAGGACGGCAAAAAGCTGGTAGGTACGACAATGTCAGACAAAGGAATGACTGATGAGCTGAGAAATATCCACCACTTTCTTGGCGGACCCCGTTTCCATAATTCATTGGCTACATTAAAAATTACGATAAACTAGTACTGTTTTAAAATGTAATACTGCTTCAGAAAAAACTTAGAAATAACATTTTCATTATTAACACAATGGCCAAATCTCAAAGATGGATTCATTTGGACGACAGAACAGAGAGATCAGTGCCAGTTCATGGCTCCAGTTGTTTAGCTCAATAACCGCAATCAGGGTTCAGGATGTTAAAAATGTGGGTTTCAATGGGTTTATTGTTGCTTCCATGTCCCAGCCTCCTTTTACGTTTCACTGAAATCTTTTTAAACTTCATTTAATTTGATTAGCTTATGACGTGACAGCTAGCTACAGCCTCTGCTGCTGCCTGCAGCTGCTCGATATTTACTTTGGCAAGCTGCCAAAAAGTATGTGTTTCTGGCAGGGATCCACTTGTAAATAGGATCTTGCAGTAGAGTATTTATAGTTTTATAGTCAATTTCTTCCTTTTTTATAAAGCTGTTGGTCCATGTTCATTTACTTCACTTCACTTTACTTCACTACGGCCACACATCTCTCTACTCGGTTCTAATGGTGTCCTCTCCGACAGCCACTTTCTCAAAGTCACAAAACAACACATTACACTTTTAAGTCCGCCCAATGGTCATAAAAATATGGTGCGAAATAAAAGATACTTCATGAACTAACCTGCACTAATAATCAGAGTACTTACAGCCTCTTTGTGCTGTGCTGCTGCTGGTGGAAGCAGGTGTCATGCTAATTAGTTAGCCTTCGCCTCTAATTTGGGGCTGATCGTTTGTAGCCCAGATATAATTCTCAATCTGGATGCAGTTCTGTCTATGTTTATGATCAACAAAATAAAATCTGGAAGTTTCCCCAAGTTTTGTATGTATCCAACAACAGCAAAGGTCATCCCGGAAGACATTTTTGTGAATATATCTAATTAAATCGCCCTTCTAAAATATCGGTTTTTTCATGCATTTAGCGAGGACCAGAAGTGATAAAGAAAAGGTGTCATGGCGGCCTCCATTGTTTTGCTCAGAAAGTGGTGGATATGGGAGTGAGGGAAGGAGGATCAGGTGCAGGTATTCAGGCTGATGAATGTGGTGGCAGGTGAAGGTGATAATGAGGCCTCAAGCCGAAAGTTGGCAGAGGCACGGCATGACACCTTACAGGCAAACTGAGCTAAGCAGTTTGACTTTATTATTTTCAGATTTATAAATGATCATTTAAACTAACAAAGAAATTTTGAGGTACTTAAAATAAAAAATATAAGTAGTAAAAATGTCAGTGGCAGCAGAGAAAGAAATACAACTTTTCAGCTCTCACTTATGTGTTTCAAATGACTTTTATTATTTTAATTTATCTTTGGTGGAGTCCCAAAATTAAATTAACTTTTAGTCACATTTCAGAGACATACACAAAAATACACAAAGTAACAGTAACAAACCATAATAATAGTAATAATAGTAGTAATGATGGTTATAACAATTGCATTAAACTTGTTTTTTTTTTCTTCAAGTTTCAGTACTCTAGAGTATTGGTATTAGAAGAAATATTTCCAAAACAGTAACCCAGCTGACCTGAAAATGGCTGGAAATTCTCACACACACACACACACACACACACACACACACACACACACACACACACACACACACACACACACACACACACAACCCCCCCCACACACAGACAAAAAAGCATTTAGATACTCACCAACTACTACTCTTCAAACATGTTAAAAGAGAGAAATAGAGGGTCTATGGAGTTTCAGTTTCAGCAGATAAAGAGAACAAGTGCTAATGAGCCATGCTGAGCCATTGTATTTGGCTGTCCCACTGCTTTGGAAGTACACAGTGGAGTCACAAAGGCTCAACGCGCTGGATATAACGCTTCTGCACTACTACAGGCATACACACACGTTAACAATAACAATATTATGATAAAATAGTGACCCCAGTTCTCACAGCATGAAAAACTGCTCTTTGAAGATCAATTTCCACAGTGAATGGTGTGGGGTCTCTGGATGATTCTTATCTTTTTTGTGCTTTTTTGTCACTTTTATTTTTGAATTTGATAAAGCTTTTTTTTTCTCTTCCACTTCACTTACAGCCTTCACCCGAGCAGCATGTTTCAAGCTCTGCCATGCAGTATATTATTACATATGCAGCTTTTTAATCATCTGCTTCCTTGCGGTGTTTACTTCACACAGTATAACTTCATTTATATGAATACATTGACAAAAATTGGAATAGTTCAGAACTTGCCAGCAAATTAGTTTTACAACTGGTTTTTATGCTTTACTGAACATTTAACCCTCTTCATATAAAGGGTAAATGTTCCACTTAAATGCAGAGCTATCTTTATCTCACATAGACCAAAACTGTCTATGACTCCCCTGGAGAGAATATGCATCCCAGTGTTTATGAGAGCAACTGAAGGCATATTGAAAGATGGCATCCATGAACAGGATAGTTACATTTAAAAATGTTGTAGTCCAAATCATCATTTTTTTGTCTTGTTTTTAAAACTATGCAACGTATGAACAAAAAGTATTTTCAGATTTGCGAATTGTGTTTCTCTCAGGACCACGTTATGAGTAACTGTTAAGTGTTCAAACATAGACTTATGTAGTTGTTTCAAGCAGATACACCACTGCATAGAAAATTATTCCCCATAGCAATCATATAGTGGCATTCAGCAAAAAGTGACTTGCAGTTAAAGTCGCCCAGCTGTTTTACGCCCTCTGTATATATATCTAACATGTATAGGCTCCCAATGTCATTGAATTTCCAATCCAATATTCTATTTCTTCGAAATTAACTTTCCTAAAATATAAATGTAACAACAGTGGAAACTAATCTTAAAATGTCTTAGTTTTTCTCATGGTATTACCCATTTTTTCCATATTCAAGTATTTTTACTTATATAGCTTAAGCATTTTTTAAATTTGTTTTCACACATTTTTTCTCTTGTAGTAATATTGTCAAGAGGACTATATGGATACATTATAGATAATTTTTTTCACATGTCCTTTTTAAAGAAGAAATAATATGAAATTGATATTGAAGGAACTGATGTGTTTTACTGGAGCGGATCACATTCTCTTGATTCATATTCATAAAATGCCATTTAAAAAAGCTGCTGATTAAACTAAACATTCCTGTCATATTTTTTCTTCTAAGCAAGTTGCATCAGATTAATTTCAAAGTATTATTCATGGCTTTAAGTCCTTAAAAGCTTTTCTTTCTCATTTTTCTTTGGCAATAAAAACTGAATCTTGCATAAAAACATACAAGCATGGCAGCAAACAGCCAAAATATCATCTGTGCCCAGTAGTTCAGAGCCAGAAACCACATTGATTGCTTGCCCAATTTGAATCACATGCAGCCTCACTGTGGATGTAGCTACAGGCTGCAGGGAAGTGCATGTGCACTTACCAACGACTTAGTGTGTGTGTATATGTGCAGTGGTCCACAAGTACAGCCGGCATGGCAGCGCCTCATTATATCAACTGATGAATAGATTTCCGCTTGGTTGGAAGAGGACTCGATGGTGGATTCTACCCAAGGATATTCCTTCTGTAAGAGCAGGTGGGACCCCAGGACACAGCCTCTCGGAGCTCTGAACTCCTCCCCAGGTATCTGATGATGGTTTCCAAGCAGGCAAACACTGTTCATCATGATACAGCTAAGGGCAAGCAGATAGAGCACTTGTAATATCTGAAAAACATTATTCTGAAAAGTCTTTGCTTTGCATTCTGGTATGATAAAGAGAGGGGGTAGGTTAGTGTATATATACTGGGTTTGTGTGTGTGTGTCCCAACAGGCTGTTGGCACTGGTATAATTTGTGTTGTTTGGCTGAAAGAACATCCTCTGTTTTTTGTTGAACTGTGCTTTGTATTACTGTAATAAACTGAAATGTTGTTATTATTGTTTTTAAATTTTTCTTTAGGCAGGGAGTTAAATATATATAACACCATGGACTTTTTATTAATTTTCTTGAATATTCTAGACAATAGAGTCTGCAGTCGTTTCTTCATCTTTCTTTTAATCTAATTAAACAATGTTTTCCCACTAGAGCTGGTACATTAGCGTATAGCTTGCATTTCATGAAGTCATTGATATAATCAGTACCGTGTGGTTACCAGAAGATGTCATTCAGGAAATGAATGTTTTTACATATTTGTTGCAAAAGATTTCTATTATGAGTTTAAGTATCTGCATCTGTGCATTTATAGTTCTAGTTTGTTAGTATTTATTTACTCAGTGGGCAAACAACACAAAACTGTGGGAGGATTTGTATCTCAGATCAGCAGGAAAGCACTTTTTCCATAGGTCTCTTTTCTTCCTGACTGTCTGTGGCCATTACATTAAAATAAACTTGTTTCAATAGACTCTTTCTGAAGGATGCTGTTGTTCTAATATTCCTCCCAGTTTCTTCTTCATCTCCAGTCTGTGCTTTCAATGAACAAAGAACAGTGTTGTGTTATAGGATAGTGGCTGGCTTTCCACATGATGAAAACGCTGAGGTAGAGCTTTGATGTTGCAAGGCGTTTAGTGTGTCTAGGAGTGTGTTTGTGTGCTCACTAGATATTAAACCCATCTTGTTCCTTTTTTGTTATTGTTCAGGCTGGGATCTTAGCCCATACCTAATGTTATGTTATTAATAAAAATGGGGTGCTTTTATATGAGTAATTTCTTTAAGAGTTCAGTTCGCTCTTGTCATCCTTCAGATCTCACTTTCTCCAGTTTTGATTTGAAAGTGTCGGCACGGTGACAAAAGACTTTCATTCACTATGCAGTGACAGATTACAGTAATTGTATTGATTAAAAGTTACTGTTAAAGTCATATTTCTTGTGGAGCATAATGGTTTAAAAGTGAAGCTATTTTGTGGAATTTGTCTAATCTAATATTGGCTCAGCTGAAGGATGGATGGCAGACAAGCGCAGTTCTACCTTTATGTTATTTAAAGCACTTTGTTGTACCAGAGCAGGAGAAGATGTTTCGATCTCATTTAAATTTTCTGCTCTAATTGAAAAGTTTGCATTTTTCTTCAACTCTAAGTTTTGTCCTGATTTGTGTTCCTGTAAGCAATCTCATCCCTTTCAATTTCCTGTGTTACAAATTCTTAAATGACCTTTAACCTCCTCCAGTAAATCTACACAGATAAGCTGATGCACATTCAAGTGCAAACATTTCAAATGATTAGTTATAACACCATTCTTAAACTACATCTGTTTCCCTTTAAGCTGGTATTTGAGTTTAAAGCTCTATTGCATTATATTAAACCTGCTGCCATTGAATTGATTAAATATAAAAACGGTCAGGAATCTTCAACATAGCAAAAATTTTATGTTAATCGTAATTATCTGGTACTAATATTGAAATCTCGGCTAATTAACATTCTAATATGAATACATTATGACGAACTCAGATCACAATAATATAACTCTTCAAACTCTAAAATAACACTCATTAATTAAAACATGAAATATTAAATCAGTGTCATTATATATTTCATTTAAAGTTATTTAAAATGTCTCTATTCATGGAAGTTACTTTCCCATAAACAACAATGAACATGACCATGAATAGACACTTTTATCCATTTCAAATTAACCACTTAACAGTATCCCATATCCTGTAAACTTGCAACATACAGTTAATCTCGGTCACCCTCTTCGTCTTAGAATAACTGCCATCTGCACGTTTCTCACAGGCCAAATGTAACCTCCATTATTCTCAAAGCTGACAGTTAAAAACCTGTAATGTGAATGGGAAATGAGCTCGAAAGCACCATTTGGTGAGATTTAGCATTCGTGTTTTCTTGGAAGACTTTCGACATCCAGTTCTCAGAAAGATCAATCTGCATATACTTATTTGAATTATATGGTAATTTAAGAGAAAAGCTAGCATTTATAAATGCTGCTCATCAGTCATAATGCTGGATTTAAAATTCAGATCCTCACTGGGTTGAAGAGCAATAGACGCAGATGGCTTATTCACACAATCTACGGCTGTCTATACAAGCATGGATTGAGCTGAAGGGTATACAGGGTAGTCAAATAATGGCATGCATTTTGGACGTTAAACACCTTTTAACACAATTCAAGACATGGTGTCTAGTGTTCCTCTAACTAAAGAGCTTTGTCTGAGAGGGAGGATGAAAGGATGCTGAACAGGGCTATTGATTATGAGACACCAAGAATTGAAACATCATCTCTCATTTTCAAAACCTGGAAACAATCATGAGAAAAGAGCCACCTTTCAATTAAAAAAAGACAATTCCTCTAAAAAGACAATTAACACCCAGCAAACAAACGTTGGTTGTTTTAAGGTCACTTAATGAGAGAGGAGTGTTTTTACCTTTGGCATGAAAACCTCTAAGTGAAATGGCTGAACAAACAGAATTAGGTCGTTTGCCAGGTCTATATCTTTATATTTTCTAACTAATTTCCAAAAACGTATTTGTGGCAAAAACATAAACAAAGCTGTTGTACTGCGGCCACTTTGACTTCTACAGCTCACTTTTTATGTCAAAACTATGTTTGTGCTTTGCCATTGGATGTTTCCTTTGACTTGGCAAGAACGGGATTTTATCATCCAATCTGCCTGCTGACCCTGAACGGCAAGCTAAATGTGTTGCTGCCATCAAATGAGACATCTGGAGGTGATCTCTGCTGTGCAGGAAGCACTGTGTTGGTGCTAAGCAGAAAGTGGACAAGAAGAATGTAAGGTTGAATCGAATGTTGACCATTCCCTCAGCCTGAGCATGCATGAAGCAACGACAAGAAGGAAAACTCCTTTTTAACAGGGAGGTACAATTCAGCTCAGGGACTGGCTGGGGGTGGAGAGGACAGTAAAGACATGATTTATATACACTCCAGATGTTATCCAGGAAGACCTGGATAAAAAGGAGAAATACGTTAATGATGCCAATGTTGTCATATACATGGAAAATAAGCAACAGATGAAAGTGTCTCTTCCTCCCATCATTTTCCTATAGACTCTGAGAGCAAAGTTCTCTGTTAGGAATATATGGAACTACGAGATTTTGGATATATAATGGTGCTTGGTCATGGAGAGCTTTATATGTCAGGAGAAGGATTTTAAACTCTATCCTAAATTTAACAGGAAGCCAATGAAG
>JBAMHX010000017.1:16808767-16823524 GCA_037177515.1 Pseudomugil tenellus | reverse complement strand
CTCATGGAACAGAATTACCTGTGCATTAGCTTAACATGGGGGATATCACATTTAAACATTAAACACAAATTAAAGTCTGTGAATCATGAAATAAAGGAATAAATGCACAAACATGGAACAGAGACAAAAGGTTGGAACAAACAGGCGAAAATTAGTCTTTTTGAGATCTATCAAACTTATGGTCCATCTGTAAAATGTAGGTGAGATTTGCCAAAGATAGGGGGAGAGTGAGGCCTCCCCCTCTCTCTGTCCTTGGTGAGTGTTGATCTAGTTTCCTGTGGAGAGACTCTTGAGGTGGTAAAGAAAAGTTATCAGTTTTTGTTTGTCTTACTCCACAAATCAAACACATCCATCTTTCTTGAGTTTAAGGTGGTTGTAAAAATTCCAACCTTTGTTGACCAGTTCATCAAAGCATTCTAAAAGAGGTCTGTTGAGGGTGGGATCGTTACAATGGTTATTAAGGTTCACCACATTGCCCACTTTCAAGCTGGCACATAAACAAATATATCATGCAACAGAGAATTCCCAGTGAGGAAATATGCCACAAATTCAGGAATGTCATAACACAAAGAGGAAAACATACAAAGTCTAATGATAGGGCAGGATAATGATAGCAGAGTGGTATCATAATCCAAATACCACCCTCATATGGGACTTGCATGGAAGAAACAAAAACCTAACCCAAAAGCATGAACATATAGTAAGATTAATTTTCTCCCTGCTTTTCATATAGACATCCAACCTTTATGTTGCTTATATTTTATGTAGAGTTGGTCTCAAGCTGTTGGCTTCTTTGCAGATGGCTCTGGGCAAATGCAGCACTTAATTTTAAAATGATGAGATCAATAACATATTATAGAATCACATAAAGATGTTGAAACAGCTAATAAAGATTCATATCCATTATTAAATCTCGGGGATCAATCACTCCTGGAACCTTGATTTATGATAATATAAACACAAAAGCTGCACCTGCTAAGTTTTGTAAAAAGTAATAATGACACTAACCAGACATGACATGAATAACATCTGCTGTGCCCCAGCACTCTCTGGTTGCTATGGTAATGTTTAAACATTCCTTCATAAGACACTGCACAAAAACAAAAGGTGCATGAAAATATTTGCTTCTCACATTACCAATGAATCAGTGGGAGCCCTGAGCTTGTTTTTTTCCTGCAACAAGAAAGTCCCATCTTGGGGTAAAGGGAGAGAATGAAACCCGAAGTGTGTTGCTTATGTCAAGTCTGCTCCATAGTTTTGTTTTTGTTGCTGTCTCTGTAGGACACCGTTCACACACAAGAGATGCCAATGCCTTTTAGGTGATTGCAGGGTACTCTGCCATGACTTTAATCTAGAACACCAGGAGAGTTGTTCTCTCCAACAGACGTTCAGTCTCCATCATTTGCGATCTCCAGCTGTTGATCTTCTTCGTGCTCTGACATGATGGATTCACCTCGTTTGTTGACTAATGGTTTGAAGATCCATTCCTTGGTAGTTTGTGGGTCTTTTGCGGTTGAAAAGTAATATTCAAACTCTTCTGAAACCAAAGACTGGGGATCGAGCACCAGTTGGGAGAATAACGGCTCGGGCTCAGTCTCTTCCAAAATTCTTGCTAATGTCTGAAACATGCCAAATACACCTCTTCAACCACAGATCCAGTTATCTTTAAATGCAGCTGATTTATCAGCCAACTTCAAGACTTGACAGTTCAATTTCCCCTGATCTGACAAGTTCAGTTCATTGAGTTGGTTAAAAATGTCGTACAAGTAAGCCCGTTTATTTGTATAGCGGCGTTTATTTGTATAGCGCCATTTCACGACATTGTCATCTCAAGGTGCTTCACATAGATTCGGCCAATTCATAAGAATTGCATATTTAAGGGAACCAGCAAGACGATCGAATCTTGACTTTGATCCAATTTCCCATCCTGAGAAAACAGGAGGCAACATTGGGAAGGAAAACTTTCTATTAACACGAAGGCAAAAAATCCAGCAGTACCCGGCTCAAGTGAGGTAGCCATCTGTCTTGACTGGCTGGGGTCAGAGAGGACAGGTAAGACAGACATAATTAATTAACTGCAGCTTCTATCAAGGAAGACCTGCAGATAAAGAAAAAGAAGAAATAAGACCTGCAGAAAAGGGAGAAATAGGTTAATGATGCCAGTACTGTCCGATACATGGAAAATAAGCAGCAGAGAAAACAATAGGAAGTGCTCAGTACTTCATGGGATGTCCCCATGGCAGCATAACTAATGGGCGGCTAGACTACTCCTAATTATAAGATTTGTTGAAAAGGAAGATTTTAAGTTTGATTTTAAAGGTAGAGAGGGTGTCTTCCTCCCGTACCCACACTGATAGCTGTTTCCATAAGAGTGCAGTTTAATAGCCGAAGGCTCTTCATCCCATTGTTTTCTTATAGCCTGTGGGAACCACAAGTAGACGTACAGTCTGAGAGTTTTGCGATCCATTCACTGAAGTGTGCTGCCAGCGGTGATGTTTTTCAAGTGACATACAGCAGCTCTTTTGGCAAATGTCTTTGGTGGTGGGCAGAATAAGTTCTTGACCAACAGTGAATGGCTGCTTAGCCTTAGGAATACAGTTAGCCACCAAATATAATGCTCTCAGTGCACTGGTAGTTGTTAATGTTGAGGCCCTTGGTAACTGCTTCTGTCCTTAATGTTCACACTTTTTCCTTTCAAAATACTCTAAAGACTTGTGTCTTGATGCAGACTATTTGATCTTCAAGTAGCAAACCAGTTTTGAAGGCTTTATTGCCTTATTTGACAGCCAGTTCACATATTGCCCATTGTGATGCAGTGAATCCATATTTTAGGATGATAATGCGGCTTTGTTTCTTTTGGAAGTTGTGGGTTCCTCCTTTGTCTCTTCAAAGGACTGTTTCCCCTTTGCAAAAAAAACTGTATAAGGATGATAGTTTTTTTTACTAATTTTGCTAGCTTGGTGGAGTTGAGTAAGTCATAGATGTAATTGAGACAATGGTCGTTTTTTAAAAATAAAACATTGTTAAGATCAGATAATAAATAAAAAAAAATAATGGAAGTTATTTATTCTTTCTGTGTGGCCTGGTACCCACGGGCCGGTACTGGTCCGGGGCCTGGGACTTGAGGATAGCTGCTCTAACACAAGATAAGATATCTCATCGGATGTCTGAAGCTGTCTAATTCCATGTGATACAGAGATTGTAGGCTGATGTGCGTAGACCTGATGTGCAGTTTGTGAAGCTACTTTTAGATAGTCTTGCAGACAGGCAGGCAGGTAATGCATGCTTCTGTACTATTTCTCCTTTACAGCTTTACCAATAACTTTGGTGGTTGCAATAGGTTTCTCATTTAGTCAGCGGCAAGCTGCAAAGACTCTGATAAGGTTTCCTGAGCACACACTGATCCACTCTGCTGAATGTAGGCAAACAGGCAGACAGCAAGCCTGTACTCAGGAAATCTAGAGGCGTCATTTTTAATCTATCCAAGTTCTGTGTTGCTTAGAAATGTGCGAGTCAGTTTATACCGTAAATTACCACTTTGCAATGGTTTAAGATTACTACTCACATTATAAAAAGGAAGTTCATATTTGATATTAATACAGAGACTAACAATGTTGTGCCATCAGTCTTTTAATCCATAATTTTCACTGATGACTCTCCGCTGATGGCACCAGCTGACGCAACTAGTTCCCAATCATATATAGGCACTGACATTTATATATCTTGACAGCTCATATTCTTTTGCTCCCAATCATTCATGCTGTTGTTGTTTTGACCCCGGCCACTACAAAATCCCTTCACCTCCTCACTTTCCATCTGCTGTTTAGCATATATGGATGCTGTGCAAGCTGTTTCTGGATAATAACTCACTCTATGTTTTGCTTACTGCTAGGATTTATCTGATGATCGCCCCGGAGTAGAACGGAGTACAATTCTGTCAATCAGAAACATACAATTTGTAAAGAGAAATGCTTCTAAACTTTTTTGCATTTACAAGTGATGAAGTAAAATGTGTTGAACACCCCAGCGTGCCATCATGCCAACAAACCTTTTTCAATCTATTGAGGATATGATTTCATACCTGAATGGTATCTGGCATCAAGATTAAAGAAGCAGAATCTTTAAAGATGCATTATGTAACTTTATAACCATAAAAGTCTTTTGGTGGTAATGATATGTTATGTGTAGCTCTGGAACCATTGTTACTAAGGCCGGCAAAACCCGTCAAGACAACTTTCTTCATCCAGGAAACTTTGGCATTGCAGCTATGTTTTGCTCTGTCCACTGCGGCACATCCTAGCAAACTGATATACTGTAAACACACTTGTTATTTTGAAAAAGCTCTGTGGATGATTTAACAAAGAAATGGAAGATAAGATCAAAAGAGAACAAGAGACAGAACCAGAGAGAAGACAAGATTCAAGATAAGATCAGCTACCGGGCAGAGAGTTCACAGAACGTGTAACCAAATGGATGCCAAATTAGCAATCAGTAGATTCGTGTCACAAAGAAAGTTATGAAGGTTCTGGAATGTGTATTAAAGAGCTCTGATTCAGGCAGTGTCCTGCTGTCAGGACCTGTTCTGATTGTTAACATTTAGTACATGTAAACATTCTTCAAAGGGCATCAGTTATAAAATCTTGCTTTTTTTGGATGTAAACCTTTTTTTGATAGACTAAAGATGCTGGAAATAAAAATATTTTACAGCATAGACCACACTGCTTAGTCCATTTCATGGTCTCAGTAACATAAAAAGCCTTGACGAAGACTTCAGTTATATCTCCCTGTCTCTAATAATTTACTCTAGCTTGTGGATCCCTAAGTCATCCAAGGGTCGTTTGTAAATATATGTCATTCAGTTGATATGAAGCTAGATGAACAGTATAGTATTATTTTAATGGTGAAAAAAATAAGTTCTCTACATTTTTGACACATTCAGGCGCAAACCTAATGACATCACCTCTCAATCCCACAGTAAGAACATGCTGATAAAATCATGGTTAAAGTGTTGCAAGTTTGCTAAAAACAAAGGGCAAAATAAGAACCAGTGAAATTCAGTCAGTATGGTGGGTTCCCTTTTTGAGGGGGATGGGGGTAGTAATTTCCAGTTAAATTATTTTCCAGTAGTAAAAGAACCTCTGCATGTTCCCCAGCATCTGACCCATCTGATCTGATGAACTGGGATTATCATATTACACAATGCAAAATATCGTCCGACATGGTAAAAAACCTGGGATGCTTCTCATACAGTGTCTGTACTAAAGATAAGAAATGGCAGAGACACTGATGGATAAAAAACATGACAAAAAAAGTTTTATTTTTCTCAAATTATGGATTTTACCATGTAGATATGTACTCAGACATTGTTGAAAAAGTTGTGGCAAGACTTGAGTATTATTTTTCATTCCAGTTGGATGAATCTACTGATGTGAGTGGAAAGCCACAACTTTTTTTCTTAGATTCATTGATGGTGGGAAAAATGGTTGAAGGAAAATTTGCAGGGAAATCATTCCACAAGGAGAACACTGCTGATAAATGGTTTTGATTTGTTTTTGGACTTTAACCAAAAATAAATAAATCAGTACCAGTTGGATTTATTTCAAAAGCCATAAGACTGTTTGTCTCACAACTCTCAACTAGCACCAAAGTTATTTCAAAGGAAAAAAAAAAGTATAAAATCAGAAAGCACACTCTGATGAATATTAAAATGCAGGAAGTTATAGGTTACATTACTTCCTATCACAAGAGTCAATGAAGAAATGATGGATAAACTATGAAGCTCACAGTACGTCAATTTAAACAGCTGCCAACTATGATTATGCAGTATAAGGCTTTCCCGTGACTTGTGTCACCCTTCCGAGATTGGCTGCACTCTCTCAGACCTTTCTGCCCTCGAGAGCAAAGAGTGTCCGTCACATCCATAATTATCTGGAAAGAAGGTCCATTACTATTGCATCTTAGTGGCACACAAGCGGCACTGCAGTAAATAATCCCATCATCTCAGCCAGAGGAGGGCAGGCAGACACAAATTTAACACAGAGCGGTTTTACATGCTGCAGGGCATTGTAGGGAGGTGTCATCATCAGAAGTATTGATGCCTTGGATTTCCGTTCCATCCCTCTGATTTTTAGCTAAAGACAACAACTCCAATGAGCCCATATGTTTTTAAGAATACACATTTTATTTGCATTGGATTCATGACTCCTGTGGTTTAATATGAGCCATTTTAAAAAGTCTTGAAAATTACCTCAGTTCAAATGTGTCTTTTTTGTTGTGTCAGTCTAATAAACACAGAAAAATTATAGATTTAATGGCTATTTAACATAACTATAACAAGGACCTCTTTTTAAAATCTGAAGCTCTGAAAATAATTCTTGTAAATGAAAGTGGGGTGGAAAATGTGTAGTTGTTTTGGAGTTTGTTTGCTGCTTGTTTTGGCAAAGGTGCTTGATTGGTGCCATTGTTGTGTTTGTCTGTCAGCTGGATTACACAGAAACTACCAAGCCGAATTTGATGAAATGAGGAGGGTTAGAAAGTGGATTAAAGAAAGGGTGCATGTGCAAGTATGCACATTACACTTTGGTGCAGATCAGTATTATTCCTTTTAAATGACTATCCATTAGGCTGATGTTGTATTCTGTTTCACAGATATTGCAGTAATTTGAGAATGGGTTTCACAGATACTTTCCCAATTCTAGCATTCTAGTTTCAGTCCATAAAAGACTAAATACAGTACAATTGGGATTTACAAAATAAAAAAATTGCCAGTGCAATTGAATTTTGCCACTACTGGTTTTCTTTTTCTTTTTTGGCATGAGCATAATTAAAAGACCCTTGCAGCATTATATAGAAATCTTTGCTGTACACAGCTGAATGATGATGACATAAGTGTTTACTGAAAATAATACGCTGCTTGACGGAATAATGAAAGAAGGTGGCTCCAGGTGGAAACCGAATGAATGTCATAGTCTGTGAATATTTGCTCTGTTGAATTTAGTTCTTATTTTCATCTCTGGTGCTCCTGGCATTTGCTGATTTTGTCTGGGGGGTAAGGGGGAGGCATCAGATATCCTTTATGTTTATGTACAGGTATAGTGGATCCTGGAGGGCCGGTTTTGTTGTTTCCCTGCACTAACACACCTGGTGCAAGTCATATGAATCCAGCGGGTTCTTATCAACCTATTAATTTCATTGAGCTGTGTTGGAGCATGGAGACAACAAAAACCTGCTGGATACTGGTCCCCGAGGACTGGACTTGACACCCCTGGTCTAGTGTGTGTGGTTAGATTGCGGTTTTTCTCTTTATGGTGGGTTTCTGTCCTTTATTGTGTTCTGTTTGGTCTCTCTTTTCTTTCCTGTCCTCTCCAGTCTTGTCCAGCAATACATGCAAAATCTGTTGAATAAACATTTATTTAAAATAAATTAGGAATTCAGATTACTAAGAGGATCTTTGTATAAACAGTGATTGGGTTGATAGAGTCCGGAGTAGGGCATGACAGTCAGACCATCATTCTGGCTGATTTAATGCTGAACAAGACAGTTAAAAAAAATGTAGTTCTTATTTTGCATTTTGCTCTGTTCCTTTGATTTAGTTATCTCTGAGTTTTCCCATGTTATCTACAGGAAACACAGAAGAAGTGGAGTTTGCATTATCTGACCAGTCACAGACATGTAACAGCCCTGAGGAACAGCATACTTTGCCATGACAATTACAATCAAACAATCCATCAGGACAGTGTTGAACCAAAGGGAAATAATGTAATTCTATATCATTTATTTGCAGTTTCATGTAGGAAATATTGATAGCATAATAGCAGAAAGTCATTATTAATTTCCTGTAGGACATGTGTGACAACCTGGGACTTATGTCTTTGATAATATTTTAATTCGAGGAATGTAAGCTTCACAAATAGCCAGGATACTATCCAAACGATAATGCACCTACTGGATAATGGCTTTCTTTCAGGGCTTGTGTAATCTTGTTTGTTTTTTTGTTTTATAAAAAAAAGAAATTTCATGACTTTCATCTTCACATACAATCCTTTCCCTTCAGCATGAAAGAGAATTTCTTTTCTGTCTTTCTTCCTTTCTGCCTGACATTTATCAAGTCAGAGCTTGGAGGATGTTTTGAGGAGTGGAGTTTGGCTCTGGCTTCAGGACATTGGGTGTCCACGGTTCTCACTGCTTCGGATCACTCACTTAAGCAGCTAACATTTCAAACAGGCAATAAAGAGAGTCCTTGTCCCTCTAGAACAATAAAACAGAGTCAGGGGTGGATGCACTGTAACACAGACAGATATTTCCATGCCACTGCTGCAGATGCTTTGCTCAGCAGACTGAATCAAAGGACATGCCATGTGCAGCAGGGACAAAGGGCATGATTCACTATAGGATCCAGGACTAGCATTCACTCTTTGCTTAGGAACACAAAGGTATTTCAATAATTGTAATAATTTGTTATCTTAATTAGCTCTGTCAGTGACACAGTATTGGTGAGCATGAGATATGTTCTATAATTTTCTCTTTTTTAACCATATGCAGCAATTTCCTTCTCATATTCTTGAGATTCAATGCATAAAACCCTTTTTAAGTAAGATAATCTGCAAAAGGACACTAGTGATACAGTGTAAATATATTTTTGTCCTTTGATGGTAGAGACAGAGATAACAGTCAGGTGATGATCCCTCATGTCTGAACCATCTCACGCCTTGTTCTCTGTGCAGGAATAACATTGAACAGGGATTTAGCCAAGACCTTGACTCAACTGTCTGCTTGTCAAGAAGAGTTCACACTGCCTTTGCTACTTGGTTGTGTGAGTCTTTAGGTTATAATTACAAAAGGTCATCACTGTTGAAGTGCATGTTTCTTTTAGCTTTCTATGAGCATAACTGAGTGCCTGTTATACTCTACAAAGACCTCACACATGAAAAGAAAGTCCTTTAAATTTATTGGATTGATTACTTATTTTGTATAAGTTAGGGTTTTCTGAACTAATCTTAAGGAAAAAACTTTGATATACAGTATATGTACTTTATTACTATCAGTTTCAACAGCGAGGGCAAATTGTAGGCTTTTAAAACCACAAGTTTTTAAGAGTCTTGTGTAAGTTTCATTCTGCAGCTCGTATTAACATTGCAGTGATTAGCGCTGCAGCCTCACAACGAGGTTGTTGGTTCACACCTCAGCTTGAGCAGTGGCTTTTCTGTGCAGGGTTTGCATATTCTCCCTGTGTTAGCGTGGGTTCTCTCTGGGTTCTCTGGAGAGAACACACGCCAAAGACATGCATGCTATGTCATTTGGAATTTTGCTTAGGAGTGATTGTGTGTGTACGTGGCTGTTTGTTTGCTTGTCCGTCTGTGATGGACTGGAAAACTATTCAGGGTGTACTCTGCCTCTCGCCTGATGACTGCTGGAATAGGGTTTATTAGATTTTATTAATCTATTCCACCTGTACGAGTAGTTATTTCAGTCCAGTTTTAAAAAACACTGCCTTTTGTTAAGCATCATTAATTTCACTTTTTCGTATTACATTATTTTCTCAAAAGGTTAATAACAGGTGGTATATGTTTGATAAAACTGTAATTTAACCATGACTTTGTTTTCTTGAAGACCCTAAATTGAGCATGTCAGGCCTTCTTTCAACTTTATATAAATGTCCAAGGGTATGAATAGAATTATAATACTAAAGGTTATACATGTTGGAATATAGAAGAGGAAATAACAAAAGGCTCAATACACTTGGTACACCACACTTTGGGCTTTGCTCTCTGTGCTTCCTGAAACGGAGGATGTGAAAATCTCTGTCAATTAAATGAGAAAAATAAAACTCTGTCTTTTACTAAACCATATCTTTGTCTAGGGGTAAACAACACGTTAGTCTCATTCAGTTATATTTGTTTGACTCCCTGTAGGTTGGTTTAAATTCCCTAAATTTGGATTTACTTATTCCACATGAGTTTTTCATATTAATGTCACCAACCAGCAAATGAAATCACACAATATAAGGATGTTACGGAAATTTTTGGCCGTCACAACCATTAAAGAATCTTGGACAATTGTCTCATTTTAGTCGAACAACATATTTCATTATAATGTGACGGTTTCTTGACATAACAAGATATTAATCTCATTATATCAAAAACTTTAACGACATGGTCTCTGGTTATAACGATATGTGTAACCCTAACCCTATTTTCAACTAGGTTAATATAATGACTTATAAAATTTTCTTTTTTTCCTGTGTGGAAATGCGTTCCTCAGACAGATTTTGATGCACCCCTCTTCATCTTTTTGCTGTTCCCTCCAGACCAGAATCAAAAGTTCCCCAAGAAGCGATGTTACGGTTAAAAATATCATGTTATAACGTCATAACTGTGTCAATTATGTTAACATAGTTTTTAATGAGAATCATGTCTTTTTATAGTGAGAAACCTTCTCATTAAAGTTTCTTAATATAACGAGATTAATATCTTGTTATATCAAAAATCTGTTTCATTATAATGAGATATGTTTTACGTTAAAAAGAGAAACTGGTGAAATATGTTTTTCATGGTTGTTACGGCTTAACGCTTATGTAGGAAGTAGGGCTGGAAAAATGTCCTTAAAGTCTTCCAGAGAGTACATGGTTGTACGATCCCCACGATTAGCAGGGCCAAAAGTGGAATACCCCAATCAGAGTTCATCTGAGATGCAGCCAGATTTTTTAAAAACAACTCAAGAAGCCAAAAGGAAGTGAGGCTATAAGACAATTGTGTCCATTGTCCAACAGTTAGCCTAAATGCGCCTCGTCTATCAATTATAATTAAGAGGTCTTAGGTTTTTTGCAGCCCTAATGTTATTATTAAGTTCATATTTTATTATGTATAGAATATCACTGAATGTGCTACCGAATGTAAAATAAAGGCCACAGACGTAGGTATAGTAGGACTTTGTTTGCCACAACTTTTTAAGCATCACCATTAAGTCCGATGGTATTTGGCATCTGTTGACGGCGCTCAGCCGCTTATCTCTCCTGACTCCACTTATGATTATACGATGGTACTTGGTCTTGAACCCCTTGTTTTTTAAAAAAGTAGATGTGCAGCCGACCACAAACATGATTTTACCATGTCTCCTCTGTAGTGTCGCTAAGGGCTGTTTCCACCACGCTAAGATGGCGAGCTGTGTTATGTAATCACGTCAAAATGTCCCAGATGTCTGTCTTACAGAATAGAAACACACACACACACACAAACACACATACAAAATGAGATTATTACAGGACAAAACTGTAATTGTGACTTTTTTTCTTATAATACTTGTGATGGTCATGATCCAAGACTGAGCAGGCTGTGCAAATCTCATGTTGCTGGAAATATATAGGATATGCACAAAATGTGCATAACTTTTCATACTGAGTACAAACAATTAAAGAAAATTCATTGCCAGATAACGACTGTAAAAGGCTTTCTCTTCTTTGGCCTGCTGCATCTTTGTTGTAATTGCTGCGGGGACAAGTGTACTAAATTAGCTAAATAGTTTTCTCTATAAAGGAAGAGCTTTTCTTTCACTTTTTTGTCCACAAAGAATCATGAACATAACATTAAACACAGTTTAGAACATCATTAATCCCAGAATAACACACCCTATGACATTTTAAATGCTTTAATAAAATCTTTGCCTGTATTTCTTTGTATAAATCCAATTATTATCTGTAATCATGAAGAGCCCCTGCACCAGACAAAAGAAAAAAAAGGAAAAATTTATAAGAGCAAACAATTACAGGCACAAGTATAAATATCAATTGCCCCTCTAACCTCCCCCACCCCACCCCCTTTTCTGCACACAACACACTAAATCCAATCTACACAAACAGTCTAAATGCTCGTATAACTGAGAATAACCGAGTGTCTTCTCTTCCGCATGTGTGTTCCTTGCAGGCAGTGCATGCACCATGTCAGAATACAACAAGCTGAAGAGCACGTTACTGGATATGCAGCCAAAAGTCCAGAAGGACAGACAGCAGAACCAGCAAAGCGACATGGAGTTGAAGAGAGCTCTTGTGGACACCATGTTTAAATACCTGGATGTGAATAAAGATGGCCGACTGGTCAGCGATGAACTAGAAAAAGTAGGTATCAAGCTGAAATCACTACATTGTAGCTGTAGCATAATGGAGAAAAAACTGTTTTACTTTTTTTTTAAAAAGCCATTTGAGTCTTTTTGTTAACACACTCAAATAAGTTTATACAGCAGATTTCTTTCTTTTAGAAGCAAATGGTACTCTTACTTTGTAAATTCACTATGGCTGTGTCTGAATGTGCACCCTATGCCCTAACCCCTGTAGCGAATTCTCATGCTGGCACCATTAATATGTAAAGTTTAATGGGATTAATATGACTTAATATTAATATGAAATATTAATATTAACAATTATTAATTAATTTATAATTAACCTCAAGGCACCACCTTCTATTTTCTAGTTTACTTTGGTAACACAATAGGTATAGAAAGAAACCTTATTAGATGATGAGTTGATAACTCAAAGAGTGAAACAATCAGTCTCAATAAATCAATCGGTCTCCAATGTTATAGTTGTAAGTTCTAGTTTGAATTGACCTGAATCATGACCACATGAAATCAAGACAGACAGTGACCAGAGAGTAAAAGTGGTATTTATTATCTAATCTACAGGTTTTTACATGGCTAAAATATGAGAAATAATAAAACATATAACGAACAAGACAAACTAGACAAACATAACATAAACCAGTGTTGCTGTGAGTTTGATGATCGACCTGAATTCTATGGAAAAGAAACTATGTGTGGGGGTTTAAACATGCATTAAGTAAACTGTGATGTCCCTTAATCCTTTCTAAGACTGAACCATTTCTAAGGCATGGATGAGATAGTTTCCTAACTCGCCAACCATCATTGGAGACCAGTAATTCCTCGCTGAGGAAATGGGGTTTGTTCATAACCGCAGCTTAAGACCATTTGACTGGGCTCAGGTACGGATCCGTTCTGGGGCGCTGAGACGGTGTTGGTCCGTATTGGGGCCGTTGGAATCCTGGAGAAGCCTGTCGTTGGGGTTCGCAGCTTTCAGTGGTACCTTTCGGTGTCGATGGCTGGATATTGAAGCCGAAGATGGAAGGTTCAATAATGTCCAAAAGTGAGGTAGAGTTGTGGAAAATCTAACTTCCGTTCAGGACGCACAAACTTGGTTGCAGAGTGAAAGCTTAATTCCTCATCATAAGTCCTGAGTGAGTGGCCATGTGTTAGACCATTTGGCCCTCCTTTGTTCTTCAGCAAAGGGGGACAAAAGCTTTTCACGCACACATAATTAGCTGAGATAGCCAAGAGAGAGGAGATGTATCCAGGTCAAGAGAGGAGGTGTGTAAAAGAGAGTAGTAAGGGCCAAGAGTCTGTGTTGGTCTTTTGAAGATAGGCAGCTTGGCTGAGGGGGGCAGGTCTGGATCCTGCTAGCCAATCAGGGTTCTGTGGAGGTTGACTTCAGTTCATGGCTCCTACCACAGAGTTACCTCTTACTGTGAATTAACTTAAAACCAAGGGATATCACATTAAACATAAAACACAAGTTAAAGTCTTTAAATCAAGATAAAAGAATAAATGCACATACTTTAAATGGAATTAAAAGGTTAGAATGAGTCTTTACTGATGTATAAAACTTATGGTCAATCTGTAGAATGTAAGTGAGATTTTCATAGGTAGGGAAGGAATCAGGCCCTCCCCCTGCATCTGTCCTTTGATGAGTTGATCTGGCTTCTTGGGGACAATTTTGAAGTAAGGGGAAGAAAGGTGATTAGGGGGGTAATTCCTTTTGTGTCTTGGCGTCCTTTGGAGAGAGTCTTGAGGTGGTGGAGAAAGGTTATCAGTCTTGTTGTATCAACAAGTTACTCCAGTATGGGTGAGGGGTCGTCTTCAGACCCCATGTGGAGTACAAAGGCACCCACAAACACATCCAACTTTTCCAGAGTTTAAGGTAGTCATAAAAAAATTCCAATATTTTGTGGACCAGTTCATCAAAGAGTTCTAAAAAGGGGAGAATCTCCTACACCCCTCATTCACTACATAGGGCTGCACTACAGAGTGCACTATGTAGTGCCCTCAATTGCATTGTGATTGAAACATGAAGCTCACTCATTTTCTCTTTACACATCATGTGACTACCAGCTGTAACTATGGCAACCACAACAGACTTGAAAGTTATGTTTCAAGTCCAATCTTATTTCAAGTGAAAATGTCTTATTTACTTATATTCCATTTTATTCTTGCTTTGTAGCATAATTATTCAGTCGAAAGGAGAAAGAGTAGAAAATAAATTATGCTCTATAGTTGTTTTGTTAAACGTTTGTTGTTGTTCATATAATTTCCGCCATTTTAAGCTCCGGCCCGCAATGCTTTGTGGTCCATATTGACCAGTCTAGTGACCATCGATGCTCACTACTTTTCAAGATGCATTGTGAATAATTTTGAGTGCACTACTTTTTCCAAAAGTGCATTCGGGCACCCCTAAAAAAAAGGCGTGAGCAATATATGGAGCACTATGTAGGGCATAGGGTGCACATTCAGACACAGCCTATAACTTTATTTTTGTCTTATTAAAAACATCCCCATGATTTTTAATTTTTTCTTAACTTACAAAACATTAATTTCTTGTCAATGTGTGATTTGTCTGGTTGTTGGTGTCATTAGAAAACATTGAAAGAAATAACTTTGGCCATTGTTTTAAGAGGCTGATGAAAATGTATATATATA
>JBAMHX010000017.1:16795539-16808667 GCA_037177515.1 Pseudomugil tenellus | reverse complement strand
GATCTATATATATATAAGAACATAAAATGGAGTATACGGGTAACAGATAAACAGACACCTACTTCACACTAAACTGAAACAATAAGATAGTACTGCAGGGCAGCAGCATAAATAACCATTGTAAACTGTAGCCTTACATTTCAAGCACTATGTCTGTTCTAAACATAACCAAATGACACAAGATACACTAAGAGAATATGGCTAATAACCCCAAACAAATCTGTTTAAAAATCAGATTGAAGTCCTCCTCTCAAGCCTTACTGAAAATAATAATTTCATTTACTGACATAAAATATCTTATACTGGTTGCAAAAATTAGCTGCTGTACAAAAATGTTAGATATTTTATCTAACATCATGCATCAATCAAGATTGTCTCATGGATGGTGTGTAGAAATCACAACACCATGCAGATCACAAAGCGAAGCAGCTCTTTGTTGTTATGAACAAACAGAAAGCTAGCATTGTCAGTGGAAAATAAGCTGATTAGAATTGGAGCTACATGTAAGTGCTACTAGATATTACACTTACAAATACCGCACTGACAGAACAGAAATATTTTAGCTTATCCTGATTGTAAATTCTAGCAAGTTTTGTTCTCTTTTAAAATTGAAAAAAAAAAAAAAAAAGATTGAGTGACTTGCCTTTAATGTAGAGCTGCATTAAAAGATTTAACAAAGCTGGCATGCCACTGACAAATCTAAAGATAAGTCATTCTTATTCTGTAGGAACTTTTAAATTCTGCTCCACACAGATTATGCTTTTACGGATCAAAGAGGAACTCTAGTCATTCATTTGAGCTGTCTTCACTTTGGGATCTATTGTCACAGATAATCTTGGAGGGTGAAGTCCTGTACTTAGGGTTTAAAAATGTTTTATTCAAATGCCCAAGAGCAGCAAAGTCTGTGATAGTGGGCATATGGGGTGCAGTCAGCTGCAGGCAGCAACATGAAAAAAAAAAGTTTGTCACATCCTCTAATCTGCCATGTCGCATGTGTAGCTCCATACAGAATCAGTTGGCAATGAATGAGAAGTTGGGGTTTACTCTCAGATGTTGATAGCTAAAAGGATATAGAAGGATAAATCATATAAAAGTAATAATCTTGTTGGTATTTCTATTGTAAAAATATTTTAAAGGAACAAAGATACAAGGAAGTGCAAATGCTACAAAACAATGTATTAAGTGTTGCTATGGACACCTAGGAGATAAAAGATTACCTTATTTCCAAAAGTCTGTAAATTAAACATGATGGATTTCTCTCATACTTAAATCAAAATTAAATTTTACTTACATCATTTACAGTTTTCAAATATCAAAAATGGAAACTGCACAGGAATCCTATAGGCTTAGAGCTCAGTAAGACTGCCTTTGGCAAGTATCATGGCTTTTAAAACTCTCACAGCTCAGAGACTTCAATAAAAGGCTTATTTTTAGATTCTTGGACTGTATTTGTAACGATAGAGGGAGCTGGAGACAAAAGGAAGTTAACAGGATTTATTATGAAGGTAATGAGGGATGAATGAAACCTGTAGGCAAGGTGGAGGAGTCCAGGAGGGTTGTAGGGACGAGGAGCAGGAAGGCAGGCTGTGGGGTATCAAGGTAAACAGGGATGAAGGAGCAGCAGGAACAAGCCTAGATCTTTACGTATTCATTCATTCAATGTCCGACAAAGGCAAGTCTGGTGAGCTGAGGGATATAAAGCTGTGAGGGAATTGGAAACAGGTGCAGGTGATCTGGGATAATGAAACTGTTGGCAGGTGACGGTGATTAAGCAAATAGGCTGGAGCAGGGCATGATAGTATTGCATACTTTTCAGGTCCTTCCATGGGTTTTTGATTATGTTTAGGGCCATGATTAAACCATTTTCATCCTGAAGTTGTACCTATTAATTAATATTAGGTTCAGTCTCTTTTTTTTGGAAATCCACAAGAAACTTGACTCATACGTGTGCTGGATCATTGTAGAGCTGTTTCATGTAGTTTTCATTTGCTATTTCACATTATTTCTTTCTGAAATGAGTCCGTTTTGCTCATTTCCAAAAAGCTGGTGTTTGCATCAGCTGTTTCTAGAAAGCTGTATCTAGAAAAATAAAGCAAGGAAGGGAAAGCTGCTTGTGAGCTGTCTGAATCTACTACCTGCATTCTGTAAGTTAATTAATAGTCCTGTTTTAATTACATCCATAGAGCAAAGTTAGAACGCTTGTCTAACTGCACTACGGTGCCTTTGATTTCTAGTTTGCTTTGCTGCTTTTTAGACATGCACATTGCTTTCAATGAAGGCTGACAATTTGCATAACATTCTCTGGTCACACCATGAACTGTATAAATTATTGGACAGTGCATACCATCACGTTACCCATAGGTTTCTGAAGAGTGGATTTGAAGCTAATAGGCGGGTCCTACTGTCGCAATCTTGGTGTTGCGTCATTATCGGAAAATCCCAAAATGGATGAAAAGGCAGAGCTGAGAGGCTCCGTCACGGTGGAGCCAGCAGGATGTGCGCAGCTGTAACGAGTAATAACACTCTAACACATATCAATCAAAAGGACACGCCTCTAAATTTAAAATTAAAATAACATAGAAACTCAAGTGTTAGAAAAAAATTCCAACCCCCAGAGTTTACATGACGGAAAATTGGACCTATTAAACGGAAAAAGTTTTTGGAGCCACTCTGTAAACACAGCTGTAAAATCTGACATTTTAACAGGGGAGTCTATGGGCATTGCTCTCTATTGCAGCCAGTCCTCTAGCGGTGAGGGGTGAACTGCAAGTATTTCCATTTTCGTATTGGCGTCACCATCGGCAGGCAGAGATCGCTGCCTGGGTCACACGCATTATTTATTTTTTTTTTTTTTGTGGTGAGTGAAGGCAGATTTTTTTTGCCTTTTAGATCAAGAGTAGGTTAATTATAAAATTGATCTATTTTCCATTTTCAAATGTCTACGGGCTTAAATTTATTTTCTCAAAGATTTTATCTCCGTAATGAATGAAAAAAAACAATCAAGAGAAAGCATTACAAATATATTTAAGAGAAAAATAATCTTTGGTTACTATAGCAATTAATGTTTTATTTGTTGCTTTTATCTTTCAAATCTGTGTTTTATATTATTGTCAATATTCTTTTTAATTTATATTAATCACCGCATTGATTCTCTTGTAACATATGAATTTGGAATAAATGTGATAAAAAAAAGGAATAAATGTGATCAAATTTGCATCAAGCTCAGTGCATCTTATGCATATGCATAACTCTACAAGGAGTCAACCTTGAGTTACTGCCCTATGGTAAGAATAACCATTTATGCCTGTGTCAGTGTGCAGAACCTTTAAAGATGGTAGCTATAACTGAAAATTAAAGTTTCTGAAATATCTGTGTTCATAATCTTTTTAATACAAGTTTTTTGTGTGAAAACTGTCATTTAGATTCTTTGATATTGCAGTTAAGTCTAAATTAGTGTCTAAAAGCACTCTTCATAAAGTTTTTGTGTAGAAGAATGTTCTGTTTCATGCAGATTAGTCTGTGTGCCTTTTGTCCAAACATTTTTCATTTTCTTCTCTGAGATCTTTTGAATTTTATATAGTAGTTGTGGCTATTTTCATCAATAAAAATGTAACAGAAAAATATGTGATGTTTTGGTAAGGTGTCCTGTGAAAGTGCTCTATAATCATTCAAATAATAATCAACTTTTCCAGCCTGAAGAGTCTTTTGACAAAGATAGATAGCTCTAGGAGGCATTTTTATAAGTGACTTCTACACTTTTCTGTATACTGTATAGAGGCTTGTCCTTCTATTTATCTCCCTAAAACTACTTAGCAGCATTTATTCAATGATGGTTCTTCTGAAAAATGTGCTGTGTTGTAATGACAAAAAATGGAGAAAAGCTGGAGTGTCTTCCCAGGATCATTGCAGAATCCGGAGAGGAGCAATGCTGAGAGATACAACATGGCATGTAACATGAAACATCGTGGAACGTTTTCTAGAAAAAAGGAACTTTTATAGTTGATGTTTTAGGATTAGTACATTATTTATATGAAGGAAAATTGCAATAAATGTTTTTGTGAAAGATAAGTAACTGATTTCTGTTTTTCTGGTGTATTCTGCCGCAGCTGTAATACACAAAATAAAGTATCTACTTGTACTTTTAGGGGCACACAGGATTGTCACTGGGGTGGTAAAATGTGTGCAGACATATCTATCTCTCTGTTTTTCCCTATCACAAACATATTTACATGACAGAGAGCACATCAGACACAATGTGTGGCTTAGTGCCTTGCCAAAGGATATTTTAACATGTAGTCTGGAGAAACATGGGTTCAAGCCACCAACCCTCTGACTGGCAGGCCACTCTCCCTCCTGAGTTACAGCCAGGGTGATGATACAAATTAGAATAATGTCAAACACATAAAGGAACAAATCCTGTGTGCGTTAAATAAGAAACTATGTAAATGTACCCTTCAGGTCCCCAAATGAAAACTTGGCTACTTTGATGTCCAGCTGTGAGCCTCAAACTGAAAACACTCCTGCGGCACCTCTAAACGCTCCGGATAGCTCCGTGGAGGCTTGAATGGCACCCTTGCAATGCAGCAGAGTTACTCCTTTGTGATTGGTGGTATTAAAATTAAGTGATTGCAAATTTCTGGCATGTATGAAATTTTTGTCTGAAATATAGCTGGATTTTTTCAAGCGCACTGTTGTCAATAAGGTCAAAATTCAAACGTTTACAAGCATTATTTCATGTTGATTTTAGTCTCTCGCATGCACACTGAATACACTAAAAATGTTTGAGCTAAAGTAAAAGTACTTTTTATGGTGTATCTCATTTAATTTTCTGGTTGCATGATGGCAATGTACTTTTGAGAATTCAGTCAACTTGAAAATTACACTTTGTCCTTTTAGATACACAAGCTATGTCATTTATTTGCTACCAACAGGAGTAATTCATTCAGGCTGACTGTTTTCTGTCCTCACATTCAGCATTTTCATTTAAAAGGAAATATATTCCTGGAAATAAAAGCACCCTTAGCTTAAAATGCTAATTATATTCAGAGAAGTTATTTATATAGAGTATGTAAAATATTGTGACATGTTAAATACCAAATGTAAGAAACTACTATTTTACTTAAAATGGACAGTTACATTTCATTCAATTCTGGATACCATACATTGCAGACGCAGAGTTTGCATCTTACTCTAGATCTCCTGAAATAAATTAGGACAGGAGAGGATGTAGAGAAGGTGTCGCAATAAAATCTCACTTTCTAGCTTCCTCTCCACAAAGTTTTACTTTCATGTATTATAAAATCATAAACACATTCTGTGTGTTTGTGGGTTTTAGATCTCAATGAAGGAGCATCTGGAAGATGGTCTGTTGGAGTGCACAATGCAAGATCTGTTGCGCTATGATGACTACAACAATGATGGACACCTCAGTCTACATGAGCTCTACACAGCTTTCCGTAAGTTTTTTCTTTCACTTTTCTCATTAGGCTTTTTTTTATTATTTTTTCACACCATTCTTTTAGTAAAAAAAGTAGAAACTGTCTGAAATAATATTATTGTTATTGACATTAAGTAGCTTTTTATTGATCTAAAGCATCTTTTCTATCTGTGGACTGTTTCAGTAAATGCATTTGGAATTGTTTACACCACGTCGGAAACAGATTATTTTTAAAAACCATCTGATCTTCTCTTGCTGCTATGAGAGAAGAAAAGTTTCAGTTGCAAAAAAAAGATGATCACACACCGGTCCATGTTCCCAGTGTCAGGCTTGATTATACCTGAAGCGACTTTGAGGTTAGGTCTAGATGTTGGTTGAGGGCTTTGGCAGCCTCCACCTTATTAAGATCAATAGTCTCCATTTCATCTCTACTGTTATCATAACATCAGCATCAATACGACTAGAAACCATGGCAATGTTCTCATTTCTAAATTTCCTTTTTTCTTCACTTTTTGCTGATTTATCCTCCACGTGTTGCCTCACTTGACACTCTGATATCTGACGACCAAATTCAACCAAGATATGACGTTTGGTGAAACATATCAACCCAGCAGTTAGCAATGGCAGCTGGCCATTTCCAATGCTTAATTTTCAGCTGGTACAGGTCTTTTAAGCCTCACCAGTAATTTAGCCTCCTAATGACTCATTTTAATGGGAATCTTCCCACCAGTATTGAGTTTCTCTGGTCTCACCCTCCAGATGGGCAGTGGGCAGACATTGCATGATATTTATCTTTTCCTGCAGGGTTTTAAGCTGAGTTTGTCAATGCATTTTATGTTTGACAAGCAGCTGAAGAGGTGGGTTGGGACCAATAACAAGCTATTGATCGGATGACGCTCAAGGTTAACTGCTGGACGGCAGAAAGGCAACACCAAGAGGGAGCAATTACATTTGAGTGGCACATCTGGTGTTCTGGATAATGTTGATAGCGTTGGATTGTGTGCCTTAGCATAACTGTGTGTGTGAGGGTCCTGAGATGCAGTCCCTGCTCTCTCTAGTGAGTGGTCTGGGAAACAGAGCAGCCAGGAATCACAGGTGTGCTTAGCAGTGTGGAAATTCACAATATGGATATAGCCTTGGAAAGGAGACTATCAATAATGAATCTAAATGGCGATGTTTCTCCCTGGTTGGTTTCATCCATTTAGGCCAAAAGCCTGATTTCAACTTAACATCTGAAGAATTGGCTTTGGGGATCCTCTAGCTAAAAGCACAAGTGTAAAATGCACACTCAGCAATTCCTCTTTAGTTTTCACATTTCTTGTCTGTAGCTACATCTTTTTGTTCTGTGGCTTTGATGTAAGAATCACAAACAATTCCCCGAGAGGACAACTCAGACTCACTGTTCATCCTACATTTCCTAAACTTGTTACTTACAAATACTTTTGCTTTCTATTCCTTAAACACCAAAACCTTGACAAACACACAAAGCTCTGTTCCCCTCCAGCCAAAGGTATTCTTTTTTTTATTTTATTTTTTTACGGTAAATTGAATATAGAGAATACAGAGAATACTCCTGATTGCATTCCTATTGATCCACCTTCCTCTTATTCTACCCTTTACAAGCCTTCTTGTTGTGTTTTCTGTCTTTTTGAAAAATAATTTAACTTGACTGCGTCTTTGTCACTCCTGTTAAGTGGATTACACTTCAGCACCTCATTCTTTCTTCGTGAATGAGGGTTTGAGCTGAATTGCAAAGACGTTTTCACAGAGATTACAAGCAATTAATGGAAGGCAGCAGTCATATTTACACTTGTGTGTCAAACATTCAGAATGAGGTCTGATCCTATCAATCAAAGAGACCATAATCCCGAAAGAATCATTTTTATAAGTATGCATGAATTTATTATGCGTGGGTTTTTTTACTGCAATTTAGAGAGCCTTCCACTAAAGATCTGCTGACACAGAATTAGTTTTTTTTTCTTCTTTAATAAACACATCATCCTCCAGGACATTTAGCTTTTATGAATACTATCGAGAACTACTTTGATGGGATATTTAGCTTCATGAACTACTTTAGGAACTAATGAATTATTACTGTTTTCTGTCAGTTAATTTACTTGTGACTCAGCATCAAACCCCTTTCTGCATGATTGCTAGTATTGCAGTTTGCACCAATAATTCATTTTTTTCAATTTTTTTCTATAAAGCCAGAAGAAAGAACAAGTTCTTGCCCTGTGAGACTGAATAATAAGGTTTTATTTGCAATAGAGTCCATTGCAAAGCAGAGATAACAACCTAATGGTTTTTAAATCAGCTCCATGGTGTCCCGTCTGTTTGCAGTTTCACGGAATTGTGTTTACGAACATTTATTACAGTGTCAACATAGTGTGGGAGAAGGTGCCTTGTACATGTGCCCTTTGTATTGGCGCTAGAACCACTGTAATTATACTCTTGCTAATGTGCAGGAATTTTCCTAACGCACTGGCCACTGACACTGGATCACATTAACAGCTCAGGAAGAGGCAGCAGTGCATTAGCATTGGAGCTGATAAGTGAGCAGGCTTATTGAGGGATATATCTGCAGCCTACAGATGTGATACATATGGGCACACAAGGTCATATCTCCCCCTGAACCCATGTTTATAAAGCTGCCCTTCAGAAATACATGAACTTTGTGCATTATATGCATTATATATGATGAGTAAGCTTTTGTAGCACACAATCTGAGATATCTGTACTAGATATAAGAATACTGGCTTCTCTGCTGTGCCTTGTGCTCAGCATGATATAAGTGAACACATCGTTTTGCAAGGTAGCAAGGTAGGAACCACAGCTAGCATTGAAAAACTGCACAGGATGAAATCTCAGCTGTATTCAAAGACTTATTTGTATAATATTGTGGCATTATTTTGCTATCATTTGAGGAAATCCGGTTGTAAAAGATGTTATTTCCATTATAAACCACAGAAAAGGTCGTATACCACAGTACGCCTAGCCAGTGGGATATACATTATGTAGAAACTATTCAACAGTGCAGTTAAATTTTTATCATGCAGGTGTAATGCTATCGCTGTTGTCAACCTAAATACTCTATAGAGGCTCTGCAAGGGAATGAGGAGGAGATTTCTCTGTTATTTCGCTTCTTACTGATTCTACTTACTGCGTCTAATTCGCTCGTCACATCAGAAAAACATAAGGGAACACATCTGGATCTAGATCACAGTCAAATTCAGGATCTTACTGAGCAATAGTGGCCAAATAGGCAGAACACGCTCAAAGAGAAACTCTGAGAATGAAACAAAACATTATATGTGAGGCTTTCAGATCCTGCAGAGACAGTAGAGATCAGCATGAAGCTACAAAGAGTGAAGATCTCATGTGCAAATGCTGCTGTGATCATGCGAACCTGCTGACATGTTGCTTTCATAAAAGCTACGATGACTCTAAATCATCAAAAGAGCATCACAGGAGCGAGGAAGGAAAAAAATACAAGGAACAAGGCTAAACGTGAGAAGGCAGTAGCAACAGCTGAGAGAGAATAGCACGGGAGAAGAAACAGTTTATCTTAATTATATTCCCCTTAATCTGTTTGGTTTGTTCGTTTCCTGATGCTGCTGATAACAAATAATGTTGTTTTCTAAAGTTACACATCCAGAATCACCATTTAAGTTTATTTTCAATCCGTTCCTTTTACCAGACATTTTTTTATTTCTATAATAGAAAATGATTAAACCATTTGAACATTTTGGACATTTGCACCGTGGTTGCAATTACGGTTGGTTTTTAATACCAGCACATATTGTACTGCAACCATGCATTGCATTGCAGCCACTTATTGTCAAAAAGAAGCACAGTAAGCTATAAGTTTCATTTTCTATTAACTGCAGCAGCTCAGAGCTAGTGAGGTGTCTAATTAGGACCTGGCTGGTTGTCCTTGTTTACATTCTCTTCCATCTTTTTCACACATGCAGCTCTTAAAGTCTTAAGCTTCCTCTACTGTGAGTATTTGTTTTCCACGACTCGTGTTAAGAGTGGAATTATATGGAAATCCTCAGCTGCACCGTCTGTCCCACTCAGCAGTTCTTACTAATTAATCAAGAGAGTTAAGTAGAGATGGAGAGGGTGGAGGAGAAGGAGAAATGGATGGGATGTAATGAAGGTGGAAGAGAGAGGGGAAGTGGGAATGCTGAGAGGGGATTCTGGGAGGAGGGTCAGGAAAGAAGCGTTCTCCTCTTTACTGAAGGGAAAATCGAAAAAAAATGGGAGAAAGCAGAAATTAGAGAACGATATTGGTGAGAAAGTGTTTTTTTTAGCTTTATTAAATGATGAGATGTTTCTGAATTAATGCGTTTTAAATTATGTCTGGAGTAGTTTCAGGGAATCATAAGGGAATATTCCATTAAGTTTCACGTTAATCATAAGGCCTATTGTGCTGCAAAATCACAGCAATGCAAATTAATCATAGGATTACTCAAAACAATCTCAACAGGATTCCAGGCGCATTGTGCATCGACCCCTGCTACGCAGAAATGCTTTGTAACCAGCAGCATATTAAAATGAAGGAGTGGCTTTTCAGGTTTAATTAAAAATTACATATCTGGCCTATAAACCAGAAGAATGGTTAATTTATCTCAAGGTTATGAGTTTTATCTCTGTTCAATCTATTCATTTCATTTTAATAATTAAATGTCAAATCAGGACATGTGACTATTAACAAGGAACAAGGGCATCACTGTATTTCCAGAAATGGTGAAATAAAGAGAAACTAAAAGGCGGAAATTGAAAAGCTTTTCACATGTGGTTTTGGTCATGTGTAGAGGAAGCGGCATGAGGTCAGAGTAGATACTAACAGCAGGGGAGATTCTGTAATGCCGTATCAAAAAGACGCAGGCAGGGTTGCCACTGAGTCAACAAAAGGAAAACACTCACATGCACCAAGAAACCATGTGCATCACATCCACTGCTGTAACACTGTTACAAGTCTGTTTATCAATCCTAGCACATTACCGCTAACTGGCAGCTTCTGTTCAGAAATATGATTACGCTTGTGGAATGGTGTGGCTAATACCGCCACAGAACATGTTAAACTACGTTGTTGCCAATGCTGCCATCATATTGAGGCATCCATGAGTCAGTCATAACCAGATGTGTCTATTGTTGACTGTCTTTTCACAATGCAAAGGTTTTTATTCGATATTCCTGTTGCTTGCATTCTTTCACATTGCTTTTGATTTTTGGAGACCTCCTCGTTGCAATTGCTACAAAGCGATGTCCCAGCGCAGCATGTGACAATGTTGGCAGAATGTTGGACAAAAGAAAAGAGCCATAAAAAATGTTTGGCTTGCTGTTGCTGTGATTAGATGTGCATGGGAAGGTCTTGTTTTAGGTCTCACCTTCAACATATTGCACAAAAATGAGGATCATGAAATTATCTGTGTTGCTGTTTCATCTACATGAATTACAGACAGAACCTCCCTCTGCTTCATCGCTTAATTTAACTGTTTTGTTTTTGCTTCTTCTGCCACAATTTATTCAAGACATTATGCACATAAAATTTGGTTATCACACAGTGGCTGAGTTTGGAGTTTTCATTAGATTTTTAGATTTATGAATACTACTACTACCACTAATAATAATAATAATAATAATAATAATAATAATAATAATAATAATAATAATAATAATAATAATAATAATAATAATAATTCCTTTCTAATTACTTTAATTGTGAAAATCCCAGACTCTAAAGCATTCCTGTTGGATAGGGTCCTCATAAATGCAAACTCTGGCCTCAGTGGTTTTCTAATTAGCATATTTTTTATTATCATTAATAATTTTTTACAGAATATTTCAAGAATATCTTGCATTTAGAAAGCCATGAGGACAAAGTATGTCAAGGGGATGTTGTGTGATATTTAACTGTTGGGTACTAATACTCTTTGACTTGCTCAAGAAAATTGATTGTTTTTATTACTTTTGAATGTTTCAGGCAAAGGAGGCAATAGACCACTCAGCGCTGTGGTTGAGTCAAGTAACCTCATGCATGTCTTATGAGGCAAGCGGGTGTTCACAGCAAAACAATGTTTCACTGTGCAGCAAAAACTTTACTCAGTTTGTGCGTTAACTATTTGATCAATACATGTTATTACACCATAAAATATAAAACAGTTTAAAGACAGCTGAGACAGAGACAGAAAAAATATCAATATAGAGTCCTCAAAACTTCATTGGTTCTACCCTTTTTAAAGCTCTACCATTTATATTAACTCATTTATTACATATAAACCTGGAGTTCACCTTGATCAGTTTTTTAGTTATAATATTTTGGAGATATTTCAAGTTTTTATGGGAACAAAATAGATTTGTACCATCTGCAAAAAAAACAAAAAACTTTATGTAGGAAATTAGAGGAATTCTCAGTATCGTTTAAATATACAATAAAGAGAAACAGTTCTAATATTGATCCTTGTGGGACCCTGTGGTTTATGAACTTCCATTGGGATTTACTGGTATTTGTGTTATTGCACCCTGTCATATATGTAACTTTTGAATCAGTTATTTGTGGTTCCCCTGACCTCACAATGCTGCAATTTCCTTAACATTCTTTTAAAATAAATGGTATCAAACGTTGTTGATACATCAAGAAAAAACCTTTGTCAATGGCATCATATATTTATTCAACTAAATCTAGTAATACCATGGTAGTTGTACTCTTTACTATAAAGCTATAATGTGATGGAACAAGTTAATTTATTCCATTCATTCATCCCCTATTATAAACTAACTTCTCTAATATTTTGGAAAAAGTGGGTAGTCTTGATATACATCTGTAACTGGTGTGTCATTTTTGTCTCCACACTTAAATGTTGCTTTTTTTTCATGGTTTTCATTTTGGGTACCACTCCACAAAGCAATAGACGAAATGCACTAATGACACCAGACATGGTCAAGTCAATAGATAATTAGGGTCAAACCAGATGCATTTAGCATTAGTGAAAATACCTTTTGGTAATATTAAGTGTGTTTTTGTTTATTTAATGAATCACTTGCAGCCCAGTAACTAATGCTTCACAGCCTGGGTGGTTTGGGACTCTTGCTCTCCACTACAGCAAATTAAAAAAAAGAAAATGGAATGAATTAGTAGCTCACAGGGAAATGCTTCAATTTTATTGTTTCGCTTTAATTAAGTAGAATGTTGTTCAAATTTCACTTTTATTATTTTAATTTTATAAAATGTGACATTTTACACCACAGAGAATATATAATATGAAGAACTGTTAAAACTGTTCCCAACAAAGAACTGCTGTAGTTTAACATAGTGACAAATGTTACATTAATATGTATAAATGACCTCATTGTGTATTTGTTTAATTCTTTCTAAAAAATGTTGTTAAAAAATCATTATTTTATGAAAGGAAAAGGTGGAAAACCATGTCATCAGTATTTCATCAAGTAATCAATTCAATTTTGTGCCCTTAGTATTACCAAAGTGACTTGTGACAGAATTTTCTAGTTGAAAAAGCAAAAATACAAGTTTGATCGGATGGAATTAAAGGTGTTGGTGGAAGAAACCAATAAAATGTCCAAAGAGCTACAGCAATGTATTTCTACAGCAATAAATCTGACAGCAGCTCAAAGGAACACACTACACATTCAACGAATGTGTGTTTTCGGTTTCTGTATATATGCTC
>JBAMHX010000017.1:16784213-16795439 GCA_037177515.1 Pseudomugil tenellus | reverse complement strand
GCGTTCTCTCCGTCGTCTTTGATTATTTCTATGTCTTCGTATTGCAACAATCACTGCAGCCATGTGTGCGCAATTACACATTTCTTCCGCATTGCACGTCCTTTTGAAACGTGCTAAATATAGGCGCAGTTTCTAACAGAAAAATTACTTTGAGATTTGATAAATCGCTTTGCGTGTGCAAAAATCATATATTTACATGGTCTCCTTCCACTCCATGCAAAATTACATATTCGTTGAGGTAAACGTACTAACTCAAGGAGGAAGTGTAATTTTTCACCTTTGGAAGTCGCAAACCCTTTTACTCACTGTTAATAGATCAGTTTGCACTTTTTTTAGCGTGTGTAATGTGTTTGCGCAACCTTTAGTAAATCTGGCCCTTAGATGTTAAAATGATGCTTTTCTTATTCCCAAGGAGCAGGATTGTTTTCAGACAATGTGCATTATCTGTATGTGTATCTGTGGACGTTTTCAGATCGGTATCCAAGTTGCCTTCCACATACAAAGCAGCTCTAAGTGAGTCCTGATGGCTGGGATGCAAGATAATATCTCTGTGTTGCTGCCCAGCAGCCTCTGACAGGGTTTGATCTTTTATGTTACTCTAGTTTGTCCTTAATCTGCACAAATGATCTTGGTGAGATCAGATATCACTCTTACAAGGAGAGTGTGTTGTTCTTTGACAGCCAAGTGGGTGAGAGATCTCCAGCTAAGCTGTCAATTGCACGGGCTTTGAAGTCAAGTTTCCTCTGAAACCTGCCGCAAAACATCACTTTCACCTTTTCCTCTCTTCTGCTTTCTTTTCTTTTGTTGTCCAAGTTATCTCTTCCATATCATTATGTCATCTTCACTTTCTTCCAGTTTATTTGTATCTTGTTTCTATTTTTTAACATGTTTCTAGCAGTTTGTGATGCTTCCTTTCCAAATGCAGTTTTTGACATATTTACTTACTATTTTCACTCCTTTCTACGATCTTTTCTTTTCTTTTTTCTTTTCTGTGCACACTGTCCTCCAGCTTGTTTCCGATGCCTCATTAGCGCTCGGTGGACCTTAACAGCTAATTGCCGGTGTGTATAAGGGGTTTAGGTGCCTTCTGAGTACTGTCTTTATTCCTGGGTAATTGCCCAGTGTCCACTAGCAGCAGAATCAGGTTACAGGACCATAAATGCTTTTATCCAACTGCTTACATGATATTCCGAATGCTTTATACGTTTCAGCTAAAATTCTGCATCTAAGATCTCAGTGGATTTACAATAAACCCACCCCCCTTAGCTTCTTTCAAAGCTTCTGCTAATGTTATCCAAACTAGACAATGTAAATGTAGAGATATGTATATATTGCAAACATGACATCACACTTTTACCAGACCATTTTTTTTCTTTTTTTGTACCAAAATCTTTTATTCCTTAATATCATCACATTAAAACAAATTTATTTAATAACCACTGTGTGGTTCATTTGGATACTTTTTATATAAGACTGCATGATTTTGGCTGTTTGTACATGTGGTGCTGTACTATACTAATGTTCAGATCGCCATGTGAAAATACATTTTGACCACCTAAGTCAATTTTAGGTGTCTTTAATACCTGTACACCAAATATTATTTCACCATTAATACAAAGAGTGATGCATCTTAATGATATACTCTGTGAGGAGTTTGTGCAACATTAAGTTGGTAGGTTTGAGTTGCTGACCTCTACATCATGGGCCATTTCTTGGTGCTGACAGGTCTGAGTGTCTACATTTGATGTTACCACTCGATAACAGAGGAGGCCCATTCATAGCAGAGTGGGCATGATTTCCTTCTCAAGTTAGATTTGCAGAGTTCTGAAATTGCAGGATGCACTGAAGTGGCATTCCAGTTTCATGTTTTCCCTGCAAAGCAGGGGCTAAACCTTCAGAGCACAAAAATCAAACAGCCCTGTTGTCTGATCAAAGCTAAAGCAGAAAAGCAACGACGGCCATCTCTGTTGCTGTCTTTATGCGCTTGATTATGTGCAAACCCATTTCTGATTTGCAAGAAGTCCGTGTGAATCAGGAAGTGGCTTTTAACGCAAAACTGTAAGTTTCATTCCTGTAAATCACCCATGAATATTTCAGTCGTAATTACAGTTTTTGGAAAATTACAGAGTTCATATTTGCCATTAAAAGTACCTGTAATGTTGTTAAAGCCTCCAATCTCTCTGAAAGCAAAAACTAATATAGTCTACATGGCTGTAATTCACCTTCATGTTGTTTGGCATAAAATAACAGCAGAGTCACTATCGTTGTATATCTTCTCTTAAGGCATTGTAAAAATGAAAATGTGTCGTTAATATTAATGTTAATATTAATGTGTCGTTAATATTAATGTTAATAGGGTTGTGATAAGTTTATTGCTGTAGATGACACACCTTTGTCAGATAAAAATATAAATAATTATGGACATTGCAGTCTTGTTGGACTGTCAGAAAGAATCTCCAGGTCATGAAGGCTTGGTTTGCAATGAAATCTGTTTGATTGGTTGAGCATCAATTTTAAGGTTTTTAGTTATTATGAGATATTTTGCAATTAATCATGTATGTTTAAGGCAGGGAACCAAAATATTAATTAATATTAGATTTTTATTCATCAAGCAGCATATGTGGGGTTGTTTATTATTAATCTTATTATTTCATTATTTTGTTAATATAGGACTAAAGGAAAGTACTTAAATAAGATCATATATTCTGCAACATAAGAAAGGTGAGGTTTTGTTATGTGTGTGTGGGTGGGTGTGTGTATGTGTGTTTCTACCAAAGGCTGGTGCACAAAAATTAATATGAAGCTGTATTTTAGCATAATGTGGACTCTTCAAAATACACTACATAAAAATAAAAGATGCTTCTCAAACCACCTGTTGTAAACAGCTATTTGATGTTATCTTTGAGTAACTTGTGTCTCAAGAAAGCTCAAAAAATGTTAACATTCATATTTTTAAATGTAAACAAAATAACTTTGTTACTATATAAGTAAAAATATATATGAAATATATACGAAAAATTCCCAAACTCCCTATAGGACATCTTTTCACCTGCTTTCTCTATTTGTGCAGCAACAAGACAACATTTTCTGGCACGAAGTTAACTACTACTACTTCTACTAACTACTAATTAACTACTGCGTGCTACTCGGTTCCTCAACAAGTGAAAAGTTCAAAGTTACATTAAAGTAGTATTGTTTGGTTTCTTTAGAAGCTGTAACACACACACACACGTCAAACTCAGGCTCCTGGGAAAAATTTTGCCCTCGAGATCATATCAAATATGTACTAGAGCTGGCCCGCTGGCCGCCGCACCAGTATAGCACATCCACAACTAGTACCATAAATCCCAGAATGTTTTGAAAATGCATTGATGCCGGCCCATCAGCCCGCTAATCGCCCTCATTTCCTCTGTTTCATTAACATCTGCGACCTGTCGCCTCACATGTAATATACCCTTTACCAAAAACGGCCAAACAAAAGATGGAAAGCAGGACTTTTCAACATGTCAGGCACACAGATTATATGTTCGTCATTTTAAGACAATCCTGTTAGTCTTGTGGGCAGATCCAGCAGGTTATGAACACCGTAACTTGAGTAGGTACTTTCATAAAAGCCAAAAGTTTAAGTCAAGTCCTTTCTAGAAGAGTTAGTTTCAGAATACAAAGACGAGCCTTATCATGTAGAGGTGCGATTGCTTAGCGAGGAAAAGTACTGAAGAGATGCTTTGAGCTGCGCGAAATAATATGCCTGTCATGAAGAGGGAAAGGTTGTGGACCCAAATGCAGGAAAGGAGAAGGCAGCTGGATGCAAAATAACTGGATTTATTATGGAAATCCAAAGAACTAGACATGAACTTACAAACAAAGGAATATAATGAACCAGCCAGGGGGGGGGGGAAGAAAACCAAGGGTATAAATACACTGGAAACTGAACAAGACACAGGTGAAAACAATTACCAAAATCAAACCAGGTGAACTAATTAAGATAT
The DNA here is from genome assembly GCA_037177515.1 of Pseudomugil tenellus. NCBI lineage: Eukaryota > Metazoa > Chordata > Actinopteri > Atheriniformes > Pseudomugilidae > Pseudomugil > Pseudomugil tenellus. The sequence goes on along the minus strand of JBAMHX010000017.1, from coordinate 16,791,450 downwards.
AAAGCAAAAACAGAAACACAGGGCAAAACAGAAGAAACTACAAAATAAAACAGGAAACCAAAAACCTAACTCAAAACCCTAACAATGTCTGTTTATGGAGAGCAAAGACACAATAGAGCTCTGGGATAAAGAGTTTCAATGTGAGCTGGCTTTCCTGTGTGACATTATGAGATGTCTCAATGCGCTAAATCTGCAGTTTCAGGGACGGGGCCCACGTCATAACAGACTTGTACGGCCCAGTGAAGTCTTTTAAAATCAAGTTGTGCTTGTGGGAGACCCAGATGCTGCAGGGAAACATGATTCATTTTCTGTGCTGCCTCATTATGAAAGAGCAGATCTCACCTGCCGTCTTGCCCACTACAGAATTTGATGCAAAACTTGGCGTATTGATTTTTCCCGGTGATTTGCCACCTTTGAAGCACAGAAATGCAGATTTGAACTACTCAGCAAATCGATTTGCAGTTGATGTGTCAAGTGCTCCACCCAGCCTCCACATGGAGCTCCACATGGAGTTCCTTCCTGACACATTGCCCCAACTCTGTGCAAACACTGCTCAAATACTGTTGATGTTCGACAGGACGTATCTCTGTGAACAACTCTTCTCTTTGGTGAAGATAAACAAAACACCACACAGGAGTCGTATTACTGATGAGCACCTTCATTCAGTCCTGAGGATTTCCTCAGCTCTGTGTCCGACCGCAGACTTTGAGGAATTTGCATCAAAGAAGAGATGCTGAGTATCTGGTTTAGACCCAGATGCATGAGAGTAAATCACAGCGTAAAAAGCTACGCTTGGATTCATATTTTTTGGTTAACTTTGGACTGTTCATAGTTAAAAGATTAGATTATCGTTGAAGCAAGTTATTGTTTTTTTTATTTGTTGGCTTGTGAATGAAAAAAAGTAAAATGAACTTAAAAGCTACAGAGAAATTATTTATATAATATTTTATTTTTCACTTATTTTTCATGATAAGAAAAGACTTACAATAAACATAGCATGTTTTGAATGAAAAGAAAACATGCAGCTGATTTTGAAAATTCAGTGAATTCAGTGAATGATATATCACCTAAAATTAAACTTTTAGAGAGAACTGCAACATAATGGCAGAAATGCAATAAGATATACACGAAAAAGCTGTAATTAGTGCAGAATAACATGAAAATATCAAATATCACAAAGGATAAAACACTGATTTTGCTTTCACTTTATCCAACCATTGAATATTTGTCTTATTATTGTGTTCTATCCAAATGTTGCAGAAAACATTAATAAAATTAGCCTCTTCCCCATGACTGGTGTTATTTCCATCCCTTATATTGGACACGAGCAAGTTACACTCTATATCACAGACACCAGGCTAAGTGTTATGGAAATGAAGCATGTAATATATCTTCGCCTATCAGGAATCATGTGGCAAGCAGCCAATTAATTTTTTAGTCTGGCTAATCACCTCACAAATGCAGGCGCTTCTGTACTCGCTTATGCACAAATAAACATGCAGCTCACATACACTGAGATGCACAGAAACGCTCCAGCAACACCTCAGAGCCAGTGGTCACCTTGCAGCATTCTGACTACAAAAGCTAAAGATGCCCTGCAGGTTGCCATGGCAACTGGGTCTGTCTGTTTAATCTCTGAATCATTTATTTAGTGCAACACTTCCTCAATGCAGCTAATTCCCTGCAGAGTAAAAGGGGAACAAAGCGGAGAGACATAAAGCCGCAGGTACAGTAAAGTAGTCAAATCGAACCCTTCACACGATCCACAATTAGGGATTAAAGACTTGTGTGGTTTGAGATATAAGACTTTATTATGTCTGCAAGTAAACACTCGCAGACAGGTGGACATGTTATATGCAAAGAGAAACAGAGAGAGATGAGCGGAGAGGACGTCAACAATGACAGGATGGTGTCTGTTGATCTGATTGAGAAGTAAACACAGACTTACTGTGTGGATCTAAACAAAAGAACATGAATAATATCCTTGAATGATAAATTGACTCAGTGGGTCTTCTGTTTATTTAATGCAATTACAAATAAATGAAATTAAATTAGTATCCAAGGCACTGGGAAGAGCTCTTCACTGAAACACTCAAATGAAATGTCAATGCTTTGCAAACATCTCCCAGACTGGACGTACTGTGTTTTGAATAGTTGTTAATCTGGCTGAAGTCACTAAAATGTAGATACTTCAAGTGCTATGATCTTTTCTCTGCTTGGCATCCTGCCTCACTGATGCCCCAATCTTATTCTCCAGACTGGAAATTTATATAGCACAGTCCCGAAAACCCCCAGATTACAGGACCTCCGTAGGGCTTCTGGGTTAAAGACGTTTGCTATATAGTCACGGCGTCCTGCTGGGGCTCTTGTCATTTACTGTCACCCCAAGTCTTTCCTATCAAAATATAGCCAAAAGCACCCCAAATACTTTACAAAAATAGTATTATATCCATTCCTCTTACTTTTCAAGAGTTAGAGGAGATCAGTGCCACTATCATGTCTCAGTGTTTGCTATGAAGCTGGAGCTGTGAGCGGATTAGGCTAGTTATAATTAAGGCTGGAAGCAGAAAGAAACAGATGGCTTGGCAATGGCTAAGTATATTAAATAAAAAAACTATGTTAAAAAAACTATTAAAAAAACATTGCTATTAGAACTACAAAAGCTTGCTTATAAACATCTTTTTAACATGTTCACAAGCACAAATGTAGAAACAACAGACTTCACACCCATGAATGAATGTGATATTTTTTGAGGAGATGATGCTGCTTCCTAAACATAAACGTGTTCTAGGTTATGAGTGGTAGTTGGGTAAATGTTTTTCAGACAAAAATCTGCTACTACACACCAGCCTAATGAAGGTCATTCCAGCCAAGCATTCTAGCGTTCAATAAGAAAACACAAAGACCGAGTTGTTTGTGACTCAGAGCTGTTCTCGTTTCTGTAGTTACATAAAATTACACTACATGAAACTTTGCAGAGCAGAAAAAGAAGTTCATTTTAAAATTAATACGTTTAACCTGATATAATGTGAGATGATTCTTGGAATGAGTTTAGCACTTTCACACTGTAAGGAAAAGACAGTTGTATGCTGGGAATTTGTGGAGGATTTAAAAAATAATCTTAAGAAATGTTATGAATGAATAAATCAACAGATGAGGAGAAATGGATAAGAGCAAAGTAAGTAGGTTAACACCAAAGATGGATGATGTATCCGTCTGTAAGGTTTGCAAACAAATTTTACCATTAAAAGTCACATTAATTAAAAAAGGAGTGCATCTGAATTTCCCATTGTGCTGCTTGAACATGAAGGAAAAGAAGCCGCAAGCAATCTGCAGCTTCAAACCGAATCTTTGTTCATCATATTTACATCTAATTGTTCTTTAGTAATATTTTAAGTATAATGATGAATGTTCTCGAAACCCTGTTAGCTGTGGCTCCGGATCGCAAATCAATCTGTCAGATGGTGGTTTGTTAGATTTCTGTATGAGGTGAAGTAGGCATCCTTCAAGAAGACGTGCTGAGCAACACAGTGTCTTACGTTGTGTTTACTGGATGCATTTATAATATAGAATCAATATTAAATCCACTCATTTTGACTAATTTCATCTTATGTATAAATTGCTGTCAGAAAGCATAAAAGTAAAAAAAATTGGATGTGTAAAAAGGAACTTGCATTAAAAATATCAGAGAACAGAAGAGTGTGAGCTGAAAACAGTCTATTAACCTTTTTATTTGCAAATTCTAAATCAAATGTCTAAATCCCAGCATGATGTTTTCATTGAGGACGAGCAAAGAGAGAGGAGTTACATTAATGTAATTAGTGCCTTGGTTTTGAAGTAGAGACAATGTTGCTATGGGGGAAATATTCATGTTACGATCTGGAAAAGCATTGAGCACATAATTTAGGAGTTTTTATGATGTGACTTCTTGTCGCCGACAGTCTGTGTTTCACCAGACGCTTAATATCATTTATAATTACACATACTGAGTAATCTCATTCAGCACTGCCCCTGCTTGACAGAATCCCTCCTCTGTCTATCTGTCTTTCATTTCCACCTCTTTAATTTCATCGTTATGTCTCTAATTAACCATAGAGATGTAAATCCATGCTTCGCAGGGCCACGAGGGGGCTTTGATCTGACCCGTTACCCCCACCAACATCCATTTTCTGGTCCCCTCATTTCTTTGGGACTTTGCTACTTCTTTTTTCCCCCTCTTTCTCTTTTGTTTGCAACCAATGGGTCCCGAGGGCAGCAAGTGTGTTCCAGCACACCATAATTCACAGGCAGCAGCCTTCAGGCTGTTAGTGGCACAGCATGTGGTCTGCTTTTATCTCCCTCCTCTAACTCCTCTCTGGCGAGGAAATAATTCATTATCATGCCTCCATTGATTCGGTCTCTCTCTCGCCTCAGTGGCAGAACAAATCCCCCCCCCCCCCCCCCATTTCTTCCTCTTCTTTTAACACCCTTCTTCTATTTCAAACAAGTGTGCATCCGTATACGTGGAAGTGAGTTCTCTTTTTTTCCCATTTCTTCTGCTCTCATCTCTACAACAGCATCACCCCACCACCCACTTTCATCAGCCTTAAAAACATTTTTCAGAACAGAGCAGGAGCAAAAGAGGGGGAATTACATGGTTTATTATTATTATTATTTGGAAAAAAAGAATAGCAACCAAACATGCTAGACTGCAGCTACATAAACCATGAGGGCTTGATAACTTCAGCTTTTTCTGCTGTGTGGGAAAGTAAGAAATATTATCCACTAAATGCACTCAGAGGGAGAGTTTTCATTGGGCAAACATCTGTTTTGTGTAAATCATCAGGAAGTTGGTCCAGATGGTGTGGTTATAGAGATAAGGTTGGGCTTTAATGGAAGAAATACTCCTGTCTAGGCTTGGACTGTGCAGCTAGCATCGACATCGCTAAGCTGAACTCAACAAACAGGACAACAAACACTCTGATCTTACAAAGGGATGAAAGGAGAGTGGAAAGCCGCAAAGTAGGGGGAAGAATGAGAGTACAAATGGCAAGATATGGTGATTTCCTGCTGAAATACTTATTCAGCCACAGTCAAATCACACACACACACACACACATATCCAAAACCCGAACATCCATTCTCGTTTCTTCATACTTGAAAGGCTGACAGGGACAATACTAAGTATAAAATGAGTTACTGGCCTGTCTACTTCTTATATTTGAGAGGGAAGGGTATATTTTGAACCAGATGGAAAGCAAAATGTCAAAAAGTAAAAAGCACTGAAAGGTGGAGTAGATAGAGAACTCTGATGGATGATTACCTCACATTGACCAAGTTCTAGAAAAAGTGAAAGCTAGAGCGGCAGGAAAAGACCCAATTGGTATATTTCTGTTTTTTAGACTCTTCTTACTTCTTACTTTTAGGTTTTAGGTTAACAAAGTTTTAGTCAACAAAAACTCTTGGTGAGGGGAAAATAGTGGTTATAACAGTCAAGCACCCACCAGAAAATACATATTTGAAATACATATTTAATACATACATATTTGTCTGCTTTTAGTTGAATGAATTAATCTCTGGTGTCTTCATACACAGTATTTATACACAGAGTATAATGGCGGCTGTAGCTCAGGTGGAAGAGCAGTCGCCTTTCAACCGGAAAGTTGTGAGATTGATTCCAGGCTTCGTCTGACTACATGTCAAAGAGTCCTTGGGCAAGACGCTGAACCCTAAGCTGCCTCCCAATGTGCCTATCGAGGTGTGAGTGAATGTGTAATATGTAGTGTAAAGCACTTTGAGAGGTCAACATGACTGGAAAAGCGCTATATAAGTATGAGTGTATTTATCATTATTTGTAAAGCGCTTGTAAAGATGACGTTGTTGTAAAGTGGCGCTATACAAATAAAGCTGGATTGAATTGAATTGTTTTTGGACCGTAAGCAAAGATGGACCTTGATTACCCTGATATCCTGGTTTGACAGAGAAGCCTGAAATGAACATGACTCATTCTTTCTTTGTGGTTGATGGTTGACCAGCTCATTGGTTTCTGCAGTGTTGTCTGTTAACTGGACATATTTACATGCTTGTGGCACATAGCTTGGTGTTCAGACGTTTTCTTGATTTCACATGTGTGTGAAATGTGGACCAGGGTCTGTGTGAACAAAAAAAGATTTTGAGAGGAAATGGCAAAGAAAATACTTATAAAGAATATTTATTTTCTAAAATCAGTGACGATATGAGGCATATGGATGCTTTGAGAAGTAAAATATAAAGAACACAGCCAGGAAAGATTGTCGACACTGGTGTACAGTACTAATCAGAAGTTTTGACACACTTTTTTATTCATTTGACTGGTGTTAAATGAACGTTTCTCATTTTTTTACTGTGTTCCATCTAAACTCCAGAAATAAGTGTCGAGTAAGTTGATGGACTATCGGTAAAAGTTTCTGTCAGCAGCTGACTGTTTGCTCTTTGGTATTTTATATCATTTTAAAATGTTTCTCTACAACAGGGATGCAGGCATCCTCTGTCACATTTATTTTGATGACTTGGGATTCAGACGCAGTAAAGAAAGCTGGCAGTTTAAATCTAAGTGCATATGAAGGTGTCCACCATTTAGAGAAAGATATCTTCACCAAGCCAGCTTCACTTTGCTCTTTTTATTCTCTGACACTGAGCACCAATGGTTTAGGTGTATCAAACACAAATGGCCTCTAAATGGTAGGAATTTATAAGTTGATTTGAGTTATTTTAATTCAGCTACACTGCATATAGAGTGATACTTTGGCAGTAACAGTTAGATAAGATAATTATTTTGTACATTTTTTTTTTTTTTTTTTTTGGAAAAAGCAAAATCTTAAACACAGCAAATGTGACCAATGATCGTCTTTAAAGATATCCTATAATATCACCAACATCTTCTTTAAATTTTACCACCTCATCTTCCCAGAGGTATGTTTTTGGTCAGAAAAACAACCATTTTTTTCTTTTTGCTGTGGACTGACCCAACTTTCTGGGATTTATATGTAGCCTGGATTGTCTCCACCCCCCCACTCAAACACACACAGACACACTTAGAGTGCGTTACCTTGTGTTTTCTTTTCTTTTTTTTTCTTCTGACTTCCAGACATTTTACTGTCAGAAAGTACTGCCTTATAATATACTGGAGGCTGCACGGTGGAGAGGTGGTTAGCACTGCAGCCTCACAGCAAGCAGGTTGCCGGTTCGAGCCCCGGCTCGGGCGGTGGCCTATCTGTGT
>JBAMHX010000017.1:16773289-16783808 GCA_037177515.1 Pseudomugil tenellus | reverse complement strand
GCTGGGATTGGCTCCAGCCCCCCCGCGACCCCGTTCGGGAATAAGCGGTAGAAAATGGATGGATGGATGGATGGATAATATACTGGTAGATTTGTCTCACATTTTTTTTCTTCAATTTTTTTTTGTTTAAGTGTTTATTTTTGAAAAGAAAATGCACTGCCTTAAGAAGTGCTCAATGAAATGAACTTTGGATCACAGAGATGTTATGATTGTAAAGCTTTGGGGGGATTATTCTGAATGTTTCTCTGTATGTGAATTGAGTTTTAGGTTATTTATATATATATATATATATATATATATATATTCATTTGAACTGACAGTACTCATATTGAGCAGTAATAGTAGTAGCCAATATCATTTTGGTTTTCTCAAAAGCTCTATAAAGCTAGTTTTTCTTCAGTTAACCTTGAAAGTTCAGCTTTGACACATTCAGGAAGCTGTCAAAATTCAACATTTTGAAGCATGAGGGGCAGAGAGAGAGAGAGAGAGAGAGAGAGAGAGATGGAAAGGTTGATTATAGGGGAACAGGTAATCCCAAATCCTCAAAGTCTTTATTCTCAGGAGAACTTCTGATTCTCCCTGGCACAGAGTTTGTACATGCATGGTATTTCCTGCGGCTGCGAGCTCCCATTTGTTCAGGTCCTTTGAAACAGCGTTTGCTGAGCTGGCTTGAGGGTTCCAGTTTCTTCTTCTTGTTGTTTTCCCAGGCAAAGTCCCACTCAGAAGCAACATGTACATGAAACACATTTATGAGGTGATGTGCTACACATAAAACTACAAAAACCAAGCAAGTAGAAATCTGAAATGTTGCCTTCAAGGAATTCATGAAATGATTGACTTGAATCGATTCTTTGTAACTTGTAATAATTCCACAGTGAAGGCGCCAATCTGGAGTGATTCACCTCAAGTTGTTTGCATTGCAGCACAAGATACAATAACAAAATTGCACTCTTTAACTATTTATACTTTTCTAGTAGCAGCATCAGTTTGCAGCATTGGCTTTAGTCCCCTGCATGGTAAATATGACAGGCAGTGTGTGCAATGATTAGCATACTGTCCTCTGTAAACACACACAGGCCACTTTAGGTCAGATTCTTGCTGAAACGTCCCTTTAAGGGATCATGTCTGTATCATTCTCATTGCACGCAGAATCCCGTGGCTGCTTTGCTGCGTACATATAATTCGATCAATACACAAGCATGAAGCCTGAAACTTTTAGAGTTGTTTGGAAAACTACAGTGACGCTTGGAGAATCCATAATAATTCATCAGGGTTCTTTTTGCAGAACATAGAAAAACATCTTTCTCCTCTAATGTATTAGACGGCAGAGAGAGAGACAGTGCATTTAAGAGGAAAATTATGAAGCAATTAATCAACTTCATCAATTCATCAGCAGCTTTTTATAAGCAGTTAGTAGTTATGATGGAGTAACATCACATCAATTAATTAGCCCACTTTGACCAAAGTTTGCTTTATGAAATCAGTTGAACTGAGACAATTGAAGCTTTCTTTAATAGGAAGAATTTTTTTAAAAAAAAGTTGTAGGGTAACAAATGGGAACATTTGACTAAAACAAATCCCTTGTTCGCTTCAAGTTAGCGTGTAATTCAGGAACAGATCTATGTTAATATTTGTTTGATTCCAGTAAATCTTTTTATGGCCATCTAGTCTGGTGAGTGGCCCCCAAGTGTCAAGGCAAGGAATAACTAAATTTCTGTTGCTAGACCATCTGTGCTATTGGACTGCAGACAGAGAGACATGACAAACAAGATGATTCATCCATACAGAAAAGCTAACATAGTTTGTAATTGTTCAGTGAGGGAGAAAATGTATTAAAGTTTCATTTGAACCAAATAAAGCAGGGGGCCTGAAACTGGAACATGTGCAAGAAACATAAGCCAGTAGACTCATTTCTTATTCTGAAACTGTTCGGTCATAACTCTACAAAATGGAGCTGCTGTCATCAGTTGATAAAGAAACGCAAACTCCTGCCAAAAAGATATTTTCTTATCTTCTCATTTTCTATCTTCTTTTTTTTTCAAATCACGTCTTATTGCTGCTTGTTTTATTCTAAAAGTTGTTGTTTCTTTGTTTACACTTAGTTGAAAAAAATCACCTCCTAACAACTATTTCAAGAGACAGACCAGAATATTTTCTATTCCAGCTCAGCCTTGTATACGGTGTGCTGTGGTCTCTGCTGACAGGAATTCAAATGGCATAGTTTAAGTTTCTCAGCTTGTGAGTAAAGACTGCAAATTAACCCTATAGAGCCCAACATGACATTTGATACTTATATATTACCAAGAAAATGTTAAATTTGTTGTTACATTTGGCTAAAAGGCCAACGAAATACATTATATCAGTTTTTTTTTCTAATATTTTTGCCAAACTTGCAGAAGATGCTGGGTCCTTCCTAATTCACTAATGACATTCTGTGACTTTACTGCAAGCAGCTTAAACAACAACAAGAATGACAACAAATCTTGGAGAGCATACTAGCTTGTAATGGCTACATAGGTTTGTTTCAGATGCTGCTACATCATATTTAGCTATGAATGACTCATATCTTTTGTCACTAGGGGAAAATTGTCTCGAATGCTGTTTAACAAACTACAAATGAAGACATTGGAGGCAAGGGCTAGGGTATATCACTGAACACCCCTAATCTTCAATTTCCCCATTTCTTTGAATACATATTGAAATATAGAAACTCTCAGGTAAAACATTATGTGACAAATCTTCTGATCATGACCTTTTATTTGCACTTTATTTGAGATCAATTGGATTAATAGACATAGGCAAAACAGTTTTCAGGCTTGACCGCCCCCTGGAGACCAACCTAAAAATCTAGGCATATGAAAAACGTGAAAATATTAAAGAGAATGTTGTTCAGTTATAGTGTTAACACTAAGGATCTGCGGCGAATGCAGCGACAGCGAGGATGAAACCACGATATCCCCGATACTCCATTCGGGGTTAGGGTTTTTCAAAAACACTTTTAAGTCCATCCTATGGTCATGAAAATACAGAACAAAATAAGATACTTCATGAACTAACCTGAAACCAATAATCAGAGTACTTACAAGGCTCTTCGTGTTGCACTGCTGCAGGTGGATCAGCTGCATTGTAGTATCTAGTTAGTCTTCGCCTCTAATTTGCTGGTGATCGTTTGTAGCTCAGATATATTTCTTAATCTGGATGCAGTTCTGTTGGTTTATGATCAACGAAATAATAAGAGCAGAAGAAAATCCTCTTAGGTGTTTTAACTTCAGCGCTGCAACTTGTTGTGAAATCACCTCATCTCTCTGCATCATCTTGCGAGTGACTTTATGGTCGTAACATAATCCATTCATAAAATCTGGAAGTTTCCTTGAGTTTTGTGTGTATCCAACAACAGCACAGGTCATCCCAGAAGACATTTCCGTGAGTATATCGAATCAAATCACCCTTCTTCACTATACTGGTTTCCATGCATCAGCAAAAACCGAAAGTAAAAAACAGACTTCCAGGGAGAACAGGTGTCATGGCGACCTCCAGTGTTTTGCACGGAAAGTGGTGGATACTTTGTTTTTCATGTTGACAGCACTTGAACTTTCACAATTTCTCACCTAACTTACTCTGTTGAAGCAGATCAATGAGGCATGATTCTGTCTTGTATTTTACGGACTTTTCTTTCTTCCTTTTTTTATTCTGTAAAAATAGCCCCATGTCACTTGATTTAAAGTAATTTTTCTTAATATAGAAAATTTATTTGAGAACATCTAAGTTAAACCAACAATATTGTGACCATTAATCACAAAGCTTGTCAAATGAAAATTGACGATGACAGCAGATACCTGAAACAAAAATGCTGTCTTGTCCTCACCAAAGGAGCTGCTCCAGGAATATAAATACATGATTTAAAATGGGGAAATGAGAGCTGTCAAAACGGTAATTTGGCTAAATGAATGATGTAGTTTTGTATTAGGAGTTATAAACAGTACTAGGGACGTGTAACGGGGGGGAATCAACTGGAAAGAAGACATTATACAGTGGTATGCAACATCTGGACTTTGGTTTGGTTACTCAACTGTAATGTTGAAATGATTAAATACTAGAAGCAGTTAAACTGATAGAAAACGGATGATGGTGATTTTGACTATGACACTTTTCTCTGGTGTTTTAAATGTAGATGGTTTTGGTTTAATAAACCAGTGAATATGCATTTGACTGAAATTATGTTTGCTTAATTAGCTTTAAAGAGCCAACCTTGTTTCTATATTTTGTCTAGGCCGCTTGGTGAAAGGGTTGAGAATAAAGTGTACAATTTGAAAAAGGGATAATTAAAGAAAAGTGTTTTTAATTTAAATCACTGTCAAACAGCATCTATTCTAAATGACTCCAGTGTGAGGATGGTTCAGATGATTTAAACATTTTTCTAAATATAATTCACCCACATATCATCAGACAGATAAGTTCTATTTTGATACGTTTTATTGTAAAATTGTTAAACTTATGAGATTATGATATAAAAGATGTCATGTTTTTACAATAAACTGTTAGAATGTGATAAGGTCCCATATTTTATTTATATTTAGGTGAAGCTCTCTGCTTCTGTGCATAGTCAGTCTTTATCTTTATCATTGTCTTTTCCTTCTTCTTCTGTTCATATTCTTAGCGGCTGGCAAACATTCTTCATCTAATCGGCGTCATTTTTTGACACAGATTAGTTTTCTCTTTATTGTGTGCCATTAATACTTTGTCTAGTATTCTGATTTTTATTCTTTAAAACTGAATAAATCCATTGCATTGCAAGGAGCTAAGGGCTACTGTGTTTAGGAAGATTTGTCAGTTTATCAATCATAATAAACTGTGTGACGAGAGAATGCTCTAGTGAATTATTTCAGATTAATGCAGCTGTCTCACCTTGTGCAGCTCATTGATATCATTAAGCAGCCTTTTTTTGTATAAGTCAAAGTGAAATTGGAGTTTATTTCTCCTCCACTGTGTGCAGGTTTACTGCCTTCTCCCCGATGTTTCTTCTTGATTCTAATCAGTGCAACAGAATCTATTATATTAATTTTTTTGAGCTGAAATGATCTAGGAGTCCTTCACCCAACTCTGCACTCATTGTTGCCAACATATCTCTGGCCTCGGTAAGCTGAGCTTTTGTTCACTCCTCAATGTGTGTCTTACCACCCGAGAACAGGTTGTTTGAACATCTTGAGCGATCACTCATTATAAAAAAACAAATTAATAAATACAAAAGTTGTTGGACAAGGCTAAGATGATAACCACTGTAAAGGAAACATCAATGCCTTTAGAAACAACTGTTTCCAGAATGTGGCCTTGAATGTGTATCAACTTTCTTACACATCGCAAAAAAATGTGTCCAAAAGAAAATTCTTTGGCATGGCCATTTGTCATGTCATTTACATGGATATTGAAATCAGTGAAGGTAACATAACATAACTTACCAAAATCATTGATAAAACTTGCAAAGTATCCATGTAATGTGTAAATTACTAAAGAGATTTGTAGAATTTGAATAAAAAAAACCTGAATAAATTCTCTTTACACTGGGACGCGTCTTTACACAAGGCCTATGCCGTCAGAAGCGGGTATATCCCAGAATGCCCCCAATCCTCAAATAGACACAATACAATAATATAATCAGTTCAATAACAATCAGTAAATCAGCTTTGACTTTAATAAACTGCATAGAGATTTAATCATGACAAAGTACTGCCTGTGGTAGGCGTCTGTTTCCCTTTGTTGACATTGATTACAAATATACAACATAACCTCTTCAAATCCATGAAGAACATCCATACTCTGGGAATTTACACTGGCTGCAACACTGACATTTCTACTGATTGAACCACCAAAACACACAAAGGTTGGTTTGTCAGATGATGCTGCAGTTCTGAAATCATGACTTAATAAGAGAAGCATGACTATGTAGACATGCTTAAACTGAAGTGACAAATATTTTTATTGGGAGGTTATTGGTTTTAATTTGTAGTATATCTTGCCAAAAACCTACAGAAATATGAAAATGTGAGTTTATGTGGAACATCCACCCACATTTGAGTCAAGCCATAAATGTACATGCATCTCTGGTTGCACCATTTGGCTGTTAGTCTGAGATAGAGAATTCAAATTTGTATAATCTCAGCCCACTGATGCATTTAATGCATTGTAAAAATCAGTTTTGCTCTGCCTAACACAATCTTTGTTTTTGTTTTTTTTTCAGAGGTTTAATTTGTATTTACAGAGCTGATTGATTGTCAGCTGAACTTCTTAAACTGTGTTTCTATGTTAAATAAACATGGAAACAGTTAACATTTTGGGATGTTTTATCCCGAGTAAGAGAACTAAATGCTGTTAGGGAGTCTTCACATTGGGTTTAGCTCTTTTCATTTTGTTACTGAAATTCCATTCTGTATACATACAACACAGGTATTTATTTGAAAAAAATAAATAAATAAAAGAAGCTTACGTTATGTTCCCTGAGACGGGCGTCCTGTCCAGGGTGTAACCTGCTTCTGGCCGATGACTGCAGGAGTAGGTGCAGCTACCCATGACCCTGTACTGGAGGAAGCTGTTAAGATGGAGGGATGGTTCCCAGTGGTTTCCCATTTCATACATCACACCCTTAGCCTGACATGTTTGCTGCTTTGTTAACTACACATTTCTTGTTAGATATGTCATCAGATTTATTGTTTTTCTTGATTCCAATAAGGCACATTTCTTCAAGAAAGAGGAGCATTTAACATATCCACAAAGCTATGGTTTGTTGGGCACTTTAATGCCACACAAAAGTTAGGATGTTATATTTTAACGCTTATTTGAATGTGTAATATGACAGGGCTGCTTGGTGGAGCAGTGGTTAGAGCCGCAGCCTCACAGAGAGAACATGGCTAGTTTGAACCTCGATTTGGACAATGGTCTTTCTGTGTGGAGTTTGCATGTTCTCTCCGTGCTAGCGTCGGTTCTCCCCGGGTACTCTGGCTTCCTTCAGTTCTCCAAAGGCATGTATGTTAGGTTGATTGGCCATTCTAAATTGTCCTTGGTAGTGAATGTGAGTGTGTCTGGTTGTTTTTCTGCTTGTTCGTCTCTCTGTGATGCTTTGTGATTGACTGGCAAACTGTCCAGGATGTGCCCTGCTTCTCACCTGATGGTTGGTATATATATATATATATATATATATATATATATATATGCTTATTTTATAGTAACATCCTTGAACAGTGAAAAAAATCAAATAAAAATACAGCACCGTGTTGTTCTCTTCTCCAGACTAAACTCAAGAGTACATTGACCTCTTTAACCTCAAGAGTAGTTTTCTGGCAGGATGCCCCTATGTGAGCACCATGAAAGAAAATTATTGGTGTTTCTGTTCCTCCCACCTGCAGCTCTAATCAGAATCTTGTTGGTAAAATGCTTGCAAGTGTCCACATCCACAGGAAATTCACACAAATTGTGTATAACTCGAGACACATCCCTGCACATTTAAACACATCGCTTTCTGTGCACATACATGCACCCACGCTCACACATACGGCACTCAATGCATCTCATTGTACATTCTGTCTCTGTCTAAGTGGGCCCGCAGGTCAGGTCAAGCTGTGGCTCCTGCAGAGCAGAGTTGTGCTGCAGGCCACTAATCTCTTCTCTACAAGGCTGAAAGGGCTTTGAAAGGAGAAACACCACTTAGCCGGCCCTGTTAGTTGGCGCCTTTGCAGTTTACAGTAAGCATAGCTGGGGAAAAAGAAGACAGGGCTTGTGTCTTTTTTTCCTTCCATAAAGATGAAAGATTACTCAGATTGTCAGGGATCTAATGCTCCTATCTGATGAGAGTATAGCTTTAATGAATTGGGTCTCATCTGGCCAAATGAAGTATGGGAGATTAGCTCCAGACTGTCGGCTTGTTGCCACTAAGCTTGTCAGAGCAGGGTCACTTTTTTGACTTCTGAGATTTAAATTGTCCTTACTTATATCAAAGCATATGGTGTGAACATCCAATTTTCCCAAATTGTCCTATAAATGTCTCTTTATCTGGAATTCTTATCAGCCTTTTTAGCCCTTCTTTAAAACCAAGATTATAAATGATTAATCAGGCAGTTAAACTATACATATGACTTCATGATTTGCCTTTAAACAGATATATATATATATATATATATACTCCAGGATTCAAGAATCTAGAAAGGATTTTTTAATGTTGCATTGTCTTTTAATGTAATAACATAGAACACAACACCATTTGTCAGTGCCATTTGATAAAAGTCAATCTCAAAATGTTCTTTTCTGTTTTCTTTTTTTGGATTGTTTCCAACCAGGTATGTGAAATCCAAGCCCAACCATTGAACTCTAGCATATTTTTTACATACTGGAGCCTCCTAATAAGATTTTTCATCTTCGCTCTTCTCGAAGCTCTCATCACCCCATAACAATCTGGCAGATGTTCACCATTGCTATTCCACCTTTTCTCTATGTTGTGCTTGCTTCCTTCTATAATATGCTGTTGTATTTCTTTGTTTAATAACTCATGCTCCAGATTCAAATTGTCCTTTGCATAGAAAAAAAGTCAAAATATAGCAACTCAGCCTCATTCAATTAAAGCATAAATGTAATAAAAACAAGTGACACAACTACTGTTTGTATGAACTAGCATTACCAACAAGCCTCCAAACTTGACTCCAAAGTTTCTACCTCGATCAAATCTCAGAGAGACATGGGAGCTTGCTTCTCACGTTTAACTTCAGACTCATTGAATAACAGTTTGATTGGGCGAAAAGGAGCTGAATGATGAGCAGTGGGAATTCTGATTGAATAACGGGACTTGGGAATTGGTCCAAGAATGATATACTAGACTGGTTAGAGGTTGGAGCAGTCAACCAGTAACAAGCAGGCATTGGTTCAGACCAATTCCCATTACATTGAAGGGACAAACAGAGTTAATGACAATAAAGGAGGCAAAGGAAGTGAACACTATCCTTCTGATCTCTACTTTGCACCAATTCTTGAATGTGTCTTCATTGTTGCTCCCTCAATCATTTTCAATGATTAAAAGACTATGCTAAGAGAAATTAGCTGTACCACTATCTTGTGACTCAATTACAAAAAGTAAAAGTAAAAATAAAAATTATCTTACTATTTTTGAACTGGTGTGAGACCATTACTGAGCTTCATCCTCAGTATGTCTGCTATCACCTTTCAGTTTGTACAGGTTCTCAGCAGCACCCACATATAAATGGACTCTGTTGTTAACAGCCTGCTCTGTGAAATTGGTCATTAAATGATGTGGGGGTGACGATATACCTGGGAGGTTTGCTGCCCCGGTGGGACTCTGGAAGATATCTGCAGAAACTCTTCACACTAGCAGGTCTATTTTTTCTCATTGAGATTTAACTGAAGGAGTTGCTTTCTAGTACCTAGAAAAGATCTTATTAGCCTCCTACTTTTTGCTTCTTTTCTTTTTTTGTCTGATTGTCCTGCAATTATGTTTCAAGATTTTTTTTTATACGTCTGCAGCTCACCCAATATCTCTACAGTTGGTTAATAAATACAGTTAGAAACATGATTCTGGTGCATCCTCTCATCTGCATGCTTTTCCATAATGCACATCTTGGTTTTCCTGTTTTTTTTTCTAAGGTTTGTACTCTGCTTAAATAACAGCAAATAAGCAAATCAAAACCAGAAAAAGAGAAGAAAAAAGAGAGATGGAAAGGAAGACAGACAGACAGACAGGCACTCACAGTCACAAAGGTATGAAGAGGGTAAGAGACTGTCTGTGAAGGACAAAGATGGAGGAAAAAATAAAAAAGGCCAAAGATGCAAACACAGCATCAGGAAGAAAATGAAATGAAGGAGA
The DNA here is from genome assembly GCA_037177515.1 of Pseudomugil tenellus. Classification (NCBI taxonomy): domain Eukaryota; kingdom Metazoa; phylum Chordata; class Actinopteri; order Atheriniformes; family Pseudomugilidae; genus Pseudomugil; species Pseudomugil tenellus. Next base: position 16,773,949 of record JBAMHX010000017.1, on the reverse strand, counting down.
CTCAGTATGATACAGATAGAGAGAGAAGACGTTAGTGGAGCAATGAGGAGTGGCAGCAGAAGATTCTTCTGTACCTGTGGAGGAGATTAAGGGTCTGCATCCAATGTGATTAATGAGCTGGCCGTTGATTGCTCATCCTCCCATCTCTCCATGAATAATCACCACACAAGCACTCTCAAAGAGAAAGCATGAATTTCTGTATTTATGTGTATGTGTATAAGGGAGCAAGTATAAGTGCTCGCAAGTACAAAGTAGATGCTGAAGAGCACGTAAATGTGCATGAAAGACAGTAAATGAGCTGCATGCAGAGTACGGTATAGGAAAAAGCATGTAATTTACACTGCAAGCATAGAATTAACTGGGAGTTGCTGCAGTTATTAAGGGAAACTAACATGCAACATGGCATAAATTTGAAGTGTCAGTGTTTGAGCTATTGATTATGTATTTACTAATAGCTGCAGACCACATGCAGAGATCAGCCCTCGTAATGAATGCAGTGACACACCAGGGTAATATGTGTACACTGTGGGTTCCCAGTGGGAGTTCTGTCTCCTCAGATCTACACAGGAAACCTACTGCGGTATTTGTGTTCAGAAAACATTTTTACAGTTGACACTGAGGTAGCTGTTTTTATATATACACAAACACATGCACACACGA
>JBAMHX010000017.1:16744718-16773189 GCA_037177515.1 Pseudomugil tenellus | reverse complement strand
ATATATATATGTGTGTGTGTGTGTGTGTGTGTAAGAACGTGAATTTAACCGTCACAGTATGTGGACAAAACAGTATTTTGTGACTCAGAAAATTGAGATGGTAGCATGTTAGCATATCCATCATTTCGATGAGCACACCAACATATTTCATGCTATCTTCCCTTGTGTCTAGAAGCCATATATGCATGGTTGAAAGGAAAATGTGTTCAACTAATATTCTTTTAAGAGAGAAAGGAAATGTAGCTTTCCTGAGAAATAATACTTGGCATATTAGATGTTCATATTAGGTGCTTAATAGAAAATATGATTAAAAGGCGGTAGCTCTTGGGATAAAATATTTTGAATCAGTTCTGTTAAATGATTTGGATTGAAATAAATGGTGGTAACAATCCAAACATGGAAGCATCTCAAAGAGAGACAGCCAACAACACTTTGTGGAGCTCAAGTCATCAATTAGTCTGTTAAATTAGATGCAAATCTGCAAGAAAAGGCATCTTGCGCTGCTTGGCTACTATTAGTTTGAAGTGAACCCAGTGAACATAGAGCTTCACAATTCATGCTCAAGGTAAGAAAAGTTTATTTTCTTTTGTTTATTTTAATATTTAAATGATGACTTCTGCTTTTTTTCCCCTGCATGTCCATGTAAGTGGAATTGCTCTCTGCTTCGTGGAATGTGCATCTAAACAGCTTGACACAGAAGGTTATTGTGCTGCAGGATGGTTAGAAGTTTTTAATCAGAAACAATCTATTCAGAAACAAGTCCAAATGTGATGTTAGTAGAGGGGTGACCTTTCTCTTTTAATTCTCGTCCGTTGCCAGTTTGGCAGCTTTGGATGAACATGTAGGATGTGTGAAGGCTGGCAATTCGAGCCTACTTACTGTAGCAGCTGCTTTTCACTCAATCATGAGCTTAGTGAGTAATGTATTAATTTACCAAATGAGAATGAAAGATAATATTTTTCCGAGGACAGTCAAAAATAAATGTGTCAGTTTGTCTTACATGATTTGCATAAATGATATATGACGAGAGGAGGATGGACTTGTTACAAGTGACATGCCACGTCCCAAGACTCGCATGCAGAGACAGTAAGAGAACCATGGAGTATGTAAAATTTCACAGCTCAAGGCAGTTTTGATGCACAGAGAAAGCATGGTTTTTGCTCTTTCTGTCTGCATCTGTGTGTTTATCCTCTCAGATTTAGTAAGAGGCATCACATGGGTAATACATGATACACCCTATCTATCCTCCTTGTGATAAATCCGCAGACTAATCCAGCGAAGAAGGTGGCAGTAAACAAGCACTTTCTACCAAGGTGCCATGTCACTTCTACTGGAAGTAAGCAAGATGTTAAAAATGAACTTTGGAAGCAAGTTTTACCCAAATATATCCATACTGACTTATCTGTGTTATAAAAAAAAAGGTTACCATGAATACGGATATACAGTATTTATTTTAATATATATGCATATCTAAAATAAATTTTTGTATATAGGGATAAATTAAATTCTTTATATAAACAGTTAAGAACACAACACTCATGTAATTAAAATGGTTAATATAAATGTGTTATTGTCTCTTTTATTGTTTTCAACTAAATAAAAAGAGAATGATTGTACTTTAATATAACTACTGAAGAAAAATTTCCCTTTAAAGTTACGTTCTTAAACTTTTGATAAAATTGAATTTATTAATATATGTATAGCGTATGTATAATGTATAGAAAAATATACAATAAAGACAGAATACTAATGTGTAATGATATGAAGTCTGCTTATAGTTCAGGATGTTGTGCATTGCTGAGAAGAATCGCTGTTTGTAAAAAGTAGTTTGATGGCACAGCCTGTCCCTGTGAATACACTGGGGTAAATCGTGCTATTAATAATTTTAATTTCAAAAATGAAAATGCTATATACAGGTAATACATATTCATTGCAAAATGAATCTCATCACTGTATTTATTGTTTATTTAAAGCTTTTATGACAAAGACCAAGAAAGTCGATGTTTGTATAACAAAGCCTCTCACAGACACTTCTTGGGCGCCCTGACACTTGGACGATTCTGTGGCATACACTGGCATGACTCGAGTCATGCCAACTCTAAGTATGCAAACTCGTTGTAAACTGGTGTGAATAGTGCCATGTTGGGATGAGAAATTTGAAATCTTCAAAATTTTCGTCACAATAAAATTTCACCACCGGGTCGTGAACTATAAGGCAACTGTATCTGAACAAGGTGTGAAGTCGTCGGAACGATGGGGTAGGATGCGTGCTAGTGTGCGCCAGATATAGACATCTTCTCTTCTCTGCAATGACTGCTTCTCTGGCATTCAGCATGTTCTCTCTTCCACAGCCAATTTAGAAATGACCTGGGGTTGGGGAGGCCCTCTTTTTATATGGAACAGCACTGTTCGAATTGCGCAAACTCTTTGTGCTAATGCAGGGAGTGCGTAAGCTATGCGCAACCCTTGCGAGAACTCATCGTCCCAGTTTGTGTCAATGCGGACACTTATGGGCACGCATTCGTGAACTATTACTGAAGTAGTAGTGAACATTGCGGTAGTGTCCCGGTTCATGCGGTAAAATGCCACAACTTGCCACGACACAATCGTGGCCAAAATTCGTGCAAGTGTCAGCCTACCCTTACTCTTCACAGATCTCTGTCCTCAACTAAAAGCCGCTTAGTGTATGAGGTCTTAAAAAAGCTTAAATGTTTGTTAGCACATTGCAGTTTTCATCAGATTTATGCTGGGTTGAAAATATCCCCTCCAAATAACTGTCCAATACTTGATCTATTTTTTTTTCTCTTGTCCAGTATGTAGGCATGTTCATGTTATTTCTGTGTGCACAATCCTTTTAATGACTCCTATCTGTCATTAGCATCAATGTTTCATGGCATAGGATTGGATATGCCATGAAATATATTCTTATGGTTATTATGGTCAACTATCTCTTTCTCCATGTTCTTACTGGAGCCTTATTGAGTGACCACTGTTCATTCATAGCATGACTTTTTTACTTCTATTTTTTTTATCCATATATCTTTTTATGGTCATCCTATAGATCTTCATTTCCTTTCTAACCTGGCCTATGGTCTTCCCGTTGCACCTTTTTAACTAAGCTTTCAAAATCCTAAAGAGTAGTTAAAGCCCTGTCTGTTTTCAATTGTATTCGCAAAACATGGTGGATTTACGTCTAAAATGATGAATGTCACATAGTTTTAGTGATCAAATGTAAGAATACATTAAACAGTAAGCATAAAATACAGTAATGTGATATATAGTAACTAAACACAAGCTCTTGTTAGTTGTGTCACTGGCACAACTTAACCCAATCCCACCATGAATGTCCAGCTGTTTGGAGCTGGCATTATCATAACAGTTTAGATTCATGGTGTAGTTAGTAAAAGATATGGGAAATCGTTTCATAGTTGTCTATAAATGGTCAACGCAGAAATTATCATGCAAATTTTACTTTGGAAGGCAAATGTTCTCTGAACTGAGATGTATGCAGCTCTGCTCCATGTAAAGGGAGAAGTTTTTATTGTTTTTTGATGGTGCAAGAAAAAGAAATCACTTTATTCTCATGGACATGGTGGACGACATCTTGCAGCTTGCTCTTAGCCCATCATCTGAGTAGAACATTGTTCTCAAGGGGCTTCAAGAAGCATTGTCTGATCAAGCATTTGACAGGCTAACCTGGAAATGCGTAAAGTGGAAAGTTGACATTTTTGCTGATGGGAGAAAATAAACAGCTGATCGGGGTAGTGACAACGGCCAAAAGCTTTTCATTAAATAAGAAACAACCACATTTCTCAGTGCAAATAACAACCTCCCGCATCCCTCCAAGGACAGAGTTTCTTGTGGAGTATAAACTGACTTGAGAACAACAAACTTTTTTTTTCTTGCAGTCTTGAGAACAAGAAGGTTCTTGCACAGCATAATAAGATATAGACAAAGGCTGCAGTATGAGCTGTTAGCAATACCTTCCAAATAACCACACAATCACAACATCTGACGTTCATCTCCACGACTCTTTCCAGTTGGTGGCTGTACACAATTCTTCCTAGACAACTGACAGGCTTGACAGCATACCTGATACATTTATCATGCAGGATTAACAGTATAAAAAAAGTCATTTTGTATCAGCTTTGATTTGTCACAAGAATGCTGAATTAATTCTTGATGAAAATCAATGAAGCATATGAGTTTTTTTTTTCATTATCATCTTCTCACAAAGGATATTGCTTCCAGTCAGCGTTACTCTACTGTTTCAGTCTTTTTCTTATCTTCTTGGATTTTTGTAAATCTCACTCTGGTTTGTAGATGAAGATGAAGAGGCTGAGTCTGCTTGACAAAACTCCTGTGTTTTTGATGTGTGGCACCCAAAGTTGCTAAATGATATTTTTCTAGGGTGTATTTTATATTTTTCAGCTGAAATATGTTATACCGGTATATGCTTGTTTGCACCACAGACTGACAAATCTAAGCAGGTCTTAGCGTTCTTTCTTCACATCAGCTTATTTTCTTGATTTTTCATTATACTCACACAATTTCCCAAAACTTTTAACCCTTCTTTCCTCCGAACCTTCCCATCTTCTTTGTGTAGCCCTCATCACCTCAGTGTACAGTCAGAATGTTATCAGCTTTGCCCCCTAAAACAGTCATGATGTTTTTCTTCCCCACTTTCTGGCTTAATGCCTTATTGCAGCTCGTGATGGGCTGGTCTAATAGAAGGGGGGAGTTGAAGGGACAACTATCTGAGCTGCAGTGTCGCTTCACCACATTAGATTTTCACAGTAAGATTTTATGCATGCTCTGAATCCAGCCTCTCTTTTTCCTGACTCGTGGACACACATTCACTCCAATTTTCCAATTCACTCCCTGTGGTGTATCATTTCATTTGTCAGCATACTTCTTTCTTTCACTCCCCCATTCTCTGTTTTCAGACTATTTAATTCTGTTTCCTTGTGTTTCCTGCTTCATCCTCAGATTGTTTTTATTATGTCATTCACATTACTTTGCTCCAGTTTAAGTTTTAGCTCTGTAGCCCATTTGTCTCTCCTCTTTATGTTGGTTATGGTGTCTATCTTCAGTGGATCCAGGAAACCTCCCTGTTGGCCTGTCAGCCTATCCATAGCTTGGTCAGCAGGCCAGATCGATGAGTGAAGCTCCTGAATTCCTCTGAGAGACAATTACTAACTTGCACATTGGACCTATTTTGGGAGAGTAGGAAACTGTAGGACTCATTAACTAGCTAATGTCATGACAACCTTCCCCAGCCAGGCCTGGGGCAGAGCAGGCACTTACCTGTGGATATGCAATTTGTCTGGGTCATCAGAGAGCTGGACAGAACATTGGAGAATGTCAAAGAAAGGTTTGTGCGAAGTTATCATGAGTGTTTCTAATACAGCCGCAATCAACTAGTTGTTCACCATATGGCTCCATGTATCTACATGTGTGGTTTATTTTCCAGAGTGACAAGATGTGAGACCATAAATGTATGTATCAGATACACTGTGTGATTGAAGCTTTCCACTTCTTCATCAATATTAACTCAGAGGGAGTCGTTGTTATGAGTAAGTGTGGAGCGTCGTGCAGCATCTTTAATGTGCTGTAAACAAAACAGCACATCTCTGCTGTCAAATCTCTGCAAGTGCCCTGCACCTCTTACATCATCAAAACATTATCTTTTGTATCCCATTTAATGACCATCTCCCCCAGTAAATATTGGCTTTAATGGCTTTAAATTTAAGGAAACTTGACCAGAAATTGTCATGACAAGCATTCGAAAAGCAGAAAAAGTAACACAAAGTGGAGTCCTCTGTGTTTATAGAGGGGGAGCCATAAAACAAAGCGTTCCAGGTCACATGATCTCATGAGAGATGGATCCGCTCCTTCAAAGTTACAATGTCTGTTTCTGAACATGTCAACGTCATCAGAACACCAATATGAGTCAAACACGATATGTTGACCCCAGCAATATACATTCTTACCCACATTAGGCTAATGTTTGGGTCAAAAGCTACATGGTATCCTTTTAATACATGGGTGTCCAGCTCCAGTTCTCAATGGCCGCAATCCTGCAGGTTCTCCATGTATCCCTATTCCAACACACCTGAGTCAAATTAGCCAATCATTATGCAGAACTTAATTGGCTGCTGGATGCAAGCCAGGTGCATTGAAACATGGTTACATTGAAAAGCTGAAGGATTGTGGCCCTCAACGACCGACTTTGGATACTCCTGCTTTAACAGGTGCAAAATAATAATTGTGCATATCTAATAGATCTAGTGTGAATTTATATCTGTATATAAAACTAACACTTCACAGTATTCACAGCAAATTATCACAGCAGGTCTTTAATTTGTTGTGGCTTATTGAAAGTATCTGACTTTTGCGGAACTTGTTTAGCTTTGAATGATTTTTGTGCATTTATTGACTGATCCAGAAAAGATGAAATATATGTGGGCCCTGATAAATTGAATCAAATAAGTGTTGAGTCTGGCAAAAAAAAATTGAAAAAGGATTCATCTCCTCAAGGTAAAACTACAGTTTTTTGTTTGTTTTTTGTTTTTGCCTTTTCAAAACCTTTGCTGCAGTGCATGGTATCTTTCAAGGAATACTGATCTCAGAGGCCTATTGTAACCCTGTTTGAAATATGTTTGAAATGGCCAGAAGTGACACCAGTTATGTCATCATCAACACATTTTGCTCAGAATTATGGACAAAGACCAGCAGTTTATCATTTTGGACAAAAACATTGTTTTTTTCATGAGGAAAACAGATTTCCACAGTAAACCCTAAAATTTCTCATTAATATTCTGACCTGATTTTAAATAATTAGTTTAAGGCAGAACAGTTTTAAATGTTTAAATTTTTGTATTTTTGCTAAAATCTTAGTGTGTGTAGTCATGGAGATAATGTCCTGAAATAAGTCAGGAAGGATTTAATCACACATTTTTCACAAAAGAATTAATACATAAAGCCAGCAAGTGCATGCTAATCATATAAGGCTATTTTCACACTACAGCTGTTAATGTTCCATTTTTTTTATTAAATCTCATTTTTTCTAGTCCTTATTCATATTATCATTTCATGTGAGTATTATTACACTCCAGTGTGAACAGTCTGACTGTTGCGTGATTCACGTGCATAGAAGAAGGTATAATGTCAGATGTAGCATGCTTTTCAATTGCAATACTAGTCATATCAGCCTGTGTGTCAGTTTTGAAGAAGCTGTGCAGTCAGAACTGATACAATTATGATATAATAGTGTTTCATCCGCCGCTTGGGTTTGATCTTGCCATGTCTGCATCCTTTGGTACAGAATTATGATCTATGTCTCACTTCAAATACATAATAGTTGGATGAAATGCGACATGGACGTTCAGACTGAGATCGCTTTGAAACTAATCAGACATACAACTGATTTAGTACCACATATAAAAGTGGCCTGTGCTGGATTTGAAACAAGTGGATCTGTGCTGTTAAGCCTGTCATAAGAAAATCAGATTTTGGATCTCTTATGGGTAAAGAAGTTGCAATGGCTGATTTTCCTGTCAAGGATGAGGAGTCAGGTTTCTGAATTGAGAAGAGTATGAATTTAATAAATGAAGAGTAAAAGAAGTTGAACATACATTAAACATTAACACATGGAGTGAAACGATACATTGAAAGACAGACAGACACTATGTTATAACCCGGGGAGAATCATTTTAGAGATCTGTTGTCACACAGAAGTCCAAAGTAAATCAGACCAGTCACTTGGAGATACCTTCATTTAAAGACCCTGGTTGTGTGTGTCATAGTCTAGAGCACATGTGTCAAACTCATGGCCCGCGGGCCACATCTGGCCCTGGGTACAGCTATATCTGGCCCGCGAGATCATCTTTAAATATGTTATTAATTTCCCACCGATACACTGATAGCACAAACTACATATCCCATAAGGCAATGCTTCAGTTACATTCCTGAACGCTTTCCACGCCAATCAAGTCCGGCTTCTGTTGCTCCAGGTCACTGGTTGGCTAGCTGCTCGCAACGTGCAACATTTTCATGTTACCTGCTACATGATACCTGAGCTGGTCGGGTAGACACCTATAAGACTTTATGGCAAACTCTCATGCTGTGAATTAAAGTAGTGACATGTCCAACACAGCACAGCTGGACATCTTCACCGTGGAGTGGTGACCGTTTTGAAAACGTATGTCCAAGTGCAACTGACATGAAACTGGACAAACTTACTTCCAGTGGATATGTAGCTATAGTAGAAAGGTGGACCAGAGGAAAGGATGGAAGTAAAAATAACTACTGGTAAGTTCCCAGCAGATCACTGCATCATATAGCAGTTCAACACTATGTGGCAAAATAGAAGATGGAGCATCTAAAGAGCTCTGTACGCAAACCATAAACTTCATCCCAACTAAAGGTTTAAATCAGTTTCAGTCCTTTATGCAGAGTTTGACTCAGTTGTTTGCCAACATTAATCAACATACAGAGGAGCAATATGGGAAAAGTTCTCAAAGTTTTTAAGCTCAGAAAGGAAATCTTTTAGTTTTTGGACAGTAAATGAATATAACTGTAAGACAGTATTACAGTGTGTGTTGTTTTTCAGGGCAGGTGTGTGTTTGAGCTCATTTAGCATAGGTTTGTGTTGTGAACGCTGTCACATACAAGCACAAGCAAAAGTTTAACATGTTTGTTTCGCTTTTCTTTACCTTCTGTTATCCACTATCTGCCTCACCTTGCAGAAGTTTAGTATTATGTACTGTAAGACAGTCTTACGGTTACTTCCGGCCCTTTGAGGATAACCGATATACTGATGTGGCCCTCAGTGAAAATGAGTTTGACACCCCTGGTCTAGACCCCTGGTCTAGAGTCACAATTCTGTTACAAACAATAAAGACCCATGTCCCGCCTTAGCATTCTCCATGAAGGACACAACTCAGACAGATGGCTTACTAAGGTCAGAATGACATGAGCTTAGGAACATGATAGTCAGACCTTTTGGTCAGATATTAATTAAGAGTAAGTGAAGCTAAGATATGAAGATTTCCAAGACAAAGTCATAAGTGAGGCTGCAGTGTCAACGTGTCCTATAAAACCCTACTACTAAATAAGTTTCCACTTGAGACTGATGATTTATTTTAAATCTGATAAGTTGTGTACACAACAGTGTTTATTGCCCTGTTTCACAGCTTTTTCACAGCTGTATGTTTGTTGTTTTGATTGATCTTGGATGGGTTGCACTGGCACTAATTGCCCCTGTTATAAATAAAGTTTCTTCTGATTCTGATTCTACACATCTAATCTACACAAACTCCAATGTAGCAGATGTCATCCCATAGTTGTGCTTTATTTTCTACAGTCTACTAATTACAGCTACATTTCTGCATAAAGCAAATACAGGCGTTTCCTCTTACTTTCACACTTTAAGATATTTCCTTCTTCCTCTTTTTTTTTAAAAATAATCAATAAAAAGTTGTCTTAGATGTCCATCCAAACCATCAACTCTTGCTGACTTGGCAAACCACAGAGGCCTTATTTTCATGTGCTGTATCAAATTCAATATGAGCAGTGGTCTCGTTGAAATTCACAGTACCACCTATAACTGCCCCCCCAAAGCCATGTCAGATCAATGCACTTCATCTCTCATCTGTCCACATGGCACTCAAAGCCTGTTCTGCCAACCAAATTACTGATCTGCAGAATTATAACTTTGTTGGACCTGGCAGTGTACAGTACCCAAGGCATTGTGAAATATCACTGGCAGACCCAGCTGTCAACACAGATATATCTATCACCAGGAGAGCTCTGTGAAACAGACAGCTAATATCCCGGGGTCTTTTACAACAGCGTTTGTCAAAGTCTGCACATAGACAGGAAGCTTCCCACAAACATTTCAGTCTGCTCACCGTCTACTTGAAGTCTGTTTGGACAATAAAATATGTTCTCCTGCAGATAGTGAAATGAAGAATGCTTGTTATACTGGCCTGCTCACCGATTTGCCGTCATGAAGTTGTAATTAATATTTGTTTGTCCTTTTACTGTATAGTTAGGACAGAAGGAAAGTTAGAGGAAGCAGAAGCCAGAATGAGAATACAGAGGTTTGGTATTTCATAGTAGAAGATGGATGGAAGATGCATTATTTTATCTGTTATTTATTCTTAATCAACTCAGATGTTTTATCAGGGAAACTCAATATAAAGCAGACTTCATGTTTGGCAGGAGTTATTAAGTTTATGCAGATTTTGAAATGTTAGATTCTGTTGAAAATATCATGTCTGTCAAAGTGCAGTTAGGAAGTTTGACTGGAGTAGATCATGGCTGATTAAATTCCAGGCAAGCTGACATTCAGGGTGAATAATAAGACTATGTCATATATTTTTACAACTGATTCAATATTAATTCAGTTTCTTTTCTATTTCAAACCCTATACTCTTTGTTTCTTAGCATGCAATGCATACTGTGTCATTTTTGAATTGAGATTCCTAACAAAATTGCTCACTAAGTACAATGAAGTGATTACACTTTGGACAAGTGTCGTCTTTTTGTTACTCTAAATGTTTCTCTTTATATTGGGAATTTCTCTCCGTATAGTACTTCAGTAGTCTAACACAGCAGCTTTTATTTATTTCAGTTGTATACATAATAGTGATGTTCAAGGGATTCCAGCAGAATCATTAAGGTGATTCACAAAGACGTGAGCTGTTGTGAAACAGAGACAGGAAGTCTCTGAACAAACTGGTCTTCATCAGTTCATCATACTCAGTGCACAGCATAATGGAGGAAAAGCAGATATACTGCTGGAGCTCTGCTGTCATAAAAAAAAAAGGTTCAGTAAATCATTTCTCCCATTTAAAACACCTTTTTGAACTAAGTCATCCATGTGTGAGAGGTGATCACACCTCGATACTGCTTACTCTCACCTGTGCATTCAGAAATCTCTTCCTTGGTACCATTGATTAATAGAATCTAATATATTTTTCAAAGAATTTGCAAATTGTCAATCACAAGAGACTAGTCATGATTCAGTGAAACCTTTACTCGTTATCTTTACCTAGACATAACCATGTAAACAAACTATGCTGACTTGAAAAATCATTTGCACTAAACTGTTTTTGACATCAGGTGTTTTTGTTTTTAAGACCAGTGACTTCTCTGCACCGCCTTTCCCATTGACATTGTCAAACATTACAATAAAAAAAATGAGCTCCGGCTTCAGTGCTTTCTTCATCTTTTTTCCTTAAACGAAGTAAAAATCTTCCTGCAAAATAAGATCATGTTTTTGGTTTTTTTTCTAGAAGTTACAATATGGAAAATATGACTGGTATAGTTTTGGCTTCTTGGGAAAACCAATGGTCCAATCTTTACTCAGTGATACGTTTTGTGGCTTCCATTTAGATTTCTATCAGATTTCTCTTTATTTATTTATATGCTGAGTGGATCCTGCAGCACGAGCCCATATTGACACATGGTTACACACTCACATATATCTTGTCGAAGGCAACGCCGCTGAGCTCAACATTCATACAGTATCTCACTGTCATCAGCATGCCCGTTCCAGTTTTACACCCATGAAATAAATGTCATTTTTACTCGAGCAAATAGTGTGCAGAGAGGATCGAAGAAAAGGTGACAGGAATAGGAAAGATCTGGTGCTGTGCAGTAAAGGTCATGAGAAAGTTCCAGCAGTAAGAATGCAAGTCAGAGCTGCACCATTTATTAAATGTGCTGGCTTGTTTTATCTCAGTGTAACCTATACTCCTTAAATAAAGGTGGAAAGCCATTACATAGAAATCAAAGACTGACTCTGCAAATTTATAGCTGATTGCATATCCTGGTGACAGATATTATTTATGGCACCATGGGAACCATTGAAGAATAATTCATAATTTCCTGTAAAGGTGAATTGAATTGGATGGCCATTTAAATGAACATATGTTGTCCTTAATGATATTTGATGGTATTAAATGATATTTGGCTCCCTGTGGTGCTTTGTCACCTTGAATATCCTTCTTTCCTATACAGCTAGTTGTCTTCCCCTCTTTACTTTGCATGCTTAATAGTGTTTTAAACTTGGCTACAGTTCCAACACATTTTCAATTCATTTTCAATTAAACTTTTTTAATCACTTTCTTTCTATCTTCTTATTTTTTCCTCAAACCCTCTCTCATACCTTTGCCTCTTGCATCCATTCTCTGTCCACCACCAATCACTTTCCTTCATACTCTCAGAGGTTGTCCAGCTGAGCCTGGCAGATGACCAGCGAATCAGCATCTCCACGGTAACAGTGGGGCTCAGTGCCGTCCTAACATGTGCCATCCAAGGGACGCTGCGCCCACCAATTATCTGGAAAAGGAATGGGATCATACTGAACTTCCTGGATCTGGAGGATATCAACGTGAGTACATGTTGGCATTGTTTGGATTGTGGCTAATGGTGATGTTTGCGGTGCTTGAAAGGAAAGTAAAAGCAATAAAATAGTTTTTCCTTATTGTTTCTTTCCAACTGGGTTGCTATGGATTTGGATGGAAAAACAGAAGCAAACCACCAACAGCTTCCAAATATCCAAGCATCACCTCTTATGAACAATCAGCTGAAATCTTGCAGTCATGTTGCACTAATCCAATAAAGCTAGGAGCAAAAACTTATCATAATAACAGCTAGTGTTTGTGTATTTGCCAGGATTTCTTAGAGTGTTAGTGGTTTCCTTCTGTTTTTCCATTCAAATTCAAAGCAAACCACTTGGAAAGAAACCTAATGAAAAACAAAGTCCGAAACTAAAGAAACATGGAATAAAACCACGCTAGAACAATGAGCAGTGTTTGTAAAAGCACTTTTTTCTCTGTATATCTGCCAAAAGAAAAGAAACTAACCATGAAGAAAGAATAAGAAGCTAAATACTCATTCCAAAGAAAAAGAAAAGAATAAAGAATTGAAACTAAGAAGCGGCGTTTCTCAGGCCCCCTCCATGAAACACTACAATTAATGTTAGCTCAGTGCCTAATGAACTATGCAAGCAGGCACGCGGCTGTTTGGAAACATCTGAGCAGGTGACAGCACAGCGCCAGCTTTTGCTTTATCCACCAGCAGATCACAGTTCACTAATTGCAAGTTAATGAGCAGCCTTGTTGGTCTGCTGTGGTGATGAGGCGATAAACAATGTCAAGTGTTAGGGTGGAGACTACTGGAGGAGAGGTGATGGCAACAGAGGTCCCTCAGGCTCTTGACCACACATAATGGATTTCCACAGAGCTGACTGATCTGAGTAGAGGAGGGAGAGAGAAGTGCCTGCTGTGTTCTACTTCCTTTTCATTCTGTTAAATCAAAGAAGAAACTAAGAAACTGCTAAATTAAAAGAGAAAACCTTAGTGCTCTGCTGTGTGTGGCTAGTTTCAAGGTGCACTGGAAGAAAAACAAAAATACACCACATTACTAGTTGTGTACAACGTTTCTGGAGCCGGTTTGTGTATTTAGTGAGACTGGACAGCTGTTTATGTGCAAACTACACAATTCATTTCATTTCTTTGGATACACTTATTAGTAAATCTAATGGATTTGTGTTTACATGTTAGAGTTAATGTTTGATTTAAAAAAATGAAATGTACAGTCATTTCCACTCCAGTTATGTTACATAGTTTCTATGTAAACAGTAACATTTAATGCAAAGTTAATCAGTAATCCTGATTCTGTGCAAGTTCGAACTTCATTGATTATCATGGCGTTACACTAACCATGTTTGTGTTAACATAGTAAAACTGTATCAGCGTGAGGTGAAGAAAAGTGCGCTGAACACACTGAATGAGCTGTTTCCTTCCTATTGAGATTTTTGCTTTTTGCTTTTTATTTGGAACAGTGTGGATCAAAGGAGAGAGAATGAAACGAAAGGGGGATACTTCCCTTCTGTCATCCCTGAGTGCCTTTTTCTTCCGTTAAACCGAACTGAATGGAAACTAGATTGTTGGCGAAAGTTTCATTTGACACTTGCTGTGATTTCTCTGCACGCCAGCCATCCCCTCAAACCTGAGGACTTGAGCCTCAATTATGATCATTCTCTCTCTGCCAACGTTCCCTTTTTCTCCACTGCTTCCATCATACTTTTTATCCTTTGCAATTTTTAGCTTTCAGTCAGAAAACTGGACTTTTTATACTTTGCAAAGACCCATATTCTGCAAACTGTAACTGTACTGTGTACATGCTGGTATGTAAATTAAATCCAAAAAGTAAGAAAGTCAGTGTTTGGTCGATTATTTAATTACTGTAACATTGATTTAGGTAATAAATGTTATATCACTAGTAAGTCTGTATTTTCCTTTCAAATGGAGAATTTATTTATAAGGAAAATTCATTTATGGGATTAATAACAAAGATGAGTACTTAGATTTTGCCCTGAAAAACTGACCAAATCTGCTCCAATGCCAAACAGCTTATCCTGCTGTTTACTACTGCTTAGTAGTATTTATTAGATTGGATGATTTAAATGTAGAGAAATAAAAAAAAGTGATTTAACTTTCCTTTTTTCCATTTGGAAAATGCATGTGGAAAAAGCACAGAGCATGCAGTGAACTCTTTTTTTTGCCAAAATGCAAACACACTAAATATTTTCCTATTAATGATATAAAAATCCTGTTTTCTGGTATTGTGTCCATGGAACTGTTGCAAATTATGAGATAATCAGAAAAAAAATGTATTTTAGGCCAAACTCTCCATTTCCTTTTCCTTAGTTTTACCTCTCTAAAGCCACTCACATTATTGACATTTCCAGTTGATCTGAGCAACTCAAAATAATGATTAACAATGACGACTTCTGCCCAGTAAGGAAGTTATGGTTAGAACACAGAACAGTCTGCATGTTACTTTGCTTTACTTGTAGTTTATTTATACTTTACTTTCATAGTCCAAATGACCCAAATATTTTAGTTGTCCTTGCTAGTCTACTTGTATCTCTCATATTAATGGTAAATTCTGAACTTTGACAGCCTAAACTTGACATTTGTCCCGACACAAAGCAACTTCCTGTCAGGTCACATTCGCTTTTCGAGCCTTCGGGAAAGAAAGCTGCATTTTTTTCTGTGGTTTAAATGTCATGACAAAGCTGCATCAGGACTTGAGCTCTGCCACTTGTTGGGACAGCAACTATTTAATGCCTTAATCCACCCTAAGCTGTGGCTGGAACCCCCCCTCAGTGATTGCTGCACCAACAACAACCAGCTCCATTCATCAACCTAATGGGCTTTATATTTTTAACCCTTGCCATTTATCAGGCTGAGGCACTGTGGTGAGGGGAGAGAGCAGGATCAAATTCCCCGATGCCTGCCTCCGCTCAACGGGGAAACCGTTGATTCATGGTCTCTCTTCCTTTTCCCATCACTCTTTTTCTCTTCTGTCTCATCCCATCATTCCCTGCTGTTGTATGCCTCCTCTCTGCATTGTTATGTATTCCACCAAGCTACTTCCATTTTACACTCACTCCCTGTGGATGTTTTCTGTACCACATTCTTCACCAGTATTCCCACTACTACACCGCCTGTTCCGTTTTTTCATGTTCTGGCTTCCTCTTGCTTCCTTACCCCCGCCTCACTTCTTCTTTCTTTACATAATGCTCCTCTTCCATCTCTGTGCTGTATTACAGGACTTTGGGGACGATGGCTCCCTGTACATCACCAAGGTGACAACAATACACATGGGGAACTACAGTTGCCATGCCTACGGCTATGAAGACCTCTATCAGACACATGTGCTCCAGGTGAATGGTCAGTAGTGGCTCATTTCTTACTTGCAGTGGAGGAGCATTAAAAATGCTTTAGTTTTTCTATGGAATGCTCTTTGATTCACATTTTGTTTTATTATTTTTAATTGGCTGTTTGAAAAGAAGAACTGTGTCAGTAACAGGACTGGTAAAGATTTACCGTTTTGGTAAAGAACAATTTTAAGGAAACATGCAAATGGCATTCAGCTCATTGAAACGCATCAAGCATGCCAGTAATGGCACATATAATGTTTAGATCAGGATTGATTGAATATGGTGCCTTAAAAGTGGCAATGAGACCATTTTGGACCAGGTTGTGGTTATATTCTGTTGTACAGCAGCTGGCGCCTATATTTCCCTATAACCCAGCTACTGATCTTACCATTGATAAGCCCGCACCAGTAAATTATTAGCTGGAGGTGACAGATTATTCAGTCCTCATGCTCAAAGCATGTCATTACTTAATATTTGTTTGCTTTTGTAGGAAGGAAGTTTCACTAAAATCAAATATGTCTTAAGCAGGAGCAGATTTCAGAATACTGGTGTCTGAAATCTGATTGTACACCCCGGGTGTGACAACCCCAAGTGATTGACATTTCACCAGAGAGGACAAGAAATGTCTTTCCAGAAATGGATTGATAAGAACATAGCTGTGTAAGGTAAACATAAAAGTACTTTCCTAGTAGCATATAGTTTAAAAGCATTGACATATGGCTGCACATTTACAGAAGAGAGGTTCTTGCACAGATTGTTCTGCTTTAAGATTTTAACATGAAGCTACAACATTGTATTCATTTAGTCATATGGTAGCACTAGATGTGATTTAAAAACACCATGTCACATTTTGTTTTCCCTGAGTGGATTTAAGGATTACAAATCAGCTAATAAGATTTTTACACTAAGCTAAGAATTGGATACTTCAGTTCCCAAGTTACTCCGCTCTGACTAAGCTAGGGCTACATGATCCAGTTCAAGTTTTTAATAAGATGCTTGCCAGATGGGTTGTTGAGTTTAAGTGAAGCTGGCATCATAATGTGGATAAATACAGCCTGTAACCAGCCTTATTTTGTATTAAAAGCATGCAGAGAAATAGAGATATGTCCCATTATCTGACCTAAAAAGAGACACCAGAATTAATCATGATTTAGAGAGTATAGTGGTAGAAATGCCAATAATACCTGGAACAAAAACAGAATCAGAGTTCTAGAGAAAAATATGAACTGCTTGAGGGGCTTTGAATTGATTTCACCTTCATATTTGTTTGCCATATTTGCTGCGAGTCTTCTCGTATTCTGTGGAAGTAGAAAAACAGTATTTCATTTACAGTAATCCACAATATTCAAAATCTTGTTGATCTTCCTTTAGCAAAATATTGCAAAGGAAATGTTTCATCTGCAGACGCTGATCAAAAAGATTAGTTTCCCATGAAAAGCATCAAATAGACCTCATTGTTCATACATTGATGTCACATGGTAAACAGCATCATCTTCTAAGATATGAAATGTGAATACATGCAGCTTATTGTGTTGATTTGCTGGGAGTATTAAGCTTCTACATGAGCTTAAACACACACCATCCAGTGCTGATGTAAGGCTCATATCCACTCACTTATTTCTGCTTCCTTCATACTTGTAATCATCTTGTCGCAAAAAAAATCTGAGAAAATATAATTTTTATTAGGCCAGTACTTGTAACTTAAATTGAAAAAGTGATTTAGCCTCTTTTAATTAAGGTGTGATTTTCTGGCTTTTTACAGCTTTTAAATAATATGAAACCTGTCTGAATTTTGGAGCTCGAAGGTACAGGAACGATATGAAGGAAGCCATGTAGACAGGAAGAGGATAAGTGATGTGGAGAAGCCCAATACCAAATTTATTTTTAGTATTGAAGGTTTTTATAAACTAAACAGAACAAAGTGAGATAAGGTGAAATGAGTTGGAGCCAAGAGCCACAAGCCACATTATACTAAGTGGGCGGTTTGCATCCCGGCATGTTGTTGAAGCAATAACATCGTTCTATGCTGTGCTGAGTAGATCGACAATGCGGCAGCTTCAGCATAGCATAACTTCCCATAGCTGCAATACCATCCTCTTCTCTGTGGTGTTGTAGTACCCCAGGGTATGTTAGTGCTGCTCAGAAATGAGTCAGCAATATAAAGTAAACACACAAAAAGAATGAAAGAAGAAGAGTTTCTGGTTGTAGAACAGAAGAGCTGGTATAACGCGCAGAGGTCAGCAGCATCACACGTCCTCCATGATGCTTCCATGTGTTTCTGAGCAAAAGAGGTTTTTTTTTTGTTTGTTTGTTTTTTATAAGACTTTTTTTAAACAGGAACAGAAGCTGGAACAAGACGTCCCACCTACAGTAATGAACAAGTTAAGACAAAAGTCTTTGGACTAGCTTGTTCTTCCAAATGCATTAAAAAAATAGAAAACAGATGAAGCAACTTATTAAATATGAGCATGGTTTTGACCAGCTTTAGTCAACAGTTGAAAAGATTACCTTTAATCCTAAACTTTTGTAGACAATTCACTTAGTAATTCCTAAAATTAGTCTTCAGGATTCCTCACGTAGGCTACTTGAGGGAAATTTCAACAATGATCTTTGGATTTCTTACGCATTTTCTTCTGTTCTCGCTTAAGATTATCTCACACCACTTTAATAGTGTTGAGGTCTGAGTTCTGGGGGGCAAGATCTGTTTTTCAGCCTAGTTCTTGTCACGTCTGGCATTCCTCCACACTATAAAAACTGGCTTAAAAAAAAAAGAAAAAACCATACAAAATTAAGTTAATTTTCCTTGAAATAAGATAAAATTTCTTGTTCTGTTGGCAGATAATTTATCTTATTTCAAGGAACATTAACCTGTTAAGAATTCCTAAAGCAAGTTAAAAAAATCTTTAAAAAACCTACTTAGTACGAATAAATATCTTATGTTTAAAAAAACAAGCATATATGTCCTTGTGTTTGCAGTGAAGGCCTTTCTCCCATGTCCCTTTTAACAATTCATTCTGACAACATCAATTCCATAGAGACCATTCCTGATGAGGCTAATAAACATCAGACTGGGGTCCTGTGACGTGCCTTTGCTGGAATGTGTTTTTTTTTTCTTCACGACATCACTTTTCCACACAATACTGTGCGTATGCTGCAAATAGCTATTTAGCACCTGACTCTTCTTTTGTCCCTCTGCTTGTCTAGTTTCCAAATTATTTAAGAGCACACACCATAACATGACAAGTTTTAGGATAATCGCTCTTGTTGGTGCGTAAATAGTATTTAATGCCCATCAAACTGTGTTATATTTGCTATTTTTCATGGATGCAACAGAAGAAATTGGACCAAATTATGTCTTTCCAAAAGGCTGCCAGTGACAAAGTGTCTACAGATGTTATTTTAATGGGTAGTTTGTCAAGTCATCTGTTATATATAGACACAAAACTGGTCCATCCCCTGACTTTAGTGCTTTTTTAGGCTTTAATAGCTCTGTAAAGAAACAGAACCCTCAGAAAATGGACAGATATAAAGACTGGAATAAACGGGAATAAAGAAAAATAAAACTACCAAAGATCCAATGAAAAACTTTAGGGAATTTTCACCAAGCCAAAAGAGTTTTTTGGAGAGAAAAAAACACTTTTAAGGATTTTTTTTAAAACATATCCACTATTTTTAAGTACATTGGAAAACACAGATATAACAATTAGTAGAGCATACATTACGTTCCTGTAAAAGCAATTAATACCAACCAACCATTTTCTACCACTCATTCCTGAACGGGGTCGCGGGGGGGCTGGAGCCAATCCCAGCCCGCATCAGGCGAGAGGCGGGGTACACCCTGGACAGGCCGCCAATTTATCAAAGGAGCAATTCATACATTAAGGCAAATTCTAATTATAAACAGAGTCCATCCAGATGTGTCAGCTGTTGCATATTTAAAAATGCCAGCATTAAAATCCCTAAACTACATCTTACCTGTTCATGTAAACTATTACCTCATATTTCATTTCGTCTCAATTCCTCTGCATTCATTCACAGTCTTCTCCCCAGAGGAGGCAGAAAGTGGCAGATAAGTCCGGCATCTATTTCATGCAGGACTACAACTGCAATAAAACAGCCCCAAAGCTCTTGGATTCCTGATTTCTGTGAAAATATTCCATGCTGGGATGAGACAAATTCCCTTCTGCCCACTGCATGTGTGGGTGTTTGTGTTAGATCCCTCCTGGAGTTATAGTCCATCATGAAACGCTGCATAATTATGTTTTCACTTGTCCCTCTCTTCTCTTCTGCTTTTGTGTCCAGTCCCTCCAGTGATCCTGGTCTACCCAGAGATGCAGGCCCAGGAGCCTGGTGTTTCTGCCAGCCTCCATTGCCATGCCGACGGCATCCCAAATCCCAAACTCCTCTGGTTGAAGAATGGCATGGATCTGCAGCCTGGCTCCTCCAAACAGCTTTCTCTCATAGGTGCAGAGTTTTTCGCACCTCTCTGATGCAGTCTCTCTAATCTGTGAAGTGGTACAGGATTCCACATGTCTTTATTAAACAAGAAAGCAAAATGACTTGTAGCAACGAAACTTTATCGAAGTATTGACAAACTCACTTTAGAGCAGCAATATAGCTGTGTGCTTACTATTGATCTTAATTTCCATACAAAGATGATGAAATCGAGATTGAGCTCACCCTCTTCAACTGTTTTCATTTGCTCCACAGACAATGTAAACATGGAAGCTCTGCCAAGTAATAGAGAAGAAAGTTTAAACTATATATAATGCGTACATAGTCGTTACTTATCTGACTTTTTTGTTTGTTTTATATAAAATAGACTCCAGTAAGGAGCAGAATGGAGCACCGCTTTCCTTTTTTTGGGGGCCTAGTTCTCATTAAAGCAAGTTTATTGACAGAGTGCGGGTCATTACCTATGCTAAAAGCTTGTTATCAACCCTCAGACATTGAGCTAAAGGAGCTTCTGTATGGTTCGCCAACACATAAACACCACAGTGGCTCCACTTTTAGCAGGGGCAATGAGTCCTACTTACACAAACATTTAGTACTTTTCTTCACCGAGAGCTTGAGGAGAGTGAAAAGACATCAGCAACAAAACAGATTAAATAGTGCAGATGTTTTACTTTTTGCACTCATGAAAAGATTAAAACACAGAATAGGGGTACTTCTCATCTACACATATCTCACATGGGTCAAATAATACAGTTTTTTTTTTACGTTTAAATCTTAAATATCTGCAGTCTGACGAAGAGAGAGCTAACAGTGAATAGTGGAAGTGATTGTGAGCCACAGTTGAGCAATAAAAATGAATTTATGTAGCTGAGTGAATGGGACCACATGGAGATGTCCACTGTGCTAAACCCAACTCAGCCTGCTGGAGATCTCTGCTTGATACTCCATGTTGTTTAGTTTGCTATAAAGCGATTAAACCCAATTTAAGCGTTTTTATTCAATAGATTTTGCAAAACGTCATTATGTGAACTTGTTTACTGGTATTTCCGATACAATCTTTTCCTTAGGGGAAATAATGATTACACATCAAGCATTGGTCTTTAATTCAGAGTCC
The DNA here is from genome assembly GCA_037177515.1 of Pseudomugil tenellus. Classification (NCBI taxonomy): domain Eukaryota; kingdom Metazoa; phylum Chordata; class Actinopteri; order Atheriniformes; family Pseudomugilidae; genus Pseudomugil; species Pseudomugil tenellus. The sequence goes on along the minus strand of JBAMHX010000017.1, from coordinate 16,751,875 downwards.
TTCCCCAAACCGTATAGTTTTATAAGATCTTATAAAATCTTTAAAAAAAAAAAAGCTAAACTGTGTTTTATTCTGCTATGTTTAATTTTTGTAGTTTTAGAAATTTAAGATAATATTCATATATATTATTTTCTTTACGAGGCATTAAGGACCTTTAGTTAGTAGATGTAAAGTTGCACTTCTGATTTCTGGGAGATGTTTCCTAACAACAGTGTATTCAGCATCTCTCTTCTCTGAGCTCTCTCCAGAGAGTAAAAGTCAGTCTGATGTTGACTCTTATTTCCACTTACTTCCTCTAAAAATGTATTATTGGGTTTCGTTGTTTGACCAGCCAAAGTGCACACTTAAAATGGTTTGTTTGTTTATGTCCAGCTGTTAACATGAAAAATGAAGTTTTGCAAAATAAAAATACTATTTCTAAACGATGCATTGTGACAAGAAAAAAATAGTTCCTTTGGGTGACAAAAATAAAAAGATGATTTTTACAAAGAACTGTTAAATAGAAAATGAAAACCTGAAAATATATCTGCGTTTTTAATGTTATAGTACTTCTGAGTAAGTATAAATGAGAAGTCTGAGATCTTTTTGATGTGCAAATTGAACATGGCTTTACAAATGCCTGCAAATGTCTGCATTCTGCAGAAAGATAGAATTTTAAATGCTCTACTTTGAAAAGAGAAGGTAGAATCTGAAGCAATTTAAGGAGAATAGTTAGAAAATAAAATGAGAGGAAATGGAACTTTAAAGAGACTGGGGGGAGGATATTATAAAAATTAGATCCTATAGAGGTTCTTTGTTTCCGTTGTGCCTTTCATCAGAAAAGGATAAGAACTGAAGCTCACTTTAATGTTTTTCTTGCACAACATGACTTGTGAGAGCTCTGCTGTATCTCATACATCATGGAATCTATGTAGCGCTACTAAAAGGATCAGAGTGCAGCTGTACAGTACATCACTCATCTGGAAGCTACTCAAAACTTCAGAGCGCACCTTTGATGGTGATCTTTTGAGTTTCAGTACAATCAGCGTCACCTGTCACCAAAACCAAAGCAACCGAGGAAATGTAGAACTGTGCATTCATGAAATACAAGTCTAACTTGCTTTAATCCTTCAAGACCTGACCCATGAACAAATTAAAAGTCATTTTTTTAATATCAGATCTTTCTTTACTTAAAATAAAAAAAAAATAAAAAATGTGGGATATTTACCATTTTTGTTACCATGAAATATGTAAGAAATGTTACAGAGTATTGCTGGGATCTATTAAGGGGAAAAAGTCATGTATCAGATTGTGATCAGCAGGATTTTACAGTCTTTACCTTATGATGCCAAATGTCAGAGAAACTACAAATATATTACACTAAGCTCTATTTGATTTATCATGATTACATTTATGCCTTACAAATCAGACACACTAACTGAGCCCATCAAGTTATTTCTTTCAAAGATGCTTTGACTAAAGAAGTTTGGATATCGTAGCACATCCACTTACCTCATCTCAGGTTTTCCTGGTTTGAGAGATGATGTTGCTCAAGAATTGAGGCATAACATGCAAATGGAATCTATGTTGTAAAAAAAGTCCCCTTCCATCTTTTGGGCTGTAATCAGAATCTCTACTATATGTAGCAGCATTTCAGCCATGTGTACCTGTCAGTGCATCTAGTTTCCTCTCATCTTGTCAAACTTTTGGAGATGTATTGTTACATGTTTAGGGGTGAAGATTGTCCTGTCTGTGGAGAGAGTCATGCTAAATGCAAAAAAGGCTTCACGTTACATGTTGTTTGTTTGTTTTTGTTATTTTGTTTGCTTGTTTTTTTTCAATCTGAGATGGTGGCGCACTTGTCGTACTCCCAGATGTATATATACTATTGTTGTGTCAGGTGTTTGTAACATCCATTACTTGGCAGCTGTAGGAGGCAATTTGAGTTAATGTTAAATTCTGCTTGAAATGTTGTAGCTCAATTTCACAATTAACCACAAACGCTAAACTATCACTGTCACTGCAAAAACTGACTGAAAAAAAAAACAACTTAGCGCAAAATGTACCACTTTGTGGTGGTGGGTATGAAGACTCAAATGCAGAAATTGGGAAATACAATAAAATAAAAAGGATAGCAGGATAGCAGAATACAACACATAAAGTCACAGAGAACACAATGCTAAACAATCTTTTACTCATACAGACTCTTTTCCAGTCATGTTGACGACTCAAAGCGTTTTACACTACATAGCACATTCACTTATTCATTCACATCCCATAGGCATATCAGGTGTATTTAAGGAAGGTGAGTTAAATTGCAAAGCACATTTCATGTACAAGACCATTTAAAGTGCTTTACAGAAAAGATTAAAAGAGTGGGATGCAAATTAATCTTTAGAAAGTATATTAATAGAGATATGAGAGAGAAATATGTGAAGAAATTATATAAAAAGGGTGCAAAATCATGAATAAATATTGTAAAATCATGTAAAAAAAAAATAAACCATATTAAAAGCAATTATTAGATCATAGATACATACATGACGAAAAGAACCTGGTCTTAAAAGTGTGTCTGCTGCCAGTTTGTTCCTCTTGTTTGCAACTAAATTCTGCTTTTTCATGTTTAGTCTGGTCCTGGCCTGAATTAGTTTAACTGAGTTCTTGGATCTGATAGGATTATTTCTTCTGAACATGCCACAGACCCTACTGGGACCTGTAATCTATCATCTGGTTTTTACGATCTGCTCTGTGGCTGATTAGAAACCAGATCATTACAGTAATCTAGTCCACTGGAAATGAATACAACGTTCCATTTAGCTGATGTTTCTGACTTGGTTACAACCCACCTTGGTAACAGCTTTGATGTTGATGCTGAAAGTCAAATCTGAGTCAATGAACAATCAGAAATTACAAACATGAACAGGGATTAGGAGATTAGTCACAGATGTTTTATCCCCACCTAACTGATAGACAGAAATATTGAAATGTGATTCCCGAGCCAATGGTGATCATTTACCTCCAGAATCTTAAACATAACTATCCATCTGAACTGCAACACCGTCACTCATAAAGCCAGGCTTATCACACACTGGCCTGCTAAGCTTGCAGAGTTCCACACTTACGGCATCGGCTTGAGTGAGCTGTGTGTGACCAACACAACTCTGCTGGTTGACCTTCAGCAACTCCCTACAGAGATCACTGACCGTGCAAAATAAATAAAGTGCATTACAATTATTCAATTCACCAACCACTTCAAAATAGGAGGGAACAAAAGCAGAGTATTGGACATTTTTTAAGCCGTGATCCACACATGTAGCCTTGTTGTTCATCCCACAGAAGCCTCATCCTTATAAATGAAACGTGGATAAATGTGGTTAATCGAGACTGCCAACAATGCATGACAAAAACTAATATGATTAAAGGAGAGAAATAATCATCCAAAAACATGTTTCCTTTTTATGATAAGATATGTCTGTACATTTGAGCTAATTTAAGTTAATGTGATCAAAAAAAGGGTCTCATTAACCAAACTAAATAAAAAAGCCTTTTTACTTTTTCCTTTCCTTGCATATGACTGCAAAATAGAAAAAAAACAAATATATCATAAAGATGACATAAGTCACATGTGTTTTCCTTGTTTGTTCTTTTTGTAGCGAATGGTAGTGAGCTACTAATTGGCAGTGTGCGGTACGAGGACACGGGGGCCTACACCTGCATCGCCAAGAATGAGGTGGGAGTGGACGAGGACATCTCATCTCTCTTTGTAGAAGATTCAGCAAAAAAGACCCGTAAGCCTTACAGTGTCAGATTTTGCTGTTTTTTTAACTGTAAAAATCAAAATTAGTTCTCATATCTGTTTAAGAGATTTTTTTTTTACTAATGGTTTAGCATTAAGGCATAAAATTTAATGTCTGTAAATATAAAAATGCTGAGTTAGAGCAACAACTGCAGCATTGCTCCTGCTTCAGTGAGTGCAGAACATTCAATGTTGTGTGTTTTGGTGACATTTGGTTGAATATAAAATCATTGTGTGTAATCATGCAGAAATCTGAATACATACACTTAAGCAGTAAATATGCAGCTTTTTTTTCCAACACATGCATGTTGTGATTAATTTCCAACCAGTTCCAGTTGTATTGATTCAAGTAAGCCTTCGAGTAAGGCCGCTTGTTCAGAGTCATGCATGAACGAGACAGATGACTGGAAATTACGGGTGAAATCCCTCCTGTGTAGATAAGCGTTTGAAAATGATCCACGGTTCTTCTGTTTTTTTAATCCGGTGAGCACTGAAGCCAATGAGCACATGAAAATAAGCACAAAAATAAAACACTTCATGTCAAGCAATGGTGAACAGATTATTTCTGCCCTCAAGATGTCAGAAAAACTAAAGAAAAATAAATAGCCCAGGCAGGCATTTATAATTAGACAAAAAGTGACACTACAAAGCCACTTTTTAAACCTTTGCTTTTTTTATAATCCTGTTTAAATCACAGTTTATTACCCAAAAGATAAATGTAAAGCAAATTCTTCACAAAATAAAGGGACTTAAATCAAATTTTTTTCAAGTTTGTAGCAATCCTAACTTTCTTGGTCAATTCTCTAGAACAGGGCGTTTTAATTCGGGCCTACGAGGGCCGCAACCCAGTAGGTTTTCCATCCATGCTCCATCACAGCTGACTCAAATTAATCCGTCATTGTTTAGAACCTGAGAAGCGAGGGGTCCCCAATATTTTTTGTGATGTGGACATTTTTTTACGAAACGGCAATGTGTGGTACCGCTCCAGCTGAATGACAAGAGACCTATTTATAGGCTTGGTGAGACGCAAAGACAAAAAACCCGTCTTACTGAAAACAAAAGTAGACAGGAATATTGGTATGTAAAGAGGCACAGGCCAAAGTTAATTCAGCCAGAATGCGGTCGTTTGTTAATTATAAATTATTTCTGTGGGGCCCAGTACCAAATGAGCCACGGACCGGTACCGGTCCCCAGCCCGGTGGTTAGGGACCTCTGTGTTAGGCAGTTTCATCCATTTAGTTTGAATCAGGTGTGCTGAAAGGGAATTCATAGAAAACCTGCTGGATGGCGGCTCTTGTAGGACAGAGTTGAATAGCTCTGCTCTATAAGCTTTGCAAACCTTCATTTTGGGCTCATTTGTTCATCTTCTTGGGCAAATCTTTATTACAAACTACTATGTTCAGGTAGAAGTAGAAACCTTTTGGGGTTGAAACTTCTCTGTGACTGAGCCACTCAAGAATAGTAAGTCACGTGAAAACTGCAAACAGGATGTCATATAAATTTAGTCCAAAATAACTTCTATCAGGGGTGGGCAACTCCTGCTAAGCCAGAGGTCACCAACTCCGGTCCTGAGGGATACCATCCAGAAGGTTTTAGTGTTTTCCTGGTACCACACACCTGATTCAAATGAAACATTTTTTGCACATGCTTGTTCATGAGACATGAATTTAAACCAGGTGTGTTGTACCAGGAAACCACTCAGTCAGTGGTTCTTAACTTGGGTTCGATCAACCCCCAGGGCTTTGTCGAGTCTGTGACAGGGGTTCGGCAGAGGCCCCGCTTGGCCATCATCTTGTTGCTGCAGGTGATCACGCTTCAGAGTATATGGTGGGCTCAGTAGTTGACTTCAGAGTGTTGTGATGTTACGTTGTGTGATTTCTTTCTTAATATTTGTCCTTTCATACAAACTTTTCAAAATAAAAGTGGTTGGAAGAAGATATACAATATCGATTTACATGTACAATTGAACATGATGGGATATGCATCTTATCTACACGCTTTGTAGTGCCAAGTTGAGTAATTAGCTGTAAAACCTATGCCGTAACTTTGAGAAGAGAATCATATTTTACTTTTCAACGTGTATATGAAACTGGTGGGGTCGATCTCTCCAGCAAGGTTAAGAACCATTGCAACGGAACCTTTAGGAGTTGGTGACTCCGGTGCTAAATGGATGTTTACATGTAAAGGATCATGTACTATATGTGTCACAGACTTACATGACTATCATGTGGGTCATTCAGCCAAAAGTTAGTTCCTGTTAGTTGATTCCTTACCTGACCAACACTGTTTTGGTCAAGAGGTCCAGCGTGTGAATTGGGGGGGGGGGGGGGAGTGTCCTTTATATTTTGATAGTTAAATTTAGCCTCCTGGAGCTGTCTCTCTAGTCTTAGGCCTTGCATTTATTAGGATGTTGTTTCTTCTATGTGAAGGTTTGTACTCGTGTTTAGGTGTCTTGTCCTTTGTCCAACCATAAATGCATTCTGGAGGATAACGATGTTGTATGGAAAACTTTCTCCTGTAAAACAAACGAGAGGTTCAGTTGTCTTTATTTAAGTTCTTAGAATCAAAAACGAAAAAAAATTTGCTTTCTTGTTAGAAAATGAATAGTAAAGACTCATATCCTGTTTTCTCTTGTCACCTTTCTGAAAACAAATCAATTATTTCTTTGTATTTTCTTTGGTATCTGGTCTTTTAAAAATTCTCATTATTTGAAGGAGAAAAATTACTACAGGAAAGTTTTAAATAAACATTTAATTAAAGGAAAATGCAAGAGTGATGTGTTGAATCAGGTGAATATTGGAATCTTTTAATATGAACACCAGTAAAGAATGTTTTGTTGCTGTGACATGTATTCGAGATGAATTATTATGTTTCTTCCTCCCACCCTCTTCTTCCTCCCCCTCTGTTCTGCTCTACGGCTGATTCTGCAGTTGCAAACATTCTTTGGAGAGAAGAAGGTAAAACATTGCAGTCATGAATTTGTGTTTATGAATATGAAAGTGTAGCATGTTTTGTAGTCTTCGGAGCCTGCAGCAGATATTAACTGTACCACTTCTTAAGTTGTTAGCTTTGGCGTCCTCAACAACCACAATGCTGTTTTCTTTCCTGCAGCTTTTCTTCAGGTCTTGACCTGAGAAGTTTTGTGCTTTCTAATCAGTTTTTGTGCACATCATGAAAGAGGGCGAACAGTCACACATAAACAGAGACAAGATGTATTTTGCAAAATAATAGCACAGATTCATTTTTAGGGGAGGTAAGGGGAGGGGAGGTGGGGGACTGCTTTGTGGTTTTCAGTATAGTAGAAATGCATCCTTTTTTCATGCTATAAATGTTATTTCCACAGAAAAGTTTTACTACTGTTCAGTAAAAACTACTTTGCTTT
>JBAMHX010000017.1:16726732-16741629 GCA_037177515.1 Pseudomugil tenellus | reverse complement strand
GAATGGTATATATATATAGAGCAAAGTCGCTTTTAAATCATCATAAATTAAATAATTTGGTCTACTTTTAATAAACTCCAGTCAAACTGCCGACAGCACGGTTCACTTGGAGTATAAATGCTCATTCATGAACAAGAAGAGTACCGGTCTGCTTGGAAACCAGGGGTCCCAGTTCATGTGCAAGTCGAAGCTGATGTGTTTCATTTGCACTGTGAAAGCAAACTGCCCATCCAGAGAGGAAATGATGTAGGATGTGTTGTAGCACATGCCGGAGAGCTCCTGTCTCATACTGCTCATACTGCCAAAATAAAAACTGAATCAATAAGATTCATGATACATTTGTTGTTCTATTGTTTACTTGAGTTGGATTTTTTCCTTTCCCATTCATCAGTGGTAATTTTAGGGAATACTGCTCCTTGCAAGACGCTGGACAATCCTTCTGTAAATGTTCCCCAAGTCTATGTATAATTATTTTACAGAAACATTTTATAATATTTACATCCCTGTGTCACTCGTATAGTATATTAGAAACAAAATGCACTAAAACAAATGAATAAAACAGTGCGAAGTACTGCATAAAGACAGCTTCTTTTCCTCTTCTTTGTTCCATGTCGGGTTCTTCCCAGGAGGATATGTGCCCTAAAGGTGAGGGGGTGTCACCTCAGCGCTGCGTGTGGTCCTCAGCAGTCAACGTCAGGGATAAATACATCTACGTGACCCAGCCCCTACAAAGCAGACTGCTTGTTGTTGACATCCAAGCACAGAAGGTGGTTCAGGTGGGTGGAACAGCGTATTACACAGTCCTGAGATGGAAAAAAGAATCTATTTTTAAATATTCATCCAAACTTAGTTTGGTATTATGTTGTCAGAGCAAATGAATAGCAATTAGAATGTGAAATCAGCATGAAATGGTCATATTACTGACAAAATTATAGGGCAACATAGTGTCAGTGTTACTTTTATCTCTTACTGATTACATTTCTATTTGTTCAAATTCAATTTGAATAATTTTTACATTTGGAATAGCATCTTGCATTGTGCAGTGTTACCCCATGTCAATCCTTCACCTTTTAAGGATCCCTTAAAAAAATCACATACAACTCTTGCATCTGTTTGATAAACACTGATGTAGCCAGCGTTAAGCTCTATGCTAAATGTCAACACACCGAGATGCACTCAGTTCAGGTTCCACCCATCTAAAAGAACCATATGCAAGATAAAATAAATCAAAATCACCTCAAGCGTTAGAAACAATATGGTGCCCAAGTGGGTGCTGGCTGCCTTGCCATTTATCTTACCTGTAACGGCTGTTTAGAGACCGAATCCCTCAGGGTCCTTTCCCAGGGTCAGCATCATTTATACTAAGGTGCAGGATGAGAGGAAATAGGCCTAACTCAAGGAGAAGGAGACGGATCAGAAGGAAGGAAAAGTGTGAGCTGACAGAACGAGACAGAGAAGGAGAGGGACAGCACACCGAGAGTAAAAATGTCATTATAAACCTGTTACTTGACCTTGTTATCCAGGTAGGAAAATAGGACTAAATGCATGGAGGGATTATAAAAATAAGCCTCTGGGCTCACACATGTAAAAGACCTTCTGCTCGTCCTCCAGAAGGTTATGACACCTAGAGTGACACAAAAACCCCACAAACCATGCAGATTGGTCTGCTTTTTTTCCGCAACTTGAGCTTAAATCTATTTTAACCTTTGATGCATTTTGACTTTATTCCGGTTTCACGTCTCTTTAGTCATGCCCCTTTTTTTTAGTTATATTTGTGTTTACTTCTCCTGTTTTATAATTGAAGTACAGATTGTTGTGGGACTTGTTTGTTCAGAAAGATGTTTCCACAGCACCTGAAGTTTTAAGCTGTGACGTTTTGTGATGCATCGCTGCCTCCTTCTCTTCTACAAAAGACTTTTTCACTCTTCATCACCCCATCTATCTGGTTCTGCTCCAGTTTTCTTGGCTTCTGGGTGGAGGGGGTTAATGCATCTGTTTTTTAAAGCCTTGTTTTTTGGACAAAGCACATTGATAGCACAATGATAGCATTGATTAGCACAATAATACATAATGCATTAAACACATTAACTTCCCGCTTTTATTGAGAAAATCAGAATTCTATGTGTATTTTTAACCAAAGTTAAAATGAGTTTTGGAATGTGGTTACTGTGAAAATATTGAGAGAACAAGATGAGATAATTTACTGATATTTGACTTTTAAGACAGTTTTGTTGACTTTTCAGACAGTAATCATCGCTACTTTCTTACTTTTCTATTTTTTCTAAAAACCTGACAGCGGATTAAGGTTGTAAACATTTGAAGAAGCTTCACAGATATGAAGAAGTTCTATGTTGTTCCAAAAAAGAAAACATTCACTTTTTATTTTTCCCAACAGAGAGATCTAACCTTGCTTCGGATGTGTCTGATCTGTGCTGGCAAAATGTCCCACCGGGGTGGAAAACAACCAGCATATTAGCTAATTAAAAAGAACGCCAGATGGCAAAGACCTCTGGTTATGTAGTCGCTACAATGTTTCTATGATGTGTCATTTTGGGGATCAGTGAGATGAAACCCACAGTCATTCAGATTTTGGCTACGCTTTTTCTTTAAACAGCCCAAATCCAGCAGTTTAAATAACCTGCTGCTTACCAAACGGATTAAAATGATCCCACATGGCACACAGTTTCATTTTTCTCTGTTTTGGCAGTGGGAACTCTGACATTGCCTCCTGGAGCTTATCTGACTCAGACTCCACATTATTATTGTAACATCTCTTAACTTGGCATTTCTGTGGTGTGTCAGCAGCTACTACTTTGTGCCACTGAACCTGTTTACCTTAAGTTACTGTCTTTTATACAGTCTCACCACGTTTAGCATCTGACATTTGAAACCAGAACAAATTATATTTAAAGCTGTGGAAGAAATGAAAAAAAAATACTGCAATTTATTCTGAAACGTTTGAGGTTTTTTTTTTTTTTTTTTTTTTTTACCAAACGTTAAACTTTTACACAAGAACATCTGCATATGTTTTATGAGGAAAACAAAGTTTCAGTCTGGAAGGTGGGGGGGCAACTTTGAGCTTGAGGAGATAACCACTAACGTATCAAATTTCATCTTTGCCCAATACGTAAAATGGTTTTATGGTTTGATGGAGACCTGGTGGAGGGTTATATATCAATCATATAGGTTAGTCTCACCCAGTACTACCATTTAACTTTGTGACTGGCCTGTATTCCAGTTTGCATCTGGTTAGGACTCTCGGTTTGTACCTGAGCCACACTGCCAGTACAAGCGTGTCACAGACTGTAGTAATAAATCAGGAGAACATCAGGCCCACTGTTTCAGGAAAAAAAGATCTTCATGAAACACTTTCACATATCTTTGTTTAGGTTCGCCTGAAATTTGCTGATACTTGTCCAGAATAAGGACAAGAAGTTTACATTGTTGAGCAGTGAAGAAATGACCGAGCAGATAGAAGAATGCTTCAAGGCCATTTTTAACGTCAAAACCTACTAAATGGGATCTAAAATTCAATTGTATTTATTGAAAATCCCCAGTGATTTTTTTTTTTTAAAAAAAGCAAAGAAAGTAAGTATAAACCAACATTTATTTCTGCAATTTGTTTCTCGACTCCTTCTTCAGCTAAACATTGGCTCTTTGGGCTGCAGCATTAATGGTTCAGCTTTACCTCTGTTCCTCTCATGTAGAAACACACACACACACACAATGTGTCCACCTACCCCTCAAACCATACATAGGCACATGCTGAGTTGACACTTGGCTGACCGGTGGAGAGCAGAGGGCTGGACCTCCCATTACTGAACACAGAGCTGGTGGTCTCGCTCCACTGGTGAGGGTGTCAGGAGCTCCCCGTCCACTCAGCCAGAAGCAGGGTAATGGATTGTGTTATTCCTTGTTGTTGACATTGCTGCAGATCTGAGCACGAGTGTGTTCCCCACCTCTCCCATCTCGTGCCGTCGCTCCCTCGTTTTCCTCTTTCTACCAGCTGTATGTCTATAGAATATTGCCAATTCTTTCACTTCTCTCACTGATCTCATGAAAACCTCTTCAAAATAGAAACGCAGGCAACACACTTGCTTAGTATTCCATAGTTTTCATGATCAATTCCATAATATTCATGGGTTAGGAGTGTGTTACTATGGCATCTAACACACCGGCCCCATATGTTCGCAGCTATTGTCGGAAATGTAAACCATCATGGGAAAAAAGTCAAACCTGCATTTTTATTTGCAGATTTCTCTCCAAGTTCATTTTCTAGTATTTCAATACTTGCTTATATTAAAAAATGAATGACTACCAAACCCATGTTACCAATCTGGAGTGTTACAGGTACAGTGTGATTCAGGTTTACTGTATGTATGAAAGGAAGCATTGCCTTCCCTGCACTTCTCTGGTCCAGTAATGCAGTGTGTGTCACATTTCACCTGCTATGAATGGATGGAATAATGAAAAAGGATTATACCTAATAGATGTTCAAACTAAACAAAACAGTAATCAGCTGATGAATGAAATGAATAAAACTACTGCTTGTCGGTTGGCTCACTGAGTTGTGACATTAATCCTCTTTTTTTATATCTTAAATAAATTAACTCAGATATTCTTATTTCTTTTTTTCCCTGTTTATGTTTCTGTTGGGCTGTTGTGCATTTCCAGCAGCGTGAGTAAAGCTTTATTTCAGGTCAAATAAAAGGTAATTAATTCTGACTTTGTCCTGAACTCCCTCTGTGTCCTCCAGGCAGTAGCAGCCGATCCTTTTCCAGTGAAAGTGCTTTATGACAAATCACATGACCAGGTGTGGATTTTAACATGGGGGGACATGGACAAAACACATCCTACACTTCAGGTAAGTGTGATGCTCTAACAAGACATTGTATGTCTTTAAACTTATATCAGCAAGTTAATAATAATTTTCCTCCTGGATTGCTATAGTCAGCTGCAGATGCTTGGTTAAGATCCCATTTCCTCTACAATCTCTGCACGCATCATGTTTTGAACTGGCTCATGTGGAAACAGACTGCAGCACAGTGTTAGAACTAAGTGGATGACGGCAGACTAGTGAATATCATCATATTGGCTCCATAAACTTTACTTTTGCTGTCGTCCTTTTAGTTTCATTTACAGTTTCAGAAGCAACATTAACAGCTTCTGTTTGTACGAGCTGTTTTGCACTGAAACTAACTTTATTTAGAATTGGCTGATCCACTAATTCAAAATGTCTGTCTACTTTTAAAACATTTAACACACTACAAGTATCTCCTCATTCCCAGGTTATTTTCTTACTTGACCTGTACAACTGCTGAAAGGATTTGCTGTTAACTGAGAAGTTGACGTTCACCCATGTCAGAGTAAATGCAGAATGATCGTAAGTTGTTGATGGAGATGAAGATGAGGGAGCTCTGAGCTTCTGCTGCGATGTGACATTGGCACTTGTGTTTTTGAGCTTGCACTCCAGAAAACTAAAACTGTGCTCTGAACTGGAAGGAAAATGATTTTGCACCTTTTAAAACTACAGGCAGCTGCATGTTGGGCTGAACGCTCACTTCTAAAGTCATTAAGAGAAATTATGCAACAGAAAATCATTTTAGAAAATATATATTGTTTGTTGATGCACTTTGATTCGTTTTTAAATCAGGTAGGTGATTATGTTCCATAAATCCAGCTTAGAGCAGCCATAAAAATATAAAATAGCATCTTTTATTACTGTCTTATTTCTATGCATACTCCTGCGGTATATGTGTTTGTGACTACTGATGAACGATTATGTTCCTCAAAGAATCTAATCTATTTAAGCTACAGACTGTTCACCAAGCGAGGAAAACTGCCTCGTAACTAATTGAGCATAGCTGTGTACCTACATCCCTGTTTATGGGATATTAGTATGTTGCACGACAACATCTAATCTGTGTATGTTTTAGAGCATTTACGGAACCAGCAGAAAGGCAATTCGCAGCTGCGATGTTGTCGGCTTGTGCCTTGCGTCCCTTTGGACCAGTGGTGTTGGAGGCGTCACAAATGAGGAATGATCGCAGGTGTGGTCGTATTTAATCCACCTCGGGGGAATGGAAAGATATGAAGGAAGAGAGATAAGGATGCAGAGCGGGTCGACGAGGTGGAGGGGAGAGGGAAGGGACCAGAACCAGTACCTCTGGGAGAGATGCTGTTTTTTTTTTGTTTTGTTTTTTTAAAGATGCAGAGCTGGAATGTTCTTGCATTTCTTTTTATGAGTGGAAGACGATTCCATCCGTAAAATAGACACAAGCATGTATTATTCTGCTGCTTTCCACTGAAGAGAAGAAACCATTAAAGTCATGTGAGCTGCTGTATTTGCATCTGATGGTTTGGGAATGTGCTGTGTCTGTTCAGAATCAGAACTGCAGAGAAATAATTCACAACCAAGTCAGTTATTCCCCATGAGAATGAGTGTTTTGGACTAAATGAATAATTTGACACTAAATTGAAATGCACATATTATTTTTTTCAACTCAGTCAGTCCTGAACAGGAATGACGTCATTCATAAAAATCTAAATCAATGGTTGCAGCAGCTAATAACCCAGGACTCGATTTACAAGTGATGCTTATTCATCTTGATCTCACACTGTAAAATACACACTACCCAGGGTATGTTACCCGTACAGAGGCCAGCATGAGATAAGGGGTGTACAGAAGATCTTTGGATAATCTAGATGACATCAGTGCTAATGTATATTATACCTAAATTGGGAGCAACTCGACTAAAAGCATTGCCAAGAAAACCAAACCCGGCTGATCTTAAGGACGTATATCTTATACGCATGTGACAAATTAGATTAGCAGCTAAAGAGCAGAAGATAAAAAATGTGATAATCATAATAAAAAATGTCTCAACTTCATTGTTTTGTGATAAAAGTCTTTTTTTTTTCACCTCAAGACAAAACTCGGCTAATGTGATTTCCTATGACACTGGCTGTGTTTGAAATGAAGGTCCTGCTAAGTTCTATGACGATGGAGGTTTTATAGTGACATATTCACTCTGCCATATATTACCTTGGAGTTCACCTCCTCCGATCCATTACTAAAGTCAATTTAAGGGCTATTCCTTAGTTCTCCTGATGATTGATGGAGGTGGTAATTATAGATATTTGCCGTTGAGTTCTGAAGATACTTGGATGATGTTTCCTATAAAACATTAGTAAAATGACTCAAGTCAACTTTTTGTCGTGGTAAATTTCTCACAGCGCAATTAACATTCTCAAAACTATTAGTTCAAACTTAACACTCAGTCGTTTGCACATCAGAGTAGCATTTCTGTTTGAACTGATAAAAATTGCAAATGCTTTTGCACATGTAGCTTTTGTTTTAATACAATTTTGTTATTTTATAACATTATCATTTGTTTTGGTCATATTGATTAAAATGACCTATACTTACTACAGCAGAACAGTCGATTCTCATAAAACTAATTATCCTAATTTCATTGATTGAGTTATTATATCCTGCAGAGAGTAAATGTGTCATTTAAAGAGATACATCTTTACATACATACATACAGTATAGCTAAACTGAATATATGACACAGAATACATTTTATTCACATTTTTCTATAGGAAAGTGTGTCCAAACTTTTGACTGGTAGTGTATATGAAAATGTGACCCGATTTATTCTGTGGCATTTATTTAGTTTAGCTATACTGTAGTTTCAAATGCCTATACAGACAGTGTTTGGTGCTGTCTTGGCTATTTTCAGGTCGTGTCTCTAAGCTCTGTTGTTTTTTATTCAAAGACTCTTTACAGATCAGACTGTCACTATGAAAACATGACTAATCCATTGGAGTACCTTGTTTGTACTAAATGTTAACAGGACTTTTCATTTTGAAGGCTCTGACAGTTTCATTGACGTACCTACTCTTTAGGAATGTTTAATGTATTTTTAGAAAGTGACAAATCTTTGCAGGTTATCCACTAGATTCTGCATGAATGGATGAATGGAAGTCGTAACAACCTGTGTGTGAGTTTTAATAGTTTTCCAACGTTTTGAAACCTGTTTGTATCTATGTTGTTGTTACAACTAGATCCATGTTGTTAGTGATTATATTAGTCGATTTACACCTCAGTCTGATGAAATCTCAAATAAATCAGGAAATTCTGTTAAAAGATGCCTTCAGTTACAGAGAAAATTATTTTCTCTGTAATTGAAACAAGCACAGGGAGCAGCTTTGCAGAAAACATAGTTTTGTATTTTTCATTTTAATTTCCATATTTTCCCCTCATTCGTTCAGAAGTAATGAATAATTAGTGAGCAGGGCATAAATCTATCAAAAATGCAATTGCAGGGAAGCCACATAATGAATCGGAGGCCACATGGATCACACCACAAATAAATGTTCTGATAATGTCATTATCATCTGGAGTGAAAGTAATTGACCTGTTCAGCGGCAGCACGTTGCTACCAGAGGCACGGCTTCGCTTCAGAGGATCATACATGTGTATGAGTGTGGCTGTCTGTTTGAGCACTTGCAATGTGCAAACTGTGTGTAGGTGTGCATTCATCTCAGTGTGTGGTGTCTCTTAGCAGCCAAGTTTAATGATGGTTCAGTAGTTCTGTGTAAATATCAGAGGGAGTGTGATTGTCAATTCATTAGAGAAGACAAATGGAGGAATCTCCCAGGCAGAGGGAGACGTGGCCTTTCAGATTGTCAGTCCAATCTGCATCTACCTGACAAGAAGATATGCAGCTCCCAGGCAAAGTGTTGCTTCCCTGCACATGCGCGCACACACACTGAACACAAGTCACAGTATCTTAGACACATCACAAATATCTGGTTTGTAAATCAACATGTATGCGTTTAAAGATGTACGATATATGCCTAAAGGAGTAAAAAGAATCATTTCAGTTGACAAATTTTGAATTGACGTTGAGGCTGCACGTCGGTGTGGTGTTTAACAAGCAGCCTCACAATGAGACGGTCGCTTTTAGGGCATTTTACATGTTCGCCTCATGTTAGCATCGTCCAGAGACGTGCATGTGAGGTTGATTGGTCATTCCAAATTGTCTTTAGATTTAAATGTGTGTGTGACTGGTTTTTTGTCTCTCTGTGATGCACTGGCGAACTGTCATGGGTGTGTCCTCCCTCTCACCTAATGATTGCAGGGAAAGCCTCAGGCTACCCGAGACCCATTTGAAAAACAAGCCGAACAGATAATGGATGGATGGAATTAACGTTGAGAGTTTCATGAAGTGCATTATTTTAAATTTTCTTGCTCAACTTGAACATGTCGCTTAAAGGATGTCAACCTCCTTTAGTGACACAAATACTGGATTATTTGAAAAATCCCTGTTCATTTATATGTATTTCTGCTAGAAATAACTTACAAAGAGGGCAAAATAACAATGAAAATCCCCTTCGACTCTTCTGCAGACTGAATGTTGGTAAAATAGGAAAAACTACTCAGTCAGAACCAAAGCCCCCTCTGGTATTAGATGGTGCAGTGAGGCAGGGGCAAAGTAAAACTCAATTGGGCTTCATTGCTCAAGGTGTTGATTTGAAATCCAAGGATGAGCAATAACAAAGGAAGGCCTGTGGCATTAAGTGGAGATCACCTGCAGCCCCACAAGCCCCTGCAGCTGCCTAATAATACAAGAGTGATTGTGTATTGAACCTCATTAACTCCCATTATTTTACACAGCAACTGTTGTAATGGCTCTTTGTTAACAAGGGTTCCTTCCATGTCATGCAACAGTGAGGAAAAGACAGGTGCACTTTGTTGGAAATGAACAGAGAAAAGGAAGCATTAGAAGTCAGCAACTTAAGATTCTATTTTTCCTCATGTTTGGTTGCAAGAAAGGAATGAGGAGCCTGGGCCCCCCACTGGGCATCAAGCAAAGGTGCAGCTTTGAGGCAATGGCATAAAAAAAAAAAGATTTTTTTCTAAACTCCTTACCATTAAAAATATTTCCACATTCTTTCTTGAAACATTTGACTTGCTCTCTTAACCTTGAAAATTTTCAAATAGCAAAGTGTCTCTAAAAATATAAAGTGGAGGGTTGAAAATAAAGAAGGAAATAAGTGACTCTTTTGTAGTGTGCGTGTGAACAGCTCCACAATGAAAACAAGGTGTCATCGCTGTTGTCAGCTCCATGGATATAAACCCATTAAGCACCTGAAGATGAAGTTTTAAACAAGAAACTTCTGACTTCAATTTTTGACTCTTTGAACCTCTGACTTTTTTTTGTCATCAATAAAGTCAAATATGTGCTCAGTTGAGATGAAGTCAGGTGGCTGATTAGTTTTTCATCCAGTATTTGTGTGTTCGCTTTGCTTTTAAAGAACAACTTTTTTATGTTTATATCAATGTTAACTATTCAAATTTACATTTAATTTTCAAAGCTATTAATTTTTTTTGTTAAAACAAATCAAAAGAGATGCATTATTTATTTTTTTATTAGAATTTTAATTAGATTCTAATAACGTGATTATCTGTGCTGTGCTGTTCCATCAGAAGTGCAACATTTAAATGAAAATGTTTGAACGATCATATGCTGTTCCCCTAACAGCCATATATGCCCAGATCATAACACCAACTCCCTTTTGTTTGCAGAGTTAATATACAAACCATGAACCAGTCTTTAATCCTCACTTTTCTCTACCAGTTATCCTGTAACACGTCATCTTGGTTTCTTCTACAATCATGAGGCAGCATGTGATAAGTTATCAATTAACCATAACAACTAACCTTTCATGGATGTCTTGTGGGTGGGAGGTCAGAGTATAGAATCCACGCACTGGAAGAACATGCAAACTCCACACAGAAAGGTCCCTGTTCAAACCTCCCCCACTAGCGTCCAATACACCATCGCACCTTTTTTTGTTGTTCTCATCACTGTTAATGTTACCGTTTCTTTTATTTTCTTTACTTCCAGGAATGCACAAAACAAGATTTTGGATAAAGACTGGGACTCTACAAAGTCCCTGATTACAAAGATGCCTGTTTCATCACTTTGTGACTAAAACAAAAATCACCAAGTCATAATATGTGTTTTACTTCGCCTTGAAAAATTGCTATTTTGTGTTCTCTAATGACTCCGCCTTTATTTAGAAATAATCCTGGCGGCTTCCATGGAGTTCATCTGTTTCTGGATCTTTGAGGTGTCTCTAAAGTAAATTTGGGACGATTCCTAAATTCCCAGACTTTGAGAATTGATCGTAAAAATAAACAGATGCCTTTTGATAATCAGCTGCATGACACCTCTACTACAGTAAAACTGCTGTTTACCATATTAGCTTCTATTTTGCAGAGTTTGCCATCAGACACTGACTTACTTTACAAATTGGCTTGTTGTCCTCAGTATTCAGTAAAAGCAGTGGGTTTTCTATCAGAATAGGAAAACAAAATGTTCCGCTGTGTTCCCATTGGATTTATACTGCCGAAAAAAAAAAAAAAAAAAAAACAGGAGGAAGAACCTTTTTTATCCACAGTCTGCATAATAGCTGATTTTGATCAATGCATGATAGAAGAATCTGAAAAACCTGTTGAACAATTAATGCTCTCTTGGGGATTTGGCGCTCAGAAAGTTTGAGAAGCAGTACAGTTTTCTTTCTAGTTTGAATTGAATATTAAGTGAACAAACGATATGTCAAATTCATAATAGTGATGCATAGAAGTAAAAAATGTGTCAGTGTCAAAGCTCTGACAACATCGGGGGGCTGCAGTTGAATGTTTTCCTTGAATAAATGCAGCCCCATCAAACACCTCACTCGTCCTTGACTTAGACCTGATCGTGTGGGTGTGCATGATGAAGCATGTGTCATTTACAAGGTGGAACATCAAAGGCTGAAAGTGCTCCCCTTCATACTTCTTAAACTTGCTGATTCAGTGCCAGAAATGTGACATGAGAAATGAGGTTTTTATTGTTGTTTGTGCTCCTGAGACAGCTATTTCGGAGTGAGATGGTGTATAGAGAACCGAAGAAGGGCAACATATCATCGGTTTAAGTCGTATACACAGATGTTTTTGTGTTTTAGGATGTATGAGGATGTCTCCCCGATAAGCTCTGGTGGTTAGAACCTGACAAACGACCCTTCATTTCACTTATTGAAACTAGCAGCATGGGATTCAGATGAAACCATCACATGTTCCTTATATTCAACTGGATTCAAGATGCAAATGAAATACTAGTCACTGTGATGTTGGGCAGTTTCAGCAAGTTATTTTTTTAGATTAAACATTTAGTATGAATCAAAGATATATAATGCAGACTGAATCTGTATTTATAAAACTTTTAAGGCCCTGCCAATCTATAATAATTTGGTTCAATGGCTTAGTGCAGATCGTCCCTCTTGAGTTCCTTCTGAAGCAAATGCATCATTAGATTTTTATCAGCTTGCTCTATAAAACCTTTTTAATCGCAGATTAATGTGAGTCTAAGGGCACATTCTTGCCACCACTGTTTGGTAATCTTTAAACAAACCCTCTCAAATATAGTTTAGAGTAGGGTGAACATGTAATCACAATTCATCTCTGTAGATATGAAGTGTAGTGGCACAGTTTTCTCAAATCTGTCAGTGTAACTGATGATGTAAGTGGATCAGTTGCTAATAAATTATTACGCATCACTTATTACTTGGGTTGTTAAATAATGAAGATAAAGTAAGACAGTAGTACACCTTATCACCGATGAAGAAGGTAATGAAGAGGTTAATATATTACTTATTTCCTTTTAAATATCAACACGATCAATTTTAGAAGTTATATTAGTAATAAAAGTCTTTTTAAAAAGTAAGTTCCATTAAATAGTAAACTACAGAGACACACTCACACCAGCACTGTTTGGTCAGCTTATATACACCTTGGTCCACTTCCACAGATAGAATGGTTTGTTTGCTGTTGTGTGGATATTCATTCACACTCTGGTGTGGCACCAAGAAGCAAACTCTCAAACTGAACTGAAAGCTGGGGCTTTCAATTCAAATGGAAGTAAACTGGTGAAGTTTGCTTGCAGTGTCAGTGCAAACGGAAAATCCAGTGAGCCAAACAGAGGTTTGATGATAGAGCAACATGCTGCGTGGTTCACTGCCTCTTCTGCTATACTGTACAAGTTCTTAGGTAAACCATACTAGGTTTGAAGCATGTACATTCAAAGGGTTTGAGTGCTAAATTTAAATTAGAAACCCAGAGACTGCATTTATTTATTGTTGCTTTATTGTTTCGGATTCTCTTCATTTTTCTTGGTTTCTTGGTTGGTTTGGCGAGCATCTGCTCAAGTAAGCACACATCATAACTGTTTGTTGTCAAGTGCAGTGGGAAAACAAGCCACACCAAACACAAGTGCTGAAGTTGTTCAGAATAAAATGAGTTCTGTGGACTGTCATGTGCAGATTTACCTTAAAAGACCATTATCAAAAGTTAAAAAATGATTCACAATAAGTTTTATTTATTAGTTTGCTTGGTTTTCAGATTTCAGTTTTAGTGCATTTAGGAAATGGAAATGGTTTCATGTCTTCATACAGGGAGAATAAATAATGTGAGGCAGCAGAGATTTTAAAATATTAAGGGCCGAATTTACTAAGATGTCATTTTGGGTGCATTAATAAGCGTGTGGCAACTAGAATTTAGCATGTGAGGCGGGGCGTGATTAGTACGTGATCTACTAAAATTGCTCACGCAAATGACAATGGGTGCAAAGTGTTTGTAGGCAGTTTAGCCGAATCCAGATTCCTGGCCTCTCTGATAAGTTTGTCCATGTTCAGTATCTTCCCATCCTCCCTTTCTGTCAAAGATTGGCAACTGAGTACAGTAAAAACGGTTTTAAAACTCACTTCCAAATAACCAATCCTCCAGTTCAGTGTTGTTTACATCCAGCGCAGTCACTACAGTGCCGAGTCCGTGACTGCTATCTAAAACACGTAGCTGCCCAAGCTGGATCATATTTATCTAAGCATCCATCCATGTTCAAAGCCAGCCAATATTATTCATATAAATTAAATGTACTTAACGGATGAAATGAAGTTAGAATTGTTCTTTTACAGAAAGCATCTTTCCCATTTTGAAATAAATGAAGAAAATCTGATGAAAATCCAGATGACCCAGCTTTCCACAGCACTTAAACGCACCATCTACGCACAAATCTTTTTAGCTGTCAGAGGCGTGAAAAGAGTCTCACTGCCACTCAAGTGCATTTAAACCTGTATGTGTGTAAACAGAGGTTTGTCCATGTGCATCAGAGGATTCGTGCACACGTATTTAAGGATTTGTATGCGTAGGAGCCTTTTTGAACACAGCCAGGTAAAATATTTGTGTGTAAAATATTAATCTGTGTGCATTTTTATAAGTTGTGCATGTGTAAATTTATTTTGTGTGTATAATTTGTACGTATTTGTGAGTACACTTTAATACGCATTTGCAAGTACTTAAATTTACACACAAAATGGTTTACACGGTTTACAAATCATGTATTATACATACAACTACCCAAAGTTATACACAAATTAGTCTACACAGATTACAACACATGTATTACACACACACAAATGATATGATACTTATTTCTCTCCATAAAAGAGCTACAGCAAAGAAATCTGACAGCAGCTCAAAGGAACACACTACACATTCAACGAATGTGTGTTTTCGGTTCTGTATATATGCTCAGAGTTTGTGGGAGGCACAAGCTGCACATGAGTGCAGTCAATTGCTTCTATAACACCGAGGAATCCAGCCATTTCAGAAAAACCTTGTTTTGTTTTAGTCAAAGAATCTCGAGAGCTTGGAAACTTAACCAACGTTGCGTTCCAGCGCAACATTGCATTTAGGAATCCAGTCAACAAATGTAAAAGATGTGACTGAGAGATCGCTGCTGTGTTGGCTACTGTACGCTGGAATGACCCAGATGCCAAAAACTCTA
>JBAMHX010000017.1:16707352-16718598 GCA_037177515.1 Pseudomugil tenellus | reverse complement strand
AGAAAGAAAGAAAGAAAGAAAGAAAGAAAGAAAGAAAGAAAGAAAGAAAGAAAGAAAGAAAGAAAGAAAGAAATTAACATTTTTCATCTGCAGCTAAGTTCATACTAATTTACCGAATGCTGATGCTAAATTAGAAGTTTCGGTGTCTCCATATTTAAAAGCATTTTAACAAAAAGGACAAATAAACACCATCAATGAAACTCATCCAATAGATGAGTCAGTTCTCAGTCAAAGTGACGAACTGACTGACCCATCATCCATTGTGTCCATGAAAAGCTTTGTGACCCAGATCTGCCTCGATTAATGCATAATTTAAAGCTCATACTTTAGGCATTTGGGACGTCTTCAGTGTGACCATTTCCTCAGAGCCATGCTAATCAGTGCGGAGAAGGGAAAACACTGAGTGGAATGATCTGGGAAACAGTCCATGTTAGGATGGCAGAGAGCCTGAGCTCAGCACAAAGGCTACATGTGTTCCTGCCAGGTTTCACTGTTTGATATGAGCCTCAGAAAAGGGGTCCTTTTTCTATTTATGTGGCAGTTACTCCAATGTCATTTAAATCTTATCAGCATGTCCATATTCAGAACAAAAATAAGCTTAAAAGTGAACCATTACTGCTACAAACTGAGTTTAAAGCTCATATTAGCAAAAACAAACACTCTGGGTTGTTCATAATCATCTAAACCAGTTTCCTTTCAGCTAAAGATGACATTTCTTTGTGATTTTTAGTAATAAACTTCAAAATAAACTGTAATACTTATATCGCCAAATGCGCAGTGTTGGGGATATTATGGTTTCATCACGATTCCCGCTGGCTCTTCCGCCAGATATTGTGTGAGCGCAATAACAGTCAATTTTTACAATTGGATTTTGATACTCAGTATACATTTAGGTCCCCAAGGGGATGACCTGTATTGAATTTAACAATTTCTGAATTTATGGTTTCCCCACCAGGTGGCGGTTTATGCACAACAAATCATATTTTTTCCTATATCTCTGGAACTACTTCTTATTGACCTCAAAGTGCAAATAAAAGGTTATGACCTCAGGATGCTTCGTTTCCTTATGTCATACCAGACTAGTTCAAAGTTTCAACATCAGGTAGAGCTTTGGGACTGAATATGTGTGGCTTTATATTTTTGTATTATGTCTATTCGAGGATTGGGGAAAAGGTGGATTGGGGGCATTCGGGGATATACCCCTAGCTGTCACTTATTATTGGCCTTGTTAAAAATTGTGTAATAATATTGAAATATACTGTGGATTTGCTTGATGTCACAAAATCATAGGACCTTGTTTATGTAACTTATGTAGCCTGTTGGCAGAAAAGCTTCTGCAAAAGAGTGTACATTGTCTTGCGTAGGCTTTAAAACGTTTTTTGCTTTCTATTTTCCTGAAAATGAATGGCACAAATTATTTTCCTGGTGTGATTTCTTTTCTTGACAACACCAAGTATCTGGATAAACAATCCAACTAGATGTGACCAAACGGTCTCCTGATTGAAAAGTTATCCCCAGTCTTCCAGCCGGAAACTTCATCTCCAGCTCCCTAACTCATTCCCCCCAACTCTCCTGTCACCGATGTCCATCATCAGGTCCAATCCATAACGGGTGAAAACATTACCAAAAAGAATTACCAACTTTAGACTCCTCCCATCTCCCTTACAGTAGGTGTTCTCCATCAGGAAATGATTCCTTTCATGGTTCTTGAAACTCCAAGGTGGGGATTATTTTGGGCCATCCTTGGCTGCAACAAAATTCTCCCAGTCTTTCCTGGACGACTGGAGAAATCCTTCAATGGGGTTCCACATGTTATCCCACCTGCTTCTCGCATCTTTCAAAATCAAAAAGACTTCCCAGTAGTGGTTGCAGCTACATCAGCAGAGAGCCCAGACATCAATCCATCAGTGTCAATCCCTCCAGGGAATCAGAATTACCTCGATGTTTTCAGCCCACAAAAAGCTGCCAAACTGCGTCCTCATTGGTCATGGGACTGCGCCACTCAATTAATGCCTGATGCCAAGCTTCCTACAGGTCGTATATACTCTACTCCCCTGCTGCTTCAAGCTTTTTCTTTGTTAAGAAGAAAGATGGAGGACTTAGACCCTGCATGGATTATCTTACTTTAAATCAAAGTACTGTAAAATTGAAATATCCTCTCCCATTAGTTCCAGATGGTTTGGAAATCCTGAGCGGAGCCAAAGTTTTCGCTAAACTGGACCAACGTAGTGCTTATAATCTCATTCTGTTGGGGTTTTGGGTCAAGTTACATTCAGTTCCTGTTTTTTTTGTAGTTTTTCCTGTAGTATTGCCCGCTGCTTTCTGTTTCAGCTTCATTAGTATATCTGGTTTGATTTTGGTCATTGTTTTCACCTGTGTCTTGTTCTGTTTTCAGTGTATTTATACCCTTGGTTTTCTTTCCTCCCTTGCTGGATCATTAGTTTTTTTCTTTGTAGTTTGTTTGTGGTTAGTCTGTCTCTCTGTCTGTCTGTCGTAGTGTCAGTGCTGTTGTCCGCGCCTTCTGGATGCCCTCCTTCGCACTCCAGAAGACAGAGACCCTCCTGGCGCCAACAACACAGGAAAAGAGCCACCATCACCGTCAGCCCCAACGAGTGGTGGATACCACCAACTGGACGGGGCCCAGAGTCTGACTCCGAGTCGGAGATGGCTTTGCATTTCTGGGGTTCCAGGCTGGCCAGCCAACCAACCCACTTTTGGTCCACCCCACTGCCTGCGAGCCAGCCCTGGTCCATGCCGCCGCCTGTCCCCAGGTCCCGTCAGGCTCTGCCGCCCCTGACGCCTGCACCCAGGTCCCGTCAGGCACTGCCACTTCCGACGCCTGTGCCCAGGTCCCGTCAGGCTCTGCCGCCTCCACCGCCTGCGCCCAGATCCCGTCAGGCTTTGCTAGTAGAGGAAGTCCCGGGCCGGACGCTACTCCACCAGTCTCTGAGGGGGTCCCGGGCCAGGACGCTCCTCCGCCTGTGTCCAAGGGGGCCTGGGCCGGGACGCTCCTCCGCCTCTCTCTGAGAGGGTCCCGGGTAGGGACGCTTCTCTGCTGCCGGTGGTTCCTGTCTCCGAGGGCGTCCTGTTTTCAGTGTATTTATACCCTTGGTTTTCCTTCCTCCCTTGCTGGATCATTATTTAGTTTGTTTGTAGTTAGTCTGTCTGTCGGTCTGTCTGTCTGTCTGTCTGTCGTAGTATCAGTGCTGTTTTCCGCGCTGAAATAAACCCTGTTAATCTGCATCCTGGCTGCCTCCTGCTTATCTTTTTCACCTACGTTTGGGTCCACCACCTCCTTGCACCGTAACACATTTGTAATAAGAAAGGCGATGAATGGAAAACGGTCTCTCCAACGCATTCTTGGATTCGCCAACTTCTATCGACGTTTCACGTTGTCTCCTGGAATTAATTTCCTCCAACACAAGCCTCACACCCTTGACCGAAAAAGCTTTTGATCAACTCAAACAAGCATTCACCTCCGCTCCTGTTCTTCAACATCCAGATCCATCTCTACCCTTCAGTGTAGAAGTTGATGCATCAACTACTGATGTGGGAGCTGTGCTGTCACAAAAAAAACTGGTAATCCACCTAACTTACATCCTTGTGCCTTTTTCCTCTAGGAAACTTAGTCCTTCTAAAAGCAACTACGATGTGGGAAACCAAGAACTCCTCGCCATCATACTAGCACTGGAAGAATGGAGACATTGGCTTGAGGGAGCATCACATCACAAGATCTAACGGACCACAAGAATCTGGCTTACATCCAAGATGCAAAACGACTAAACCCACAACAGGCAAGGTGGTCACTATTCTTCTCTCATTTCAATTTTACTGTCTCATATATTCCAGGATCCAAGAATAGAATCCAAGAACGGGCAGATGCATTATCCCGAATCCATAATCAGATTGAGGAAGATCCTGTAAAAACTTTAGTCCAGACCCAAATGCAAAACACTCAGATTTAGAAGCAGGAGCAGTTGGTAATGACCTTTATTTTCTGAGCAGCTATTAAACTTCTGTGATGAGGGGGCAGATGTTGGTGACATGCAGGAGGATCGAAGCCAGGTAAACAGTCCTTGGATCCAAAAACACCAATGGGAGCAGACAGAAGAATAATTCAGGCCAGGCGAGTTGTTACTGGTAAATCTCAGCCTGCAGAATGTCTGTCGGAAATTGTGTCTCCGTTATATCTGGAGGAAGGGATACTGTTACACCTGCACTGCAGACACACCCACTCTGGTATATTTTTTAGAGTGAAAACTCTTAATGAGATTTACACACAACTTTATCAAACAAAATAAAATGATATATTTACAATTCTCTTTTTCAAGCACAGAGTTTATGATGACTTATTCTATAATAGTCATTGTGATGCAAGGACAACTAAACCATAATGAAACAAAGAAGTGCTTCTATTTCAAGTTGTTTCCTTCATTCAACACTTCCTTTATGTAAAAAAGAACCCAGTGACTATTCATTACGTTTCACAGTGATCCATTCAGGAATGTTGACATATTTCAGTCTGGAGTGCAGCGGAAAGTACTGACAGAACAAACTTTGATACTTGAGGCTCATTAGGAAGAGCACGGCATCGCTCCACTGATCTTGCATCATATATTTAAAATTACCTTGCAGTAAATATGATGTCCACAGATGTGGAAAGTATTTGCACAGTCATTTTCTTTTATTGCTGTGGTATGTTAACACTGAGAAAGTGAGACAAGAGGGATGTGTTCAACATTGGGGCTGTTTGTCCCTATCCAGCATCAGCAAACCAGGCCTGTTCTGTTCAGAATCTGTCATCCGAACATCACTCAATGCAACCAGAACAAGAATTCATGGCAATGAATACTGGAGACAGAGATAGAGCCATCTTCTTCACCGCATGACTGACATGACATTCACAAGCAGAGCAGAAATGATTAGAGCAGATGTCAGCACCAGGAGGAGAGGTTTACCAACATGCATTCAACTCACTGAGTGTCAAATATTAAGGTACAATATTTTCTACCCAACAACTGCTTCTTTCTAGGAATTTTCTAGGAATAGAAAACATTCAGATGTGAATTTTGAAGATTAGATTAGTGCTTTTATGATATTTTGCTTGGGCTACAGTAATGCTTCGCATACTGGGTTCAAACCTCTCGGGCATCTCTATAGCTGGTCAAAAATTGTGGCTGTTTGGCTTTTAACTGGCACTAAAAAGCATTAACACATATACCCCGTCCGGGCTTTGCTCCACTGAATGCCTTTCAATTTTATTTTAAGATGTTAATTGTATTATTAAATGGTTAAATGGACTGGCACTGACTTACACATTAAATCTCCTAAAACTATATATACTATCAAATTCACTGAGGTCTGCAGAGCATCTTCTGGTCATTCAAATATTCATACTTTTAACCAAAGTGACTGAAGGAAGCTTTTTCCACTGTGAGATGAGCTCAATTCATACACCAAACTGGTTTTGCACACATTTAAATCGTCTTAACACATTTTTTTCTGCTTAGGTTTTACCACAAAATGAGAATTATGTGGTCTGTTTGTCCTTTGATGGATTTTAGCCTTTTGATTTCTGTATCAAGGCGTTTTTATCTGGTTTTACTTTGTAATAGCATTCTTAATCTTTTCTTTCAGCGTATTATGCCATTGTAAATCCTTTACTGTACATTAATCTGTTCATTTCTTCTAATTTTTATTTTAGTTTTAGGTGTACTGAGTGTATTTCAGATGGATAAGTGAATTTTGTTTCTCATGTCTTTCAATGAATTTGTGTTTCAACAATGATTTATTAAACTGCACATTGACAAACCTGCATTTATAATGTACTATATAAATAAAGTGAGTTGAGTTCAATTAAACTCAATATTAAATACACATATTGTATCAAAGCACAATTTTCAACAATATAAAACAAGGAAAACAGGAAAATAACCACGCAAATCTGCTCTTCTCGATTGTTTTATAGCTAGATGGATGTTATTGTTGAACTCTCAGCTTATCAGTTTATATTTCCTCTCAAAGCACCAACCTGTTACGGTGCAAGGATGTGGTGGACCCAAACACAGGCAAGAAAGACACGCAGGAGGCATTAACAGCTATTTCAGCACAGACAACAGCACTGACACTACGACAGACAGATTAACTATAAACAAACAAACTAACGATCCAGCAAGGGAGGAAAGAAAACCAAGGGTATAAATACACTGAAAACAGAACAAGACACAAGTGAAAACAATGACCAAAATCAACCCAGGTGAACTAATGAATGAGACATGAAGCTGAAACAGAAAGCAGCGAGCAAAACAGGAAAGACTACAAAATAAAACAGGAAACCAAAGTAACCTAATCCAAAGACCAAGAGGCCGCAGAGTCCAGAGTTCATGCTTGGTAGGTCAGGAGGTCCGGAGTATTAGGAAGAGGGGGCGCTGGATGGTTGGAGCAGCGTCACGATCAGGGACCTCCTTGGAGACAGAGTTGGTTGGAGGAGCGTCCCGGGCCTGGGACCCCTTTGGAGACAGGCGGAGGAGTGTCCCGGCCTGGGACCCCCTCGGAGACAGGCGGAGGAGTGTCCCGGCCTGGGACCCCCTCGACTGGCAGAGCCTGACGGGACCTGGGCGCTGGCGTCGGAGGTGGCAGAGCCTGACGGAGCCTGGGCGCTGGCGTCGGAGGCGGCGGAGCGGATCAGGGCTGGCTCGCAGGTGGCGGCGTGAACCAGGGCTGGTTCGCAGGCTGCGGCGTGGATGAGCGTGAGCTCGCACGTGGTGGGGTGGACCAAAAGGGGGTTGGTCGGATGGCCAGCCTGGAACCCCAGAAATGCGAAGCCACTTCTGACTCGGAGTCAGACTCTGGGCACAGTCCACGGGGTGGTATCCACCACTCGTTGGGGCTGACGGTGATGGTGGCTCTTTTCCTGCGTCGTTGGCGCCGGGAAGGTCTCCGTCCTCCAGAGTGCGAAGGAGGACATCTGGAAAGCTCAGGGTCGGAATCCAGATACCTGGACATGTTGCTCTCTGCAGCAGTATTCAAACAAGGAAATTTTTTCACCTACTGGGTCCTGTCTTGGCTGGATCATTCTGTTACGGTGCAAGAAGGTGGTGGACCCAAACGCAGGCGAGAGAGACAAGCAGGAGGCAGCCAGGATGCAGATTAACAGGGTTTATTTCAGCGGGGACAACAGCACAGACACTACGACTGACCGACCGACCGACCAACCGACGGACGGACAGACAGACAGACAGATGGACAGACAGGCTAACTAATGATCCAGCAAGGGAGGAAAGAAAACGGTATAATTACACTGAAAAGAGAACAAGACACAGGTAAAAACAATGAGCAAAATCAACCCAGGTGAACTATGAACGAGACATGAAGCTGAAACAGAAAGCAGCGGACAAAACAGGAAAAACTACTAAATAAAACAGGAAACCAACGTAACCTAACCCAAAACCCTAACACAAACACAGCAGGCAGGTAAAATAAAAAAAACTACCTCAAATAATAGCAAGCAAATATAGTAACTAGCTAATGAGCCAAATGAAATGTTTAGTAGCTACCTGTAGTAGTATCTGTTAAAAACTGGTGGAGACCAACACCAAGAGAGTAAAGATTGATTATTCTATCACTGGGTGTGTGAAAAAAAACAAAACAAAAGGTAAAACGGATATATATTTTTTTTATTTCAACACAAAAATAGTCACAGCCTCTTTCTGTTACCTCCAAGTGGCAATAATGCACTTAAACGCTTGGAAAAGCACCACTTTCAGCCACTGCCATCCACCTCCAGAAAATAGCACAAAACCACAAAAATCAGGCAAATAAAGATTTTTATGGACATTTTTTTTAAGGGACACGTCTTTAATAGGACTTAATGCAATCTAGTGCAAATGTCCATCAATCACAGGCTTGTCTGAATGAAGGTCAGGAGCAGTAATAGTGTGAAAGTGCCCAGTGTCTGAATGCAGAGTGCCGAAGCTTTAACAGAGTGATGGAGTACTTTATGTCATGCATCTGAAAAGAGCTAGAATGGAAAATCTATAACAATGTGTTATGGTCAAGGTCAAATTGTTCATCTTAAGTGCAAATTCAGGATTTTATTTAATGGTTTTGGTATTTAGATGACAACTGCCAGTAGCAGAAGCATTTTGCATTGATATGTAGCACCCATGCAGATATTATTTACTTGGCATCAGCTGCCATTTTTAATAGGATGGTTTTGTGAAAGTTTATTAAAATAATTTTTCGATGCAGGGGGGCAAGCAGTTGTTGGGTTATGCAGATGTTCCTGGTGTGAGTTTTTCACACAGCCGATCAGAAGGTCGGACCTTGGAGAAACTTCTTATATCTCTAAATTAGAAAACATTATGAAATAACATTTAGTGTAAAGTAATTTATAGTTGGCGCTTTATACATTCTGTCAAAAAAACATCAAGGATCAGATATTTAGATTTTTGCTTGAAACTGCAATTAGCAAATAAATATTTCAATGCACTCAGGATTAAAATAACATCAGGTTTCCATGGGTTACAGGAGTGACATGAGGCCAGTCGACATGTATTCAGCTTAGTCACAGTTGATGATCCTAAAGACAAACGGGTATCTACCAAAAGAAGGATGTCAACAGGATATCAGGTTTTATAGCTGAAACATAACCACAGTCATAAATATAAAAGGCTGGGGGTCTGCCTATTTAGTGGCTGATGTGACACTGTGAGCAAATCACCATCATTGCTGCAGAGGTGTAAGAAATAATGAGAGGTATTAGTGGTCTGATGATAGTTATGTTGAGGAGTGTGTCAGAAATCAACTTGTGCTCAGCAACTAATGTGCCAAACATGCATTATTCATGAGAGAAGATGAAAATCCCTCCCTCTGACAGGAATAAAGTTCCAAGATGCGGCCCTGGAACTAGTGGAAAAGCCTGAGATTTAAAGTTTTCACCATAATGTGATGTTACTTTTTCATTTACAGAACTGGTGTGTTATATATTTATATACATGCATTATATAGTTCCTTTGTTGTATTTTGGATTGCTTCTAAAACTCATCAATCCAATACCTTTAATGACCTTTCCTAAAATACCTTTCCCTCACGACCACTAATATATTTAAATGATGCCTTCCACCCAGATCACAGTGTGATGAGACTGGATTTTGCCCATTAGATCCTCTGCTTTATTAAACTCTGTCCTGTATACTTATAACATCACTGACTACATGCAAACTTTCCTTTATGGCAGAGGTTTAAACAAAGACTGATGCAGGTATTACACATTTTATTGCTGTGATATGTTTTTGTGAACATCATAATCTGTTTGCCTTCTTGCAAGGCTGTTATTAACCCTGTAGTTAGAGTTGTTGGACAAATAGTGTATATAAGTAAAATAAGTACTATTTTCCATTACTGTATTAGACAAGCTTAATTTCAGGTTGTTTTAGTCTAGTTTGACTTTTATCTGCTGCTGTGTGAAGCACTCTGTAATAAAGTTTTCATTTTCTCGTGACTTTTATCATCCTTTCGTTATTATGGCTTTTCACGAACAGATTTATGTGCATGAAGTTTGTTTGCTCTCCAAGTACATGGTTGGGTTTTCCTACAGATGCTCAGGCTAACCCCCATGGTCCAGAACATTTACTGTATAATTACTGGACTGAGCATATCATCACGTGACCCATAGGTTTCTGAAGAGTGGATTTGAAGCCAATAGGCGGGTCCTACCGTCCCCATTTTGGTGTTTCGCCATTACCGGAAAATCCCAAAATGGATGAAAAGGTGGAGAGGCTCCGTCACGGTGGAGCCAGCAGGAAGTACACAGCTGTAACCAGTGATAGCGCTCTAACGCACATCAATCAAAAGGAAACGCCTCTAAATTTAAGAATAAAAATTCTTAAAATAAAAATAAACCCCAGGGTTTACGTGATGGAAAATGGGACCTATTAAACCGAAAAAAGTTTTTGGAGCCACTCTGTAAACATGTTTATTTCAGCTGTGAAATCGGATATCGGAGTCTATGGGCATTGCTCTCTATTGCAGCAAGTCATCTAGCGGTGAGTGGTGAACTGAAGTATTTCCGTTTCCGTATTGGCCTCACAATCGCAGCCAGAGATTGCCGCCTGGTCCAGAAGCATGCGGGCCAGCTATAGAGCAAAAGGAAGAGCTTCCATCTACCATTGTTCCCAACAAGATTAAAGTGAGCACCACACAAAGATCTGAAAGATGAACCCAGGTAGAAAAACACAAAGAGGATCATGCATGTACCTCGAGCAGCTAACAGTGCTCATCGAGTTGCTGCAATGCAGCAAGCTTGAAATGTTTAATTTAAAAACCATGCATACTTTTATTTTACTGGCAATAATTATTCCGACTAACTAGCAAACTAGCAGGCAGTTGGGCACACGTCCCAGAAAAACTCAGCTTCTTCAGATGAGCAATGTAAAGCGTTTACCCACTGGTATTTTGGCTCATCCTGTCAGTGCTTTCATTTTCCCTCAGATGGACACCAGGCAGGGTTGTGTTTCCTGAATCGGATCCTTTGGAGCAGGACTTTGATAAGTGACATGTGGAGTCATGCCTTTATGTAGATCTCCACATAAACACACAGAAAGCTACAGTTCAGTTAAACATCACTGAGCAGCAGGGGCAGCTGACGGACCTGTTTACCAGGCTGAGTAACGGTAACATGAGGAAAATTTGCAACCGCTGAGACTGCAAACCTCCTTTTGTTTATTCAAGAAAACACTTTTTATGGACCATTATATTGCAGTCCTTTTTGATCGGCCTTATGAGGCAAAGATGACTAATAGCTGTTAAATCACAGGAAAAGCCCACAAACCCACTCTTCTTTTTCCCTTTTTTCCTTTTAACTGCAGAGGCATGCACTTGTTTGTCAAGTTCAGCTTGTTGATTCTGTTTCACAATAACACAGACGATTAAACTGCACATTTCAGAGCTGAGAGCAGATCTGAGGTTAAAATGTAAACAGTGTGTTTATTTTTTTAGACATAGACCTAATGTTCCTGTCAAAAATCATTTACAATCATTTTTCCATTCACAGCCGCACACATAGAACTGCTAGAGGAAATTATATGACAAAATGTGAGCAATGTTTTTGCAGCCATTTATACACTGTTTGTCTGAAGGGGGGGGGGGGGGGGGGGGGGTCCCAGTGAAGGTTAAAATTTTTTTTTCTCCAACCCCCACCGCCCAATTTCTTTTCCAAATTCCCCCTTTTTTCTTTCTCTTTAAAA
>JBAMHX010000017.1:16684637-16696910 GCA_037177515.1 Pseudomugil tenellus | reverse complement strand
CAGACACAGACCAGCAGACCAAACAGTTGCCACACCTGTTTGGTCACACTTTTATAAGCATGCCTAAATTAGGAGGAGGGACAAGAAGCACACACCTGGCTATGGCAGCCCAGGAGTGACACTTTACTACCGGTTACACATGGATGCTGCAGGTATTCTGCATCGAACATCAAAAGTATTCTCAGCCATCCTTTGTCCAAGCTGTAATACAGAGAAGGATAGTAATTCCATGGAGGAAGTCTGGCAAAAATGTTCCTCAACAAAACCAAGAACACTCCAGTCACAAGACACTGGCTGAGCTACAATAGAGTGTTTACAGTCCGTACTGCCCTCCTTCTCCAGATTTGACCTCTGTAATTTAATTAGAACAAAGAAAAATTATCTTGTTCAGTCTACTTTTTTATTACAAGAGCTTATGATCTTAGATGTTTTCCAGTTGAAGGATGTGTCAGCTTATATGGGTTTGAAAGCAGAAGTCAATAACTCATCAGCAATGATGACACACAAATACGAAAGGGAAGTCAACTGTGAACAGGATAGCAGATAAACATCTTTTCTCACTAACACATACACACTTAACCCACAAATAGAATTACTCACCTTTCCACAGACACAAAACTGGATACATGTGACCACACTTGAGAGACCACTACAATCATTAACTAGTAGCGCCACGAACAGATAATGTATAGTGTATGTGAAATGTACATTGTACAGCTAGATTTGTGAGTAAAATATATAAATAATGGTGCTGTGGTATTCTGTTTCTTTCGAATCTCTACCTGAGTGTTAATAGACCTATAGACACAAAGTAGTAATTCTAAATAAAATTTCATTCTAAGATTGATTTTTGTTATTTTATGTATTCATACATTCATGTGTCTGACTTAAGCACACCCTTCGTTAGTGGTCCGGCTATATCAGCTGGTTATGCTCCATTCATCGGTAGTGGTTTTTGCCACGGGTGGGGAGTGACATTCAAGTTTTAATTAAAACCTGGTGGGATACTGGCGCTTATGACTTGTATCTGTTGGACTCCATACTGCCTTTGAATGCTGCCTCAGATACAGGCAAGCGTATTCTGTATTAGGGTATGGGAATGACCATTTTACCTATTTCCTCACATAATGTATGTTTAGACTGTAATTTAGTACAGGGAATTGTCTATGTTGGTGTGTGTCCTGGACTGCCTGTGGAAAGTGTACACCTTGTGTTGGGAAACGGTTTGG
Organism: Pseudomugil tenellus; assembly: GCA_037177515.1. Lineage (NCBI taxonomy): Eukaryota > Metazoa > Chordata > Actinopteri > Atheriniformes > Pseudomugilidae > Pseudomugil > Pseudomugil tenellus. Next base: position 16,695,681 of record JBAMHX010000017.1, on the reverse strand, counting down.
CGGATGGCCATGTTTGGTGCCATGCATCTTCAGATGAGTGTGTTAGACCTGATACAGATGCGCCCTCAACTGTGTTTTCTAGTGGACGGTCCACTAGTGCACCTGTGGTTTCTATTTTATCTGCGGAACTGGAAGATGATTCATCTGCTGATGCAGTTACCAGAGCGGCAAGTACACCTGCTACAGCGGCAACATCTCCCGATGACACAATGGTGACCAATTTTAATTTGTCCAATTTCCCTTTGTCTGTGTCACATGGTGATCTGCAACTAGAACAGCGCTGTGATGAGAGGTTGTTGGGTTTGTTTGACACTGCAGTGTCAGTTTCTGATATAAAAAGTGCTGCATTTAGTTATTTTTTGTCTGCTGCATTATTGTTTCGAAAATGGTTTCTGTTGGTGAGGAGGAGATGGGGACACTTGTGTTTCAGCTGCTGATCCCTAGTGCATTTCGCCTATGGTGTTAAAAGCTGTACTTGACGACGGTGGTCATTTTGGCGTGAAGAAGACCTATCACAGTGTTATTAGGCATGACGTGTCTAAGTACATTAAAACCTGCCATGTCTGTCAGATGACTGATAAATTTGATCCGGGTGATCAGAGGCTTGTCTTGCGACCTGTGGTTGGTCAGACCCATTTCACTGGTTCTTTTGTGGTGGCAGAAAAGTTTTAAGATCTAAATTATATTACTAAGCCTCCTGCAGCGCCGAAAGTCTAAGTAACTGTCCCATGTCAACTTTCGACAGCCTTATCTCAGTGTGGTTCGGTCTGCATTTACCATTTGTTGGGACAGTGAAGATAATGAGTTGCCAAAACGTTATGACTGGTTGTTTGTGGGTCCGTTGACTACAAGGACTACAAAGCTTTGTAATTCAGATGGACTGTTGCAACTTTCTGGCTTCCGGGGTGAGGAGTTTGGTGCGGTAACTCACCAACATATTTTTTTTCAGGCACAATTTGCATCTTCTCCTTGTAAATGTGTAGATTCTCTCCAGGTACTCAGGCTTTCTCCATCCTTTACACCCAAATTATGAAAATTCAAAAACAAACTTGTATTGTGAGAAAAACAAACATGAATTTTACATCAAGCAACGTTGTACTGTCGCTGGCAAAAGCAAAAAAAAAAAAAAGGAGCGCAAGGAGCGCACTCAGTACATCTGATTCAAGACGGCAGAACATCCTGGGGAATTTAATTGTACATCCCGCTTCAGAACCTACTGTAGGATGTCTGTGTTGCATTTTGAGGATCTGCTTCAACATCTAGCTCCAAGCTTGAAAAAGGATTGGACTGAGATGCTCAGACATGTTTGCCGAGGTCTACCGTTTATTCCCTGAACAGGGTCGCGCTGAAGCAATCCCAGCATACACAGGAGTAGAGGCGGGGTACACCCTGAACAGGTCACTAGTCCATCAAAGGACCAACACACATAGACAAATAACCATGCACACACACACTCACTCCTATGGGGAATTAAGAGTCTCCAAACAGTCCCAAGGTGCATGTCACTAACACGGGGAGAGTGTGCAAACTCCACGGTTCGGACCATCCCCCAGCCGAGGCTCGAATCAGCAACCTTTTTACTGCGAGGCCACAGTGCTAACCAACTGCGCCACTGTGATCAAATTATATGTCTAGACATTGCTTTTTATTTTTTTTACTGAATATAGGTGCTGAAATGTATACTTATTTTTTATTTTGTCTTTTTTTTTTCTCTCGTAGCCTTTTTTATCATACTGATCATTATGGCTGCAATAAACTACTAAATTACAGAACAACCTTTTCTGGCACCATCAGATACTATCATTTATTAATTATATCACGTGCATCCAAAGAGTACACATGTACTGTAACAGACACACTGATTTACACAAGTATGAAAGAAAATTCTCCCCTTCAGATTTCCAGCTAAAGTTGAGGTGAATCCCTCTGTGATGTTTCACAAAACAGACAGACAGGGAGAGTCATCCCTTGGGGTGTGTGTCGGCGTGTGTCTGTCAGATGATCATTTTTGATCAATCCACAATGATCACACTGCCAGCTCTGCTCTTAGGTACGGAGAAAGGGCCATCAAACTAATAATGAACCATATGGAACTGTGATATGTGATTCTGCAGCTACTGGAGCCCCTGTGTGTAACGTTATACCACAACATCATTAAATTTGGCCTAGAAATAAGAAGCCATTGGGCATGTACCTGCTCTTGAGTGCTGTTTTATGCACAACCTAACAAGATAAGTATGCATATTTATTAAACCCTTTCCACATTAAATTTTAAGAACAATATGCAATCTGTCACAAAGAAGAAAATCAGGAAAGTGATGGATTGATAGAAACTATTTTAATATTAAGCAATAAATATGACAGAGAAAGAATGATTGAAGTCAGCAATGGTCACTAAAATTTACAGCCTGGTTGCCATTGAGCCAATGAGCGCCCCAAGCAGAGCTACGACACTGAGAAAAATCTAAATGTAGCAATAAATGTGTCTTTCTGGAGCCTGCACTGCAGGAGGTGAAAGATAGGACAAACTTTCAGCACTTCGCCTTGTAATCGTACCTGCAGCTCAAAGAGGTCATTCAAAGGTAGAGAAACTCCAAAGAAAGAAAGGTAGATAATCATGTGGACCGGACAATCTTACAGAGGACTTCAAAAGCCTGAACACTGAAAGAAGAAATACAAACAGCGTCAGCACGAAGTTTCTTCCAAACAACACCCAGCAGCTGCTGCCTCAAAGGGCTTCTTTTACCAGAATGAGGGAAACCATTGCTGTTGCAAGTCTTGGAAGCAGTTTAAAAATAAACCACGTCCATATTTTTAGCTATAAAGAAACATATCGTATTGGTTCAACTTCAGTTATGTGTTCCTGTGACTTTGTTATGTGAGATAAAAATTAAGTTTTAATGCATTCAGTACACAATATCAGCTGTTTGTTGTTATTATTGATAATATTTTGTTGCTTTTTTTTACATAGTTCATGTAACGATTCCACTGTTGGGGTTTTGGGGTCAGCTTTTGTTTCTAAACTTATTTTTTCTCCTCTAGGCAGTGCAGCAGCCCTGGGCTTGTCAGCACACCTGGTTTCAACCTGTTCATTAGAGCTAAGTACTTAAGGTCTGTGTCACTCTCAACCAGTGCCAGATGGTTAAGTGAAGTTCCTGGTGCTTGGGTGCTGCTCTCTCCAGAACTCCTGCCTGCCTACTGCCTTGGACTAGAGTTTTTCCTTTGAAGAGTTTTTGTGAGTGGACTTCATTTTGTTTGTGAAACCAATACAAATTATTTTTGTTACTCTACTCTGCTTGTGTTTCTGTCTGGCACTTTGGGTCTAATCATCTACAGTCATGACATCCACCCTCAACAGACCCCTTTTTAGGACGCTTAGATCAACAAACTGGAATTTATATGACTACGTCAAACTCTCTTCCCCAGAGGAAAAGCTGGATGTCTTTATGGGTGCCTTTGTTCTCCACATGCGAATGAAGACAACCACTCACCCACATTAGAGAAACTTATTGATACAAGATGATAACCTCTCCCCTCCTCCACACCTCTCGCTCTCTCCACAGGAGAGAACACTCAAAGGACAGAAGGACTTCTTAATAAAAACTTGTCTCTTCTTGGTTCTAACCTTTTCATTCTGTTTCGTGTATGTACATTTATTCTGTTATTTCTTGATTTAAGGATTTTAATTTGTGTTTTATGTTTATGTTTAATGTGATATACTTTTAGTTTAATGCAGTTAGAGGTAATTCTGTGGTAGGAATATCCAGACCTGCCCACTCAGCCAATACCCGCTTATCTTCAAAGGACCACACTGCCCTTTCTTGCTTTTTGGCTCTTGCCTCTTGACTCTGGCCTCTTGGCCTCCCTGGACTATGCTCTGAAGCTATCTCCTCGCTACCTGCTTCTGCTGATTATGCGTGTGTGAAAAGCTTTGTCCTGCTCGCTGGAGAACAGAGGAGGGCCACATGGTCTACACATGGCCACTCACTCAGGACTTATGATGAGGAATTAAGGTCTCACTCTGCAACCAAGCTTGTGCTTCCTAATAGAAGTTTGATTTTCCACAACAGATTAAAACACCCCACTTTTGGACATTATTGAACCTTTCCACATCTGGTCTCAGCCTCCAGCCATATACACAAAGGGAACCACTAAAAGCTGCGAACCCCCAAAGACAGGCTTCTACCGGATTCAACGGCGCCAATACGGACCAACACCGTCTAATTGACCCAGAATGGATTCGGACCCAAGCCCAGTCCACTGGTCGTAAGATGCGGTTCTGAACAAACCCCATTTCCTCATCGAGGAACTATTGGTCCTTACTGATGTTTGGCAAGTTATAAAGACTATTTCATCCAGGCCTTAGAAATGGTTCAACTTCTTAGACATTATTAAGGAACATCACAGTTTTACTTAATACATGGTTAATTCCACACACATATCATCTTCTCCAAAGAACTCAGGTTTGTTATCAAAACTCACAGCAACACTGTTTATGTTATGTTTGTCTAGTCTCTATTGTTAGTTATATGTTTTATTACTTCTCATATTTAGCCTGTCTTGATTCCTGTGGTCATGATTTAAGTCAATTCAAACTAGAACTTACGACTATAACATTTGAGACTGATGGATTTACTGAGACTGATTAATTATTTAATTCTTTGATTGAGTTATTAACTAATCATCTAATTAGGTTTCCTTCTATACGTATAGTGTTACCAAAGTAAACTAGAAAATTGGAGATGGTGCCTCGAGGTTAATTATAAATTAATTACTAATTGTTAATATTAATATTTCATATTAATATTGTCATAGTATTTCCATTAAACTGTTTTAATCCTTACATATTAATGGTGTTCGTGCATGTAGAATGCTACATTCATATAAGCCATAAGTAAAAAAAAACTTACCATAAGTTAAAGGTTCGGTTTTTCTGTTTTTTAAAGTCAAAATAATTTCTGTTGCCCTGTAAATTAAAAGTCAAGCTCACAAAAACTTAAATCAATCATTCGAAACTGAAAAATATCCGAACATGAATGCAGTTCTCTTTAACAGGTTTTCTGAATGGTGTCCTTCACGACTGCATTGCAACAATCCCTGCCACCACTTACAGACAAGCAACCACTGGACAAGCATGGACAAACAATTTAGTTATCAAAGGGCAAAGTCTGTGGGGATAAATAACTACTGCACATCACAGATGAAGTTGCAAATGTCTTAAAGCATGCCAGAAAAATGTCCATGTAAGACTGTGTTCGTTTTGTTTTGGTTTCTTAGTATCCGACACAGATTTTACGGGATATAACCTGTTTTGTTTCAAGTTGCAATTATTGCTGTTTGTTTCTGCCTTTTATCCCCTTTTAATGCTTCCTTTGCACTATCTATAACACATTATAAAAAGTACCTTGTTAACGAATTGTGCTGTTCTAGACTTAAATGTCAGCTGTGGCTTCATGTATCTGCGATCTTAAAAGTAAAATCAGTGCTCACAGAATTTTAGTCTATAGGTACTGAGTTCAATCATTAAAAGGTGAGGAAGCTCATTATTATGCTGCTGTAAAACAAAGGCTGGTAATTATAATCACTCATGAATAATAATAATCACCCATGAATAATAACTCGTACTGCAGGTGAAAAACATGCTCTTTGCAAGAAGTGTATTGAAAAAGCTATTTACATTGATTTGTTGTTTTATTCCATTCAAAGAAACAAAAACAAAAAGAACAAACTAGATTGATTGATTGAGATGTATTTTTTTTCTTTTCAATCTCAACAATCCTGCATGAGGCCCCTCAGGGTAGATCTCTTGTATAAACACGTCAGAAGGTTAAAGAAGCTGTCTTCCTTATTGTTATCACTGTCATCCTCACCAGCACAGCCTTAATTGGCATATTTCCTATAACACTAAGAATTTCAGCTGTATAAATTTAGATACCAAAGCAAAGTCGCAGGTCTCTTGAGGCGTGTGAGGGATAGAGCTACATCCCCCATGCATTTTAAACAAGTGCTGTGAGAAGGCAAAAATCAAATCTGTGCACATTTTCTGGGTTGCTTTATATTTTTTTGATGCCTTGGTTGACAGCTCACTGGAGATATATCATTCAGACATCTGTCCCACCCAGCATAATTAAGACTGTGAAAAGATGGCTTTGCCAAAACCTAATCGGCAAGGTGAAAGGCGGAAAGACGTCGTTTTACAATTCAGATGTCCACAGACCTTCATATTTAGTGAAAGGTGCAAGATTGTATTTTTAAAGTGTGGAAAATACATTAATAGTGGAAAGTTTCACCACTGTACATGTTCTTCTATTCCATCTGCTACATGCCGACGTTACTAGAGTATGTGAGTAAACAAAACCCAGCTGAAGCCTGAACCAGCACCTCTAACTATGAGACAACAGTGCATAGCCCCACCATGCTGTCTGCTTGAGTTGTGAAAGGATGTGTGTTACACAAAGAACAGATTTTCTTTTTAGGCTGTTTCAGCAAGCTGATGGTAAAACGTTCTATACTTCACAAAATATAGTATATCTGAAATATTCAACATATTGTGACTTTTAATTACAAACTTTTTTGTTCTACATGGTGAAGTGCAAAAAGGGGGGGGGGGTGCTGTTGTTAAATGATCTGAAGTTGAATTTGTTTTATACAGGAAAATTAAATATCCATTTTGAACAAATTAAAGAAACTAAAATGAATTTGTCATGTGGTTTTCCTGAAACTCAATTATTCAATTCACATATTTCCCCATGACATTATTTTACACCTATTGACTTTATTGACTGACAGAAAATATTCATCAACTAATCCATTCTCTGTTTTAAGAGGATAATTAGTCTTTATTTAAGTGGGATTGTATGTGGTCATAATGAGGACTGGTGTGGTACCTGCAGCAGATGAAATTCAGTCATTACCTGTGTGGAGTTTAAGTTAACTGTGGTCTAAAGTGTTGGATGTCTAGACATGTCCAAAATTTGAAGGGATTTGTTTGGCAAACTTTGGTTGATGCTGGACATCTTAACATAGCATCTCCTTTGGAATAACTTTGGTTTGTAATGAAGGTCTAAACCCAGCACACATTTCAACATCCTTTTTTTATTGGGGGGGGGTAAGAGATAAAGGTTTCTCTAAACTAACCTGAATTAGCCACAAAAAGAATGGTGGCCTTTCAAAGGATGATGGTGCTGCCATGATCCATGTTCAAATTCTCCCCACTCTCCTAAAATCTCAAATCTATCATCTTCACCTGACAGTTTTCCCTCTTCCTCCTTTACTCTCCCTCTGTTTTTGTCTTTTTCCATTTAATCTTCTCTCCCACAGATCTGTGACTCCTCCTTATTGTTTCTTTCTTCTATATACCTGCTACATAGCTGTTTCGCCACAAAAGCAGAGACCTGTAGATAACAAAGGAGGCTTGAAATAGAAAATAGCAGACCGTTTATTATGCTAGGGCCTTTTCTTGTGCAAATGTTTCTGTGCATCTGTTTTCATGTTGCACCTTGGTGTTTATTCTGCGCTAGAGCGCAAGTCTGCCTTCATGTGGACCTTGGCAATGGTCCCCACAAAACCATGCAAACCTTTTTGGCAGGTGACTCTGCACTGATGACAAGAAATTATAGCAGCAATTAAACATGAAAAGACATAACGTTATTAGACATCCTCTACTTTCCTGCATGTTGCAGGTGATATTGGCCTTTAATCATTCCAATAGGGATGGGATTTATTTTGCTAATTTTCTTAGAACACAAGATAATTTAATGTAATGCAATACTAAAATAAGAAAAACAAGGCAATCGAACAATTATTACTTCTGCAAAATCTTTTAATCAGAGCACAGGAATTTCTACCACTTGCAAAGATCTCTTTTCAGAGTTAAGATCCTACCTCTAAAATATATGCAAAGATGGTTCCAAATAAGTTAGAATCCTTGTCTGGAACAAACAATTATGATGATTTGAATTAATTTTGGCAACAAAACCTTATTAACATTGCTGATAGTTCACATCCAATCTTGATAAAGTCCAAATGAAATCAAATTTGATGTTTAACCTGTTATGGAAATTTTTGTTTACCAAAGATGAGTAGTCTGGTTCTGAAGTGAAAATGATTAACACAGTTTATTGAACAAGGAATGAAACAATCAAAAGAATATAATAAACATAAAGACAAGACAGACAAATAAAGAATTGCATTTCAGCAGAATTTGGTCCAAAGATATGTGTGAGCAGAACTCTGGAGCAAATTCTGACCAGTCATTTGGAAGCATCTTCATTTAAAGGCTCTGAGTTTGTCACAGAACACATACACTGTTCTGTCACTAACAAATAGGAATCATGTCCAGATTCGAGAAACCAGTCTGGTAGTTCCTAAACACAAATGATACAATATTAAACAGTATTTTGACATGTTAACGTGACATTTAACATGGGGATTGTTAAGCTCCACTGGAATGTGAAGGAGCCAAATTTGCTGGGCACCCCAGGAACAGAGACACTGAGACCAAGAGTTTTAGTTGAGGGGTTTTTATTGGGGCTTGGGTATATATTGTGGGTGTTTGAGTGCGTGTCAGGGCTGGATTTAAATGGGGTGTGTGACTTTGTGTAAGAATTTATATGAGTTGGCGAGGTGAGGTGATGAGAGGATGCAGATATGTGAGTGTGGGAAAAGTATTGACAATTTGCTGCAAACCCAGTGTGGAGATGAAGTCCGAGGTTCCAGGTTGGTGGGGATTTCCGGGATCCAGGAAAAGCGAGGTATGGAGAGCTGGACTGGAGACATGGAAGCTGAGGGGAAGCTAGAGGCAGAGAGTGAGACTGGAATAATTGTAGGTCAGGATATCAGAAGTATGGACAATAGTTGCTTGCTGAAGATTCTCTGGTTAATTCTGTTTGGAGCTATTTACTAACCACGACAGTCAACGTTAAAGCGCCGGGCCCCGGTTCTGAGCAGCCTTTGTATAGAGCCGCCTGGATTGCCGGCGGTTGCAGCTGGGCTGATGAAGATTGCTCCCACCTGTGCTGGCTGGAGTAGTCAGACCCTGGTTCAGATGGAAGGAGTAGGGACCAGGGGAACTGTCACGACATGGGCGTGGCACAACAGGGATGTGGCAAAATCACACAAAGCAAAGTAATTAGAAAGTAATAAAATTTCCCATCACAAACCCCTTTATGGTAAAAACTTATTCAAATCCCAGTTGCTCTGTATATGATACTAGTCTCCCCCCCCCCCCTCCCCTTGTGAAGACCAGAAAGCATAGAACAATATCTTACAATATTTTGACGTATCACATGGTAATAAATGGTAAAAATGCAAAAATTAAAAAGGGGGGGGGTTCCAGTTTTTTTAAAAGGGCCATAAAAAATCTTCAGATTTTAAAAACTTTAGTTTTCTGAGCTGTTGTTCTTATTTCAGACATTAGGGGTTAAATATTTGAATGAACTGCAAGTATTGCCTATATTAGCACCCAGTCCATTGGAAGTCATCATGTTCACGTTACATTCACAAGTTGAAGCTTGCTCCGATAAAATATGTTTATTGGATTTCACACATTTCCAGCTAAGGTAATGGTATGGCATAATGCAGACCTCTGATGAGCTTTTTAACTTTGATTCTCACCCATTATTTGGTTGAGTTGAGTAAGTGTAGTAGTTGGGTATGAAAACCACTTGTGTTCTGAAACTAATTAAATTATTCTAAGGCATACAAAGCTTAAATAATATGCTGTTAACAGAAGATGAAAGGCAGCTTAAATGTAAATAATGTATATCTAATTACCAGAAGAACCTTTGCTTTAGACTGATATTCTCCTCTTTCAGACATGCCCTCATCCAGTAACCAGTTCTCAAAATGTATTGGCATGTTTCCATTTTATGCTGCAAGTCCATCTGTCAGGGGGAGTCACAGATCTCAGTGAAGGAGTAGCTAAATGTTTGGTGAGACATCAGATTTCTCAAGGGAAACAATTTGACAGAAAAAATTCAATCTGTAAAAATGCTGTGCTGCTATAAAATACGACAAACTTTAATACCCAGCTGAGACGGAAATACAGTGGAAGCACAGAGGTGTCTTCCTCCCACATAAATTCGGCTCCGATTCGGCCCAGCAGAGCCCCAAGCAATAACGTATTACTTTTTTTTTGCACAGCATCTTCCTTACTGTTCATGTAGAAACAACAACACAGCTCAGTGTGCTCACTGCTGCTAAAGCACATCCATCTACTGGCAGTAGTTACAGCACATTGCACTACGCTTCATTTCAGTTCTGAGTATCTCTAAAAATTTGTAAGCTGTGAAATGTGGATGTGATGTAAATGTGTTACTGGGACAGAGAACAGAGGAAAAAAGAAAGATGTTCAAGGTCTTTTTAAGGCCAGGTTCAGGCCTTGTTATACCCGTGTTTCTAGAAAACATATTTTCAGACTAAAAGGGGGAAAATAGTCTTTGTTTAAGATCATAATTTCAATAACAATACATTATAAAAGGATACAGATCACTTTCCATGTATTTAATTAACCAGTTTTTTTACACTAAGCTATCTGAGCAGGCAGTATATTCTAGCATCTATTCAATTCGATTCAACTTTATTTGTATAGCGCCATTTCACCCTAATGTCGTCTCAAGGCGCTTTACAGAGATCGGCCAATTCAGAAAATAGCCTTATATAGGGAACCAATAAGATTGCATCTAATCTTGACTTTGACCAAGAATCGATGCAATCTCCCATCCTGAGCAAGCATGGGGCGACAGTGGGAAGGAAAACTCCCTTGTAACATGGAGTCAAAACCTCCGGCAGAACCCGGCTCAGGTAAGGCAGCCCTCTGCCTCAACTCGCTGGGGTTACAGGGACAGGAAAGACAAGTTAATATACATTGCAGCTTCTATCCAGGAAGACCTGCACATAAAGGAAAATAAGGAGTAAGACCTCCAAAAAAAGGAAGAAATAAGAAATAAAACCTGCAAAAAAAAGAGAAATAAGCAATAAGACCTGCAGAAAAAAGAGAAATAGGTTAATGATGCCAGTACTGTCCAATACATGGAAAATAAGC
>JBAMHX010000017.1:16610397-16632018 GCA_037177515.1 Pseudomugil tenellus | reverse complement strand
TAGACATAACTTACAATACACACAATTAGTGACTATATTAAACTAAACAGATCCCGGACTTCCTGTCCTTAGACCCTGTGGTCGACATGGAGAGCCCTGTGTCTTACGGTGATGTCTCTGGATGCTTATCTTATCGGCCTATGACCACCGGTTTTGTTTGGAATTTAGTGGATATCTGGTGAGTCCCAACTTGGTGCTGGTGTGGACTGGACTGATGCAGACAGCAGACACATGTAACCCTGCTGAAAACTGAACTCTTGCTCTGAACGAGCTGAACCACAAGCTGGATGCCACTGGGCAGACTGGTTGGGGTTTTTGAACTTGTCCAGTGTGTAACACCATGGAGAGGTGCTGGCTTGGACACTGGAAATTGACCATCATTCGGTTGTTCTGGGGCCAATCCCAGCAGCCAACGGGCGAGAGGTAGGGTATACCCTGGACAGTCTAGGTCGCCAGTCTATCACAGGGCCACACATAGACGAACAACCACGCATACACACACTCACACCTAAGGTCAATTTAGAGTCTCCAATCAGCCTATCCCCAAGGTGCATGTCTTTGGACTGTGGGAGGAAGCCGGAGAACCTGGAGAGAACCCACGCTAACACGGGGAGAACATGCAAACTCCACACAGATAGGCCACCAGGGATCTAACCGGCAACCTGCTTTCTGTGAGGCTACACCGCTAACCACCTCTACACTGTGCAGCCCACAAACCAAATCAAAATAGGTAAAACAAACTAAACCAGGGCCTCTGTTAAAAAATGGCCTTTCATCCCAGACACCATTCGAATACAAGGGAGAGAGTACTTAGCTGAGTGGAGAAGTGAAGCATGCTTCACCTCTCCCAAGGTTTGATGCGCATCCAATCCTGTCTGTCCTCCTTCTGGCCTCAGTCTTGTTGCATAACTCTGGCTTGGCCCCTTCAGTCCCACTAATTTCCACCTTCCTGTTAAAAGAGAGTTTTCCTTCACACTGTCGCCTCATGCAGCTCAGGATGGGAGATTGGATCAAAGTCAAAATTTGATCCAATATTGTGGTTTCTATTAGCTAGGCTATTTATTATGAATTGGCTCAAATTGGTGTCAGTAAAGTGTCCTGAGATGACCTTGTGTTAAGTGGTGCTATAAAAATAAAGTTATATTTAATTTAAAAATAAAAGTGAATTTCATTGAATTGAAAATAGGAGAGCACAGCTCAACAGACAAAGGAAATAACGTGTACGTTTAATTTATTAAGATGCTCCCATTGGATTCATGTCCTAAGAGTAAACATATCAGATGTTATGCTGATAAAGAATGGAGCTACCACCTACATCAAATAGGTTCCTATGGAACCCTGGTATTGTCATGTTCTTAATAAAAAAAATACATCATTTGTGGCGCTTGAATGATTGGCCAGTTCTTTCCACATTTCCCATCATGCTTTGTGGTGCCTTGTTCTATTCTGCACTGTAAGTTATATGTAAGTACACATTGGTGTGTTGTTCTGTTAACTCTGGCTTGCTTTTTGACAACTATCACTACAATGCAAACATCAATCAGCTAAAGGTCTTACTGTTTAAGTATCAGTTTTTTTTTTTGTTTTTCATATAAAAATCAGCAGGCTGTGCAAAACTATTCAAATATGTATTACTAATTGAAAAGTTTTTTGAGAACATGACTATATTTAATGTTATTTATAACGTGATCCAGATGGTGACAGAGCAGTTTCAACACATCGTCTTCTGATTTGTCGGTGCGTTATTTAAAAAATGGTTATATTGATGCCCTTGATGTTATTTAACACATAATCGGTCGTCTTTCAACTGTAAAGTTGGGAGATTTATTCCAGAGATCCCTTGACTACATGTCGAAGTGTCTTTGGGCAACACGCTGAATCCCAAAATGCCCCCCTATGTGCCTATCATGCTATGAGTGTGTGTGAATAAGTGAATGTGCTATGCAGTGTGAAGCGCTTCGAGTGGTCAACATGACTGAAAAAGCGCTATATACAAGTCAGTTTGTCATTTATTTCTTTGCTCTGACCCCTCCCCCTGTTCTCTGGGGTTTCAACCTTTGTGCACATCCAAAATGGCTTGATATAGTGTCTTACAAGGTCATTGTAATCTATTATTTGAGGCATGTTATCATCCATATGAGTGTTTAACTGTATCTATGTATTCCTGTGTATGTGTTTTTTAGAGGAAAAGGGGCTCGGAGTTGGGTTGTAGTTTTTTTTTATGATTATCCAAAAGATATATTTTGCCATCTGTGCACAGAAATGTTAGTAGTATGCATCAGAGCAAGCTGATAGGAATATATTATGTGAAAATGTAAAATGCCTTTATAAATGCTACCTTTGTAGTGTGCTGTAGAGCTGGTTGTTGTGAAGTGTGGGAACAAAAATATTTCCTGATAGCTTCCAAATATAGCCCCACTCCCCACTTTTATTTTATTATAATTCTTTTGGTTCAAAGAACAGCTATAGCTATGTACTTCAACAGCTTCAAATGTACTTCATAAAAATGTTATTGCTTGAATCCAGACATGCTTGGGCCGTAACATTTCTGATTGCAGTTTCATGTCCCCCTCAATTTACTTTTGAGGTTATAAAAAACAACTCAAGTTCTTGGAAAGCACATTTGTTTTTGACTGAGCACTGCCAAACAGGAAGCATGCATTTCCACTGCAACCTAAAACAAATGATGCCACAAATACGAGTCACAAGTCAAAGGCTTCAGTGTTTAACTGGCAAGGAAGTTTGAGTCAAGTGAGACTATGGAGGAAATCCTCCCAACTGCAAAATCCCAACTCAATTTCTCCTCTCTCAGCTCAAGAACAAATATTTCACCATGATGTTTCCTTCATTGTCAGTACTCATTCTCTGCTCCTCACCTGGTTTGATTTATATAAGCTCTGCTTAACCTAGAGCACAGCAGGAGGCGTTTGGATGTGAGTTGGGCAGCATAAAATTCTGTATACCTTTCCTAACACAAAGTGCTTTCAAATCTCATGTGCTTCCACTCACAGTCAGCAACAGCAGAGGGAAAGGTGGGGCGAACCAACAGAGGAGGGTGGGCATGAGAGACAGCTTCACAGCATGATGCCCTTCACTTCAGCAGACTTCGGTAAAAAGTGAAAGGCAGAGGAGAAAAAGTTTGATATAGGAGGGGAAAAAGCACTGGCAAAAGGGAAAATAATCATCTTATCTGACTTTTGATAGCAAAAGTAAGAGGGTTGCGGTGGGGAGTGAAGTGTTGAAGTGTCCTTGGTGGTTGCAAAACGTTTAGCTCACCTGTCATCCCACGACTCATTTGCTCTCACTCTAAACAGCCACTTCAGCAGCTAATACATTGCCCCGGGGTGAGTGTGGCTGCTGCTGAGTGCAATATTGTGTTTCTGTTTGCTTTTTAAAAGAGGCGAGCGAACTGGCACTACATTAAAAATAACAGCCACTCCTTTCCACTACATAATTGCTGTCCAAAAGGGGGTGGGCAGGGGAGTAAAGGCAGAAAAGAGAGACAAAATAAAGGAGTATGTGAAGCAAGATATCATTAAGTGATGGTTGCACTGAGAAAATATGGACCAAAGTCACTCTCTGAACTCCCACAGGGTGCTTATGTTAGTGGGAACTCCATTAGCAACGATTAAAAAACCATCGAACTAACAGCTTGTGAACTAAATAATCACAGGGTCCTGTTTCACTCATGCTGCCCTCCCATTTTCTGATGAGCCAGGAGTGTTGTTTGCTTTCACCTTGTGGTCCCATAAGGACCCCTTAATTGCCATTTTGTACACTTGGGAGAGCTTAGACGGGAGTCGAGCTATGAACTGTCATTAAAGCCTGTGGGATGTTTTGCACCATTCCTCTGAGTTTCCCAACAGATCTCTTTAATTTAAGTAGGACACATATATTAAGGTATCCACTGTTTTAAATATCATTCACTTTAGATCAGACCTAACTGTTACTTACCTTTAATTGCATTGATTGTTTTTCCAAAACACAATATATGCATGATGGTGAATTGATGGCACATTCTTACTGAAAACACCAGCCCCAGACAGAGTCTAGACATATAATTGGTTCTGGCACTTTATATTTTTATTTTACTTTTTATTTATAAAAATGTACTTACTTACTTACTTTTCTTTGACTTGATTGTCAAATGTCTTGTGTACTTATGTTAATCATGCTTTGTTCAGTGTGTCTACTGTTTGTGTAGATTATCAGTGGAAAATGGTTACTTTTGATTAATTGCAATGATAATTATGGCCTTTTTTTCTAAATGAACATAATTCTGAGTTTTTACTGGGTGTTTAAGACTTTGCATATACATTTGACGACACTTTCCCAGTGGATTTAATGGGAGAGTGTCCCAAAACTTACGACAGGTGTACAATACAAGTCCAACATTTAAATGCTCTTCTCTTTCACATTTAATGGAAAAGTGCAAGCTTTTGACTGGAACTGCACTTTTTTATAGAATTAAAAACGACTCATTGGACTATCAAACCAAACATGCTCAGATATCTGCAGATATCATCAACCATTGTTGATAAACCCCCACCCCAACCCCCATTACTCATCCTTTTAACACAACCTCTTCTCACCAGAACGGTTACACATGGTTGCTCCTGCTCCACTAAAATGATGTGGGAATGAAAAATAGTTTGGAAAATTGATTGGGACATATGTTTTTTATATACCTTCTTTCCTACTCTTTTTGCTACTTCACTCTTACACGCATTGTGGTCTGGGTGCTCGCCCACTTGAAACATTGCTCAGCCCTGATAGGGACCATTACACTCACTTTCTTGAATCAGGCCACTGCAGTTCTAAAATCCCACATAAAAACATAATTTCATGTCATTTCAAGATCACATTTTTTGTTTCTACCCACACTAACAGAAGTCATTAACAACACTTGCATGCAACATACAGATAACAGGAATAGAAATGGCAACTAAACTGACAGTGATAAATGTTATTTTAATTATTGCTTACATAAAATATGTGGATTAATTTTTTGTAAAACTTTAGCACAATGTAAGAATCTATCATGGAATTATGCTATGTTGACAGGCCTTGTTAAAACCTATTACATGCAATGGGATTTTTACCACACTTCATCTTAATAGCACTGCACAATGGATGACATTAGGAGTGAACACTGAGCATATAGTTGAAGGAATTCATCTTCCCACTGATACCTGCTGCAGACAGTCTGTCTTAATTAAAGCTAAACGAATAAAAACATCACAAGGAGAAACTTCCATGATTCATTTCATTTAAATCAGGTACATTTTCAGATCCCAAACAATTTACTCAACACAGATGGTTTAAAACAAGAGAGGATCTCATTCCTAAAATTAAATTATTTAAATAATAAACTAATTTAGATTAGGATGGACTGGCAACCTATCCAGGGTGTATCTGCCTCTCGCCTGATGATTGTTCAGCTGTCCTTCAGCTGAATTAGAATAAGCAACACAGATGGATGGATGGAATTTAGGATATTTTTCATGCTGTATGGTTTTAATCTTTACCTATTGAAAAATGTAGGAACTTATTTCAAAATAAAAAAAATCTTATTTATTAAAACCAGTTTTTGTAGTGAGGTGATAAAAATGTCAGTATTGACAGAGTTTCCAGAGTTAAACAAAAGGTCTTCACAAAGCTTTTAATGCTGTGTTGCTCTTTTTGTTGGACTAGATAATGTATAAAATATCTCATTTCTACCTTGTTTATGTAACTGTGCATTTTTTAAAGACTTTGTTTCTCTTCAACCGTTAAAATCAGTCTTTTTTAAAAGAAAAGAAACATATCTGCTTAGTCAATCATGTCAAAACTAAAACTTCCATAATTTGTGAACTTGTACCTGTGTTGGACTGGAGATCTGTCCAGGGTGTACCTCACCTCTCGCCAAATGATTACTAGAATAAGCTACCTGTGACCCTTCATTGGAATATATCAGCCCCAAATACAAGGGATACACAGTTCACATTTATATCTACACTTTTGAAGCATAAAGCAATTAGCTTGATAATTATGCATCTGAAGGCAATTAACTGCAGATTTATCAAAAATACCAAAATCAGAAGAATGGGCATCAGTGAGTGGTTAATAACATCCAATCAGCAATATTTTACTTGAAAGTTCATTCATTCCAAAATAACCCACAAAGCTTTGCTCCTGCATTATTATGTAATTTATCATTGAAGCTTTAGAGGAGAAATGCCAAAACAAAGTGTAAAAAGGGATACAAATCTGAATGTTTTTCATGCAGATTTACAATAAATAAGATGTTCTCATCCCAACAAAGTTACATTTGAATCAGCTGCAGTGTATGTTTACCTCTGCATAGGCATAATAAAACAAAAAGGGCAGCTTTTCCAAACAGCAGGAATGATGGCTCATTTTTTCAGACTTAAAATTGAGGTTTAAGGTCAGTGTAGAGGAATTTTATGCATTAGCTAAATTACGTTGTTCTTAATCAATGTCTAGCTGAAAGGTCTGACCATAAGGCGCCTAAACTGATTTCTTTATCACCTTAGTAAACCATCTGCTAAGACCTTGGTCTTGTTGTCGCGGAAGCAAGACCGGCGTGCGGGCGTCCTTCCATCAGGGAACAGATTGACGCATGTGATCAAAGTCTTTAATGCTCCCCTGTCAGACTGGGGCAGAATAGTTCCAGACTTCTGTGGAACCACAGATCTTTGGAGATATTCTCCCCGGGTTATAATCTCGTACCATGTCTGTATGTCTTAATGTTTTGACCCTTCATGTTTTAATGTTTAAAGTATGTTCAACTTCTTTTATTCTTCATTATTAAATTTATATTCTCAATCTAAAGAAACCAGTGTCCTCGTCCTTGACAGGAATAACGGTCATCTACAGTCAGTCTGATTTCTATTTTCATTTTCCATAAAAATCTGCTTCTTATCGGGTAAAAACTGTTTAATGAGTTCTGATAACGAGCCCAATCCATCTCTTGGTGATCCTTCAAAAATCAGCCAAACAAAATGGAAAATGCTCAGGTAATCTAAAATATTTGAGCTCTATGATTTTCTGCGGGGGGTATTAACAAACAAAGGTCGCGCCTCCTTTACTGTCAACAATTAAGCACTGGATAAACACTGGACTGAACTTAAGCATAAGTCTGCTGTTAAATAATTGTGTGTTCATCCAACTTGCCTCCTGACACATCCACCTATATCGGCAGCCCCCCCCCCCCCACAGATGAATTCATATGTAATGAAGTAAAATGAGACAGCAATGTATGTTTTTGCTGATCTGCTTTTGCTCTAAATATCCAGATACTGGGAGATTTGATACTTCCAGCATGTGGAGAGTACTTACTGACTGAATATTGAAAACAAGAAATTTCAGAGGCTGAATCAGTTCTTCGTACATTGTCCCTGAAGTATACAGAATAAAGCAGTTTAATTGCAATTTCTTTGCTTTTTGAATGTGAGGCACAGATGCTGATAATTATAATCATCAATTAGGCTGATGAGGAATAAATTTTTTCTATATTTAAACTTGGTTTGAAATTAAAGAAGTAAACAGAGCAATCTGCCCTCTAACACAAATACGTAAACTTAAAATAATAAAAAGTTATTTTAATAATAAAAAGTATTACTAAAGAACAGCTGCTCCCTTTCATGCTGCTGATTTCTAACAGAGGAAATTGCTAATTTGGTTTTCTGACATTAATATTTGACTTCTCAGGAATAACACCACCCAAAAGTTTAATTTCCATTACTCTCTCAGAACTACTTTTATAGCCAATAAAACATTCTATTTGTATCTCAATTACTAAATACCATGAAATGTGTTTGATCAAGATTCAGAGATTATTTATTTACATTGAATCACTGTTTGGTTTTTTCTACTCTTTTGGACAACCTGTGGCTATAAATTTGGTCAACTAAATTCAGACCAAAATGGCACAAAGATTAATCATCCATATGATGAATCTGTAAACATTGCAACTTCAATTAAATACTTTTAGACTCTTAAATCCTCTGGCATTTAGTTTTTATTTAGATTGTTTTACATGCAAACCGTTCATTATAGCAATTTCAGTGAGAAAACTGAGCCGAGGTTACAGCTGGTACTTTATATACAAATATGGATATTTTTCTCTAGATTTTTCTATCAATCTTTTTTCAGCATTTTAAACTGTCTTGTGCGTTGTAAGCACTATGTGGAATTTGTTTTAGACTCTTAATTCAGATTTCAGTCAAAGTAATTCAGAAAAAAATTGAAGAACAGCCAAAGGGCATGTACACATACAATTTTCTGCGTTTACGCATAGTCCTCTCAATTTCTGTAACATTTTCTCTCCTCCTCACCTTTGGTGTCCTTTTCTCTCGTTTTTCCTTATTCCTTATCTCCTGTCATGCAGACAAAACCCACATATTCGGGCATATATATGTGTGTGTGCAGCAGTAAAAAACATTTATCCTCATGAGAGAATGTCCCAAAAGGCTGGGCCAAGTGTATATGGGCTGATGAGGTGAAAATAATCTAAATTGTGTGCTGAGAGGCAGTGGTAACGCCTGACACGCACACATACCCTCTCATAGCAAATCATATCATCACACACCCATAGGGGCATATGGGCTTTTCGAGAGAACAGTATTACTCCAAAGGGGGTGAAACAGTTGAAAATGAGTTGAACCTCCACTGAGATGGGGAGGAGTTACTGCCTCTCTTTACTATCTTCTGTCCCTCTCTCTCATGGGTCAGTAATTGAGTGTTGGAAATTGAAGAAATTGCCACAAGTTCAAACAAAGCAAAAAACAAAAAAAAACAAAAACATGTTTTATTGTCTAAGTTATATATATGAACTAGGAAAATCAAACAGGAAACAGATGAAAGAGCCAGATGTGGGTTTATGTTTTCCATATTTGCACAGAAAGTGTGTGTATGTTGTGCATGAGCACAGAGTGGCAGCCATTTCCCTTGTCATTTATGTGTTGGTAAAGATGCTCTCACAGGTCCCTAAGCTGGTTTTCAAAAGTAGAACAGAGCATCTCCTGACACTGCTGCAGCTTGGTGGCCAAGTGCATCGTGATTTTATCTTCAAGGACAAGGTGACCCACTAATATAAAAATTGGAAAATTAGGAATTTCTAGGGATATTTAAAAAAGACAAACAAGCATCTCACCAGCAAAGCAACAAAGAGGATTATTTGATGTAAGAACACCTTCAGCTTGCTTAATGACATCGGTTGTCAGTGTAATGTGAAAGTTTCAGTAATGGATGTAAAATCTAGTTGAACAGTGCAACGTCCAACTTACTCCTTTTTTTATCGTGTCAGAGATTTTAAGATGAGGCATCTTCAAACTAAGACACTAAACTTTAAATACAGATAAAAATAAATTAAAACAAAAATGTAATACTTAAAATTGCACTCGGATTTGTTAAAATGGCCCGATGACCTTTATTATGAACATTCCTGAAGCCGTCATTGCCGATGCTGAGAAACGTAACGTCACAACCTCAACTTTTACTTCCAGGACGCTGGAATTCAAACACCAGCAACTAGATTTCAAGTCATTGGTTGTTTTGAACACATACCTTGGGCGATTCATCAAAGAACAACAAAAGGACACAGCAAGAAAAGGAGAGAAATGGAAAGAGCAAATGTAAGCATTAGACATACTTTCACTGTCAAAAAAGACCCCAAAGTGCAGGTGAGATGTAAGATGATTGCGCCCTGACATTTGCACGATTCTGTGGCACACACTGGTACGACTCAAGTCGTAAACTGTCGTGAATAGTGCATAAACCAATCATGACTGCGTGCCATGTCGGGAGGAGAATTTTGAAATGTTCAAAATTTTGGTCACGACAAAATCTCGCCACCGGGTTTTGAACTGTTTGTGAATATGCTGTGAACTATACGTGAACTAAACGTGAACAGTGCGGGAGCCTCCCGGTTCATGCCCCAAAATGCCACAACTTGCCACGACAAAATCGGGGCCAAAAGTCTTGCAAGTGTCAGCCACTTAAGCAGTACAATCTACGTTTCTATCAATCTATTGTATATACTCCTACTTCCATCAGTTACAAGATGCCTTACAGGAGACCCCACAGAGTGGTACCAGAACTCATCATGTGTAGGAGTGGACAGCTAGGGTGGAAAAAATTAAGACTGTTGTGCTAAGTAATATTACTGTTGTTGTTGTTGATGTAGTTGTTTGTCTTTAAAACGAGTGTAGTACTGTGAAAAAGAATTCTCCTTTGGGGACAATAAAATTCATGTTCATTATATTCACTTATCCCAACATAGGGTCTCCGAAGGGCTGAAGCCTTTTCTGGGGACTACAATGGTCTCCAATTATTGTTCATGTGAAAAGTTAATTCTTGAGTTTTCTTATGATGAATCTTTGGGATTCACCATCTTGATTTCTCCTTTTTTTTAGAGGAACAGTTGCATTTTTGTTTCATTATGCCTGACCTTCCTGATATATTCATGGAAAACAATAAGTGTTCTTTCAAATACATGCAATCTGAATATTGCCAATTTCTTTCCTTTGATTTTGCCGGATATACAGAAATGCAATCTACGTGCCTTTATTGAAATTCATGAAGACAGATAAGGGAAGACATTTTTTTGTGTCAGATTTTTATAGCTGAAATAAAACTAAAACCAAAAGATTTTCTGCAACGCTCAAAGATCCAACCTCAGTACAGGGCATTTGGGTTGGGAAATGTAATGGTTCCTTGCTTGAATTTCAGCAAATGGTGTTCGAAGAAATTAACTCACCCTTTGCAATTTCACTTTTGCAACTTTTACAGTTCCTTGACTCATATAATTGGAACACTTTCACACGTTCAACTCCACCATCTGCTGAGGTAAACAGGAAAATATCAGATAACATACTATCACCATTACCACATTATTTTCCCGACATGCCTTCTGTGCAATGTTCCTTTGTAAATAAAGCTCTAACGTGGTTATGCAGTACATTATGAGAGCTGGGTAAGCAGATGAAACCTCTTTCGCTATAGCAGCAGGTATTTAAACTAAAGCAAGCGGTAGGTTTGCCAATGATGCAGGAGACTGCAATGCTGCAAAAAGGTTTTGGTCATTACTGAGATAGAGATGAAGTTGAGTTTGATTATTCTAAAAGGAAATTGCATGAAGTTGACCATATGCAATGTTTTTTTATCAGACTTTTACTTTGGCGTACCAACTAGTCGTTTTTTTCCCTAAGCACAATTCTAGTAGTGATTCTATGGAAAGTTTTATAAATGAGGCCCCAGATTTCTCTATCAGGGTGCATATAGTTATAGGGATATAAAATTAACTATTCTGTTAGACGGCATGTCGTCTCAATGACGTATTTGCCATGCCAACCGAATATGCCATCTTTGTCTAGGGGAAAGCAACACGTTAGTCTCATTCAGTTATATGTTGTTGGCTCACTGTAGGTTGGTTTGAATTACCTAAATTTTGATTTACTTATTCCACATGAGTTTCTCATATCAATGTCACCTACCAGCAAATGAATTCGTACGATATAAAAGGAAGTTACGTAAGCGTTTGGTCGTCACAACCATTAAAAAATATTGGACCATTTTTTCATTTTAATGAAAAACACATCTCATCATAATGTGAAAGTTTCTTGATATAACAAGATATTTAACTCATTATATCGAGAAACTTTAACGAGAAGGTTTCTCATTATAACAAGATGTTTTTCTCGTTTCAACTAGGTTAAAATAATGACTTTTTTATTTAAGTGACAAAGTTGTTTTTTTTCTGTGTAGAAATGCATTCCTCTGACAGATTTTGACATCTTAAAATGCACCCCTCTCCATCTTCTTGCTGTTCCTTCCGGACCAGAATCAAAAGTTCCCCGAGAAGGCCATGTTACTGTTAAACCTATCACGTTATAACAAGATAACTTTGTCACCTGGATGAGAAGACATCATTATATTAACCTTGTTTTTAACATGTCTCGTTATAACGAGAAACCTTCTCGTTAAAGTTTCTCAATATAACAAGATTAATATCTCATATCAAAAAACTTTCTCTTTATAACGAGAAACTAGTCAAATATTTTTTCATCGTTGTGATGGCTAAACTCTTCCATAGGAAGTTGAGTGTTGTAGGACTGGAAAAATGTCCTTAAAATCTTCCAGAGAGCATATGGTTGTATGGTCCATTAGCAGGCCCAAAGCTGAATACCCCAATCAGAGCTCATCTAAGATGCAGAGTCAAATTTTTTTAAAAACAACTCAAGACAAAAGACAATGTTGTCCATTGTTTATGGTGCTCTGAATACAACCGCTGTTAGCTAACAGTTAGCCTAAATACGCTCAGTCTGACTCGTTATAATTAAGAGGTCTTGGGTTCTTTGCAGTCCTATTGTTATTAATAAGTTCATTTATTATTATGTACAGAATATCACTGAATTTGCACTTACTGGATGTAAAATGAAGGCCACAGATGTTGGACTTCGGTTGCCACAGCTTTTCAAACTATTCTGTCCGATCGTATTTGGCCTTTTTTTGATGGCTATCAGCCACTTTTCTCTCCTGACTTCAATTAAGGGTATACGATGGAAGTTGGTCTTGAGCCCCTTGGTTTTTTTTTTTTTAAATTGGCTGTGCAGCCGAACACACAACAGAATGTTGCCATGTCTCCTCTGTAGTGTCGCTAGGGGATGTTTCCCCCACGCCAAGATGGCTGGCTTAGTTGCTATGGAATGACGTCAAAATGTCCTGGATATCCGTCTAACAGAATATGTGATTTAGATCATATCGCCCAGCCCTACTTCTGCTATTCATGCCTGACAGAAACCACAAGACTGCAAAAATGTATTGTTGCTCCGTAGTTTGTTGGGAACAAGCTATTTTCATGCTGTTGTTCACGTAGTTTGGTCTCCTCGAGTAAAGTGCAGAGTGAAAGTAAAGCTAACCAAAAGAAGAGCAAGGATTTTCCAAAACGCACGTCCAATTGAACTTAAGTCAAGAACTATCCTGGTATAAAAGCTTATTTTGCCCATTTTACCAGACCATAGTCTTTATTTCTGTAATGGAACACATTAAATACATTATAACAAATACCTGTAGGCCGGGATTTTGTAGAAACTAGTTAACTAGTTATCTTGTGGAACGTACGCATAAGTAAAACAAGAGTAACCCCAACAAAGAAGTGATAATCGTTGTTTGCATCACATCTGACAAGTGAATTTTGCTTATTTAATTTTAATTGTACCCTCTCACAATAACCACAGACGTAAAATCAGAGCTAAAGATTTATGGGAGCACAGAAGGGGGTTACGCTAAGATGCAGGACATTTGCAGCTTGAACACCTACATTTGAAAAGAAGAGTTTTTAATTGAAGCCCAATATTATCAAGTAAATATTTCAGTGTGTGAGCAGTATTTTTACCTTGAACAATCTGCTAAAATAAAGAACCTGATTAAAGACGTAAAATGAACAAAATTAGATAATTTTTTTTATTTAAAAAAACATTTTTAGATATATCTATTGGCTTTAACTCTGTTGGCTGTTAGAGGGGATGTTGGCCGATGCTTGACACTTCTTACCTTGGAGCAAAACTAGTAAGGTAGGTGCAGGTGCTCACACTCCGTCAGCCATCATCCCTCGTCTGATGGTGACACACCTACTGATAATTAATAGAGAAGACAGAGGTGGAGTGCTGTGGGCCGTTGTTTCAAAGCAATGTCATGCTGTCATTAAAAATTTGTTTTATACCAGAGACAAGACCGTATAGCAGGTTTCCTGATAAGACTCCATGAAAGTGGTTTTGATATACACTTAATGGAGAAACAGAGTCAGCTTCTGATTTTTCTCAATTTATTTACAGGATGTTAACAGATTTGTTATTATTATTATTCATTCTTTCATCCATTTGGTCCCTAGGAAAAGATGATTATTAATTGCGTCTGTAACTGCACTAGTTAAACCTTGACATTTATTTTAAGTATATGAATATTGTAATCTCCTAAATAAGTTTTATAACTCCAAACCACACCCAGAGTGAGGATTACCCTTGCCTTTCTCATAATGCTCATTTAAACGTAAGCTTGAGGCAGTTGAGATACCTGCACCTGAAACAGCAATATATATTTATAGAAACTTTTTTCCAAAGATCAGTGAAGGTTCCAGTCTAAGCAATGTGAATAAAATTCAATATGCAACACCTTATTGAGAATAGATGATGAAAAAAATATAAATAAACATTGCACAATTGACTGCTGGTGAGAAAACCTGGATGCAATTTACTGGCCAATCGTTATTGATCCATCTCACGTATGGGGCCTGTATTTGGCAGCAAATGAAAGAATGATTTCACAGACAAGCAGACAAGATAATATTTCTCCGCAGGGTGGCCAGCCTCACTTTATGTGATGGAGTCAGTGAGCTAAGTGATTTTGGAGATCCTTGATTTGAAGCCATTGGTCTTTACTGAGAAAGAACCAGTTAAATTTGAGTTAGCACATCAAGGTCTTCTGTTTGCTTCCTCCTGGATATATTCTGAATGAGACTGTGAGGAAATTAAACTTGGAGAGGATGCACTTCAATCACATGGTGAGTGTTTGTATATTGCTCAGCAGGAGTTTGAAAAAAATATTTGGCTTTCATATCTGCCATCATATCAAATGACAGAAGCTAGATACAATACAACAATTCAACCATTCATCCATCAATACAAGGTTCTATACAGTACAAATGTGTACAGTGTATGTGTATAGGAAAATTTTCAAAAGAACCTGCTTTAAATGCATAAATTAAATGCACTTTGATTTTCTGTACACATTTCAAGCAACACTAAAAAGTGTCTAACCTTAATCTGGTTTGTGCTTCTCACTTCTTTTGACAGCACACTCACATTTATTAACCTTTTTAAGCACATTCCTGGATTTGCCATCATCCTGCTGCATTCTGAA
Organism: Pseudomugil tenellus; assembly: GCA_037177515.1. NCBI lineage: Eukaryota > Metazoa > Chordata > Actinopteri > Atheriniformes > Pseudomugilidae > Pseudomugil > Pseudomugil tenellus. Next base: position 16,617,096 of record JBAMHX010000017.1, on the reverse strand, counting down.
GCTGAGAAACAGCAATTTACAACTTTTTTTCCAGTCTGGGGCAACATATGAAAGCTGGGTTTTGCTTTATGTCACAGCGTCACACACGGACCAAAAATAACACAGTACACATCAGGCTGACTTTCACTGGCTGGAGAGATCCCAGAAAAGAAACAGGATATTAGACAGTTTTGCAACTAGGTGTTGTTATGGGGTGCCACAGTGTGAAGTTCTGTTGCAGGACTTTAAGAACAAACTTTTTAGTCAAATAAATACAGCTGTGAGGAACAATACGAAATGCTAAATATCTACACACTACACAACAAGGCAAAGTTTGTCAAAGTTCACAAGTTTTAAGGTCAAGGCTTGTTACGTTCTGTGTTTTTCCTGCTCTTGAGGTGCCAAGAAGCACAAATTTAGTCTGTCTGCAAATGAAAACTTACTAGTAAATTTAGTGAGTGATAATTTGGTGAAGCTTCTTTGAAGCTAATGAGAAATGCTCTCTCTAGTGGAGAAAACCACAGCTTCTACGGCTCTGCAGGCAGTGGACAGGACCGTAGGTTGATAGCAGGCGGCAATCTCGGGCTGCTAATTGTGAGGCCAATATGGAAATGGAAATAATTGCAGTTCATCCCTCACCGCTAGATGAGTGGCTGCAATAGAGGATTGGTGGGGGGGTAATGACGAAACACCAAGATGACGACAGTAGGACCCGCCAACGGGCTTCAAATCTGCTCTTCAGAAACCTATGGGTCATGTGATGGTATGTGCAGTCCAGTATTTATACAGTCAATGGTTGATAGGCACAGCATGTAGCCAATCACATGCTAAGAAAAGTGGATTCTTCCAGTATGTAAGAAAAGAGAGGGGGACTTTGATGCGTAGACAGTCTAGTGGTAAAGACCAAGTTCACACAATGGCAGAGAAAGACATTAGCTGGATTTAAATCCAAGCACATCAGAAAAAGTAAAGAAGAATAAACGCCAGAAGTCAAATACCATCTGGCTTCATTTTAGCAATATTTCACACTAGAAAGCTGCAGAATTTGTACAATCAAAATATTAAAAATCTTTATTTAAAGCTTCAACATTTTCAATCTTTGGCTTTAATATATTTGGTTCTATTTTATGGGAGATAATTCCTTTAAAACAGAACACAACTTCCTATCGTAATGAATTAAGCTGAATTTCCACTGATTATTCCATACTATATTATCCATACATTGGCTGTGTGCTTCCTTTAGTATAGAATAGAATAGAATAGAATAGAATAGAATAGAATAGAATAGAATAGAATAGAATAGAATAGAATAGAATAGAATAGCCTGTATTTTCATTACAGCAGATGATACTTAAGTTGTTCATGAAAAGAGGAAATAAAAGGAAAGGGGAAATAAATTATATGAAGGAAAACCAAAAATCCAGCACATGAAGTGAATAACAAGACTTTCTTTTTGAAAAAGCACACGTTGAGAATATTGTCGTTCTGCTTTCTCATTATTATTATTAATAATAATAATTTAAAGAAACGTGTACAAATTAAACGACCTTCTCGCTGTGAGGCTGCAGTGCTAACCACCACACCCCCGTGCAGCCCGCTGTGCAATCAACCTTTTTTGTTTTTGACAGAAAATTGGCAATGACAATTTAGCTGCTCAGACTGTTCCCGTTTGTGTTCATAATGAACTCAGCATAAGAAAGAATTCAAATAAGGTAAACTAAGTGTGTGAATTCAATTTCACACTGTTTTGTGTTAACCACACCAATTACAGCTTTCTGACCAATCACACAGTTCTTCTCGAACGCCACACGAGGTAAGTTCCGGTTGATGGGTTGAAAACAAGCCATCAGGGGCAACAGGGAAGCAAGCCACCAGATTGTATTCTTCTCACCTCAAGAACAATTTTCTTTTTTGCTGCATATGTAAAAGCTGAAAGGCAAATCTTTACACTGTAGTAACTGAAATTATACTGTTTGGGGATGGGATTCCCATCAGTCTCTACGTCTCACACACTAGCAACGCCTTCATACAGGCTACACTAGTAAAGATGATTAAGTGTTCTGCAGCTCACCTCCACCCCGGTTCTTCTCTTAGTACCACCTGTAATGAAATAATGTCATATTTGTTATTGCTAATGGCCAGAAATGTGATGCTTTGCTGCTTTATTTGTTGTTCAGGTTCCTCATCCTCTCATGTGACAAGAGAGGGGTCCCAAAAGAAAGTTGTGCCACAAATATGCAGATAATCCTTTTGAAGAAAGTGACCCTTACCAAACTGTTAGCTGATGAAATTGGATTGCTACCACACACATTTGGGGTATGTTAGTCTCTAAAGACACAGCAAAAATAGCCGGCAACATAAATCAACAGCATGGAAGTAGTTTAAATTGAAGGGGTGAGGTGGGGGGGTGTTCATAATGAAACTATCCTATTAGTTCCTCCCTTCGTTCTCAGCCAAGAGGTTGGCTACACCCTGGTAAGGTTGTCAGTTCATCACAAAGCTAACACAGAAACACAAGAGTGCATGCTCACTAACAAGCTTGTCTTTGAACTATAGGAGGAAACGAAGAGAAAATGTCAGAAAGAAGACCCCTCTTGCTGTGAGGCAACAGTATGAGTCATTGACAATTTTTCAGCTGGATAATTTTGCCTCTCACCATTTATCAATTATAGGGTTCTGACTGACAATTTGGCATTTTTTCCTCCCTGGACCTTTAGCCCCTCTAGGCAAGCTTGTACCTCATCTTTCATCTGTGGTTAATGAGCTAGCTTCCACACTTCACCTTTGTACACTACCTCTCACTCTTCCTCCGGAGCGTAAGCAGTAACAAAGAACTGTGCCCTCGGAGCCCCACCGTGATGAAGTATGAGTGTGACAATGGAGCGGAGGTCTCAGGTGTGTCCTGTGCTCTGGTGTCAGTGAAAAATGTCACAGAGATGAATAGCGGAAAGAAAACCAGGAGGGAGGGTATTTGTGGCATAAGAGACAGTGAGTGAGTTTATGTGCTTTAGCAAAAAGAGTGAGGTCGTGACAGAGACCCATGTTAGAAAATGATTCTTAGAAATCTAAAAGACAGCGATGGAAAGGACAGCATGTGGTGTGATGGTGAATCCAAGTCAAAGTGAAGACAGCTCTTGTCACTTTCCATCAATTCCTTCTTCAGCTGCTCAGTTCGTTTCTCTTTATACTCATTATCAACTGAATCTTTGACAAAACTTTGACAAAATGAAATTCAAATAAGATGAGATAACATTGTGATTATTAGTTAGAAAAAAAACCTGTGTAACATATTTCTCACTGTTTGCATTATTATAAATCTCTCCCATAACTTTTTAAAAATATCCAAACCACCCAAAACTAAGCATATCATATATGATACATACAATTTCTGAGACATATTGCATCACTTTATGGTAGAAACTTTATTCATAACCCTGTTGTTCACTATTTGATACTGGTCTCAGTCCCCTGGTGAACACCAGAAAGCAGAAGAATATGCTATTATAATATTGACCAATCACATAGCAATGAATAGTAAAAATACCAATATTTTTTATTTTGTTATTCAGTTGGGATTTAATGGGTTTAAGTCCCCCCCATTGACAGTATATAATTACTGGACAGACCATACGTCACGTGACACACAGGTTTCTGAAGAGCGAACATGAAGCCAATAGGTGGGTCCTACCATCGCCATCTTGGTGTTTCGTCGTTATCGGAAAATCACGGTGGCGCCAGCAGGAAGTACGCAGCTGTAACCAGTGATAGTGCTCTAACACACGTCAATCAAAATGACACGCCTCTAAATTTACGATTACAATAACATCAAAACCGAATCGTTAGAAAAAAATTCACCCCCTCCAGAGTTAACATGACAGAAAATTGGACCTATTAAACCGAAATAGGTTTTTGGAGCCACTCTGTAAACATGTTTATTTCAGCTGTGAAATCGGACATTTTAACATGGGAGTCTATGGACATTGCTCGCTATTAACGCCAGTCATCTAGCGGTGAGGGGTGAACTGCAATTAATCTTACTTCCGCATTAGCGTCACCATTGGCAGCCAGAGATTGCCGCCTGGTCCCCCCCAACTAACTTATCTTTCCACAACTCTGTGGTGTCAACGCTTTAGTTATCCATATTTCTCTCTTTTTGATGCTTTTTTTGGTTTTTATTTTACTAAAAGTTTCCTTCTCTTCCTCTTCAACAGCTTTTGACCACATTTTGCTGCTCTGCTTCATTTTTCTTCATAAACACCTGTTTTCTCTAAGTCCCACCCATACTACCCCCCCTCCCCCAATCTGTGGACAAAGGGGAGGAGGGGTGGTGTAAGAAAAACTAACAGAGCTTGCATCACTGAGATGATAGCGAAAATTCTCTATTGTATCACTTTGTATCAATTCTGGGCCATCATTAAACAGAAGACTCGAGATTTACTCATTTAGACACGTTTTGAGATTCTGTTTGGCTTAGTCTGCGGTTGTAAAAGCAAATTTACAACAAATTCTTGTTGGAAAAGTTTTCAACAACTATAATGTCAAGTAGCTTGTATATGCTAATGATGGATGCTATCGCGTTAATATAGTTTGCAAAACCCTGAATTAGTGTGGCAGGAATTCCCAACCTTCAGTGCTTATTATCCAGCATTTCATGTCTTCTTGCTGCAACACATCTAATTCAAATGAAATAGATCACAAACAAGCTCTGCACAAGTCTTGAGCCATTCATTTGAGTGGGGGGCAGCAGGGAGACATCTGCAAGACAGTGGGGCCTGAGAGCAGAGTTGGGGATCTCTGCAGCATCATTTTGTTCTAGAGCAGGGGTGGGGAACCCTGACCCTCATCCTGAAGGTTTTTGATATCTCCCTGTTCCAACACACCTGATACAAATAAATGAATCACAGTGCAGATCTTGATAAGCTGTTTGATTATCAAGATCAAGATTCGATGCATTTGATTTGAATCATGTGTGCTGGATCATGGATACATGAAAAAACCTGCAGGATTCCAGCTGTACACTACCAGTGCTCCCTACCCCTGTTCTAGCGGGTTTGGTTGTAAACAGCCTGTGGCTTGCTTTTGACACATCATCTGAGCAGAACTTCTTCTTATGGGGCTCCAAAAATTGTGATTGGATGCACGTTTCAGTTTAACGTGGCTAATGCACAAAAGCATGAAGCAGAAAGTTTTGCTTCTTTAGCATTTTTTCCAGATCGGTAAGGAAAACTTTAACAGCTAATTGAGGTGTTGAAAAAGTACAAAAATATGTCCAACACATGTAAACATTTAAATACACGGATACTTGCAAGTGCACAATACTTCCCTTAACAGGGGTGGAGCCAGAAAATTTGCATAGGGTGCGCCTACAAAAAATAGGCCAGGCCAGCTTTTTCCAGGGCAAAATAATTACTCCTCCGAACATAACACATCTAACCAGAATATCTCATTTTACCTCTATTTATTGCATAAAAAGAAAATCTACAATAACTTGAAATAATCCAGACTTTGATGGTTTTTTTGTTTGAATGTTTCAGATCTTTTCAAAATGATTATTTAAAAAATAATAATAAAAAGGGGAATATGGCCTGGCCCTGGGCCAGTCAGAGAAATGAGTGGGCCTAAGCACACCTGGCCCATATATGGCTCCACCCCTGGCCCTTACACATATGTTAAATATGAAATAACTGCGTTAATTGTTCATTGCCCATAAATAAAGATATTCCAATAATAATAATTCATAAGAGTTGATTTGATATATTCACGGAAATGTCTTTGGGGACTGAATGTGCTGTTGTTAGATACATACAAAACTAGCAGAAACCTAAATATTTTATGAATGGAGCATGTTACGACCATAAAGTCGCTCGCAAGATGATGCAGAGAGATGAGGTGATTTCACAACAATGAGTTGCAGTGCTGAAGTTACACCCACCCAGGAGGGTCTTCATCTGCTCTTATTATTTCATTGATCATAAACCGACAGAACTGCATCTAGATCCAGAATTATATCTGGGCTACGAACGATCACCGGAAAATTAGAGGCGAAGTCTAACTAGATACCACGATGCAGCTGATGAGACGCCTACTTCCCCTGACACTATTGAAGTCAAACACAAAGAGCCTTGTAAGTACTCTGATTGTTAGTGCAGGTTAGTTCATGAGGCATCTTTTATTTTGTACTTTTGTAAAATCATGCAGGAACAGCCCACGGTTTCAATCACATTCTCTCTCGTCATTACAAACGCCAGGTATTTAGATCTGCTAGTGGATTGACTTGGCTCCATTTCAGCTTTCAAGAGTAAAAATCTTCAGCTTTCAGTAAATCTTCCCTTGTTTCTACACAATAAATTCCCTTATTTTTCCCTATAGTTATGAGCCTCTGTGCTTCTATAGTTCATATGACAGTTAGCTAACGTCAGGCCACTGCTTCATGTCATCTACCCCTTCTGTTAGAGTAGACAAATGGGACACTCTGTTCTGTCTTCGTTAGATATATAATGGTATTTTTAAGATTTTTCTGAAGTAGTATTACATTTTAAAACTGTACTAGTTAATGACTATTACTAACATAGACAAAAGGGGAAACTTTTGAACTTCAATTCATGCAGAGGATCATGGGAACGGGTAGCCATTTCCACAGTGGATATATATATACACTCACCGGCCACTTTATTAGGTACACCTGCCCAACTGCTCATTAACACTTAATTTCCAATCAGC
>JBAMHX010000017.1:16586480-16597991 GCA_037177515.1 Pseudomugil tenellus | reverse complement strand
GACTTGCCAGGAGTTTAATTATTGCAGGTATGCATGACTCCTTCTTGTGTCTGGCTCCAAATCTGCGCTGAGTTCATTTAACAGCTCCAAAACAGCAAGGCTGGATAGGTGATATGTTTTAACAATTAGTTTTCTCTCTCATTCCAAACATGTTAACATGAGGAGGAAATATGTGTTCTCTCTGTCGTCTTTCATTATTTCTGTCTTCGTTGAACCTGTTTGCACGTCCTTTTGAAACATGCTAAATATAGGCGCAGTTTCCATCCATCCATTTTCTACCGCTTATTCCCAAACGGGGTCGCTGGGGGGCTGGAGCCAATCCCAGCTACACAGGGTGAGAGGCGGGATACACCGCCTCTCAAACAACACATAGAAAACAACCATCCACACACACACACACTCACTCCTAGGGGCAATCTCCCTGGAATGTTGTGGTTCAATCATACACTGTTAAGACCCTGAATTGAGACACAGCCTATAGCTGGAACAAATATGTGTGTTAAAGACATAATAAGTTATAGTTATATGCATATAAAATGTCCTCTTCACCACTCAACTGCTGCTAATTCTTTTCCGTCTGCCGCTCAAAGACTTCTGGGTGATTAGAGACAGCGAAGGATACAGTAAGCTAATAATAAGCTATTAAGCTAATTCGGCCCCAAACCAAGTGAGCATTTGAAGTGTGGATCAGAAACACTCTTTGAATTGTGACAGCGTACGTCAGTATGATAAATGCTTATTTCATATCCGCACTTAGAAGTATGCAGACCATCGAGACACAGCCTGTGTGTTTGTAGTGTGCTGTGAAACCAATGAATGAAATATAAACAGAGCACTCACGGACCACAGTATCTTTCTGACAGCTGATGGTCGGCTATCAGAAAGCCTGACACGGCTGTGCTGCATTCACTCATATTATAGTAATGCAACACGTTACATGGTAATAACGGTAATAAATGTAATTATTTAGATTACTCCGTTACCATAAAAATAATGCCGTTAGTAACGCCGTTACACTTAAACGCCGTTACACTTAAACGCTGTTACTTCCAACATTACACTCGTGTAACAGCACACTGACTACACACGACGCCTCTGTGTCTGCTCAATATGGTAAAGCAAGGGAGCAGCAGAGGCACAGAGGAGAGAAGGAAAGATACAGACATTCACAGCTAGAAATCTCTCAGCAACAAATGAATGTTATGGCAAAACTATAGTATAATGCATGTTACAAAATGCATAATATTATCATAGATGTGCATAGGATAGATATCAAATATAGCATAATATGATCTCTTTATTCAGAAAATGAGACAAGCTAGCACAGCTAACAGCTAAATAATCAGTGTGTTGCTATGACATGCTGGCAGGGGCGTTGCTAGACCATGTTTCGTGGTGCTACAGCACCCCCACATTGAATCCCAGCACTCCTAAAATTTAAGGGATGTGTTTATTTTTGTCTTTACTTTTACTGCAAGTGTTTAAAAAGGAAAAATGTAAAAATCATACAGTAGTTGTTTGAAATGTAAGCCTCATAACAACAAAAATACAGCAGTTCCCCTCATCTCACCTAAAAAATGGTTTGATCCCAAATGGTGGTGTGTGATTATTTTTTTTTTTTTACAATAGCAATATGTTACAATGTGTTTTTTTTAAATGATTTCAGTCTATTCCTATGTGGTTCAGCATTTGTTTGTTTTCTATATCACTTATAAAAATTCAGTGCTACATAAGAGAGCTAGAGCCCATACCTACAAGAGCAGGTGAGAGACAGGTACATCTTGGATATGTCTCCATTTCATCGCAGGGAGATCAGCATTTAAATAACCTTTATCAGATTTTATAGTTTAGTCAAAGACTTTTCTTTGTTTTAGTTGTTTTAGTTGTTTTTTAACTTTCACAAAAGTAGGAATGAAATTGTACTAAATATACAAAACTGTGCAAATTATCTTGTCTGGCTGCTCAGCACCCTTAAAGCTCAGATCCTAGAATCGCCCCTGCATGCTGGTAACTAGAGAGGTAGATCTAGCTGGCTATCAGTTTTGGTTTAATGGTTACCAGTGCCTCTGTGCCAATGCTCAGTTTACTCATTCTAACACTAGCAATGCTAGCATGTTAGCTCCAGTGGGTTACTAAGTTAGCCTCTCCCGTGCTAATAGCAGCAACTTCGTGCTAAAGGGCAGCAGATAGTGTAGCTATCCATTCCTTTGAAAGCAGTAGTTCTTATTCCAATCCTAAAGCCCTTCTCAGATCATAAAGGATAAAATAAGTACAATATGTATGTTAAGAGACAGGAATTACTGTCCAGGTAGAATGAGAAGTCACCTACTCATTTTTCATTGTCCACATAGCCAGTGTGGGTTTATTGTTGATCAGATCAGCTAGCTTCTAGATGGACATAGACTATGTATGTATGTAGTCACTACTGGGTGCTAGGAGTCTTATTTTATCCCTTTTTATTTGGTCATTGTGTTGTGAAACCTGTAGTTATGGACACTTTATTTGGTCATTCATTCATTTTCTAAACTGCTTAATCCAATTCAGGCTCGCGCATGCACACTTCAATTTGGGAGTTTTTATTTAGATCTAATGATTCTATTTAATGGTGACGTTTTTAGCTGAATTGAACATGTACTTTTCTTCCTGCGTCTTTAAGATCCCGGTTGAAAAAGGCTCTGCACGCAACAATAGGTCAGTGCTGGAGTATGACACAGATGCTTACTAATCTGTTTAAGATCTAATCCAAGTAAAGAAAAAAAAACAAAATAGGGATCATATGTCCTGTTTTAATGCACTAGAGAGTAGCTATAGCCCGACAACACCTATCTTCTCCATCATCCTTTACAATTTCCCCCGAGTTCTCTTCACTCTTCACCACTTTCTACTTGCTCCCATTAGATAACCACAACAGAAAATAAAATGTAGTCCATCCACATGTGGATGTGTGTGTGTTTTCTTCCTTAAGCATGAGAAGCTCACACAGTAGAAGGAGCCACGGTTAACAGAGTAAAGTAGCTGTATGCTAGTAGTGAGGAGGTCACGGGTTTGGATGGAACGACTGAATAAATCCATCCATTCTCAGAAATGGACAAACATTCTCGCATACATAGTACTTACTCACATATTCTTACACAAACTGTACAGTTAGTTATAGTAGAGTTAAAGGTACTGAAATATACAGTGTCACCTGAAAGCTTGTCCTGAAAACTCCCAAAATGTGTCAACTTAACTGTAATATTGCATCAGAGCACAACTAAACTAGTTGAGCAAAAACAACTGTTCATTTTATTAATTAATTATTGATGTGATTTTAGATTTACACATCATTGATTGGTAAGAAGGTGCAAATGTACTGGATTCATTTGAGGATTAAATCAGGTCTTTTAAATAAAAAAGAGAAAAAAACAGTCAGTTTCCTTTTTTTCTGAATGTATCTGCACAAACAAAAGTTTCCTAACTACAAAAATGAGTTGTTCAACGCCTGGGTAGTGTACATTTGTGCTGAAGTTATGATGATGATTGCGCTGCATGTCGTGTTGATGCCCATTTATGCTCGATGTGGAAAACAGAAACACAGACAGATGAACAGCTTCATCAAATTCCTGTGTGGGTTACAAATGTTTCTCTCGCAGAAAACAGAGCAATAGCATCAGAACGTGTTGCTAAGTAGCTTTGGAAACCTTCTCGACTCTGTTTCATGAAGAAGTGGAAGGTATGGTTGAATAAAGTTGGAAATCTCCGCCCTTCCGTTCTGTGCCAGAGCACACAAACTGGTCCTGTTCTTTGTGCTTATTGTGCTTATCAATGTCTTGGATTGTGTTTTAATGTTTTATTTGTTTAGCTGAGCTATTTTTATTTACTGTGAGTTTGAGTCATATTTGTGCAGATGGAGAAAGAAACAATGTTACTTACATCTGTAAACTTAAGAATCAAAAGCAATGAACCGTTAAAGGTCCATTTCTGGGGTATAAATGGGTCCTTTGAAGCCCGTTTATGAGTTCAAAGTTCACTGTGCATTTTGATAATGAACATATAAAGACTATAAAGTTGCTCACAATCATCTAAAACACCAGAAGAGGTAGAAAAATAAAACCACAGTGTTTTTTTTCTGTTCTCAACTTCCTCATCATCTTCAGATGTTTGTTGTTCAGAAGTGTCATCTTACTCCTGCTCCTCTTCTTCCTCTCTGGTTTCTTCTTTTTGTTGGTTGTTCTCTGCATCAAAGGTCCCGTATTATACTATATTTGCCGTCTCACAGTCTATCTTATTTACATCTATGATAATATTATGCATTTTGCAACATGCACTAAACTATAGTTTTGTCATAACATTCATTTGTTGCTGAGAGATTTCTGCGTCACAATCTTTACGTCAATCAGAAATGGACCTTAGTAACCCCCCCAGCCCACCCTCCCTCCTATACACACACACACACATTCACAGGCTTGCTGCAGATAGTGGTTGGCTAATTTAAAATGAGACACTTTTGATTAAACTTTGTACATTTTAGCAGAAATTGAACAAACCTTTATGTTTGGTTTTTTCAAATCTAAAATCATCTTCAAAGACATAAAATTCTGCTGCTTTAGTTTAATGATGTACAAACGATGATGCTGCTGATGATGAGGAGTAGGAGCCACTTCTCCTCCAACTTGGGAGGACAGATTACACCCCCTGATGATTTCTCTTTGCATGAGTCAGTAATGTAGATGACCATGCAAACATGTGTCCACCCATCAAAGCAACTATTAAATCCCAGTATGGAGGAATTAGCTGGTTAAAAGACGAGAGGAGACTTTTTATTCGGTGGGCAAAAACAGAAAAGGGAGATATAATCACCACATTGGCAACGCTGGGTTTGCATTGTTCCTACTCAGACAACGTGTTGGTAATTTGCACCTCAATAGGATGATCAACCTCTGGGAGAAAACACGCTGCTCAAACAATCTTCCTTTACTAATGTTGCCTTCAGCCAGAGGGAGCAGAGATGAAGAGGTGCAGCTTTTCTTACAATTCAGCACTGCCCCCTCATGCTTCCTAGTGGAACAGCAACTACTGAACACATCTGTGGTCATTTAGTCCTTTAACCTCATCTGCAGTAAAACACAGAAGGACATGTTGCATTTGTTTTTGCTAAAGATAAGAAAGAAAAAGGTTTTATAAGCATTAACAGTAACAGGAATGATGTCATCATGGATGGAAATGTTATATATTTAACAAAGTAAAAGTAAAATGACTTCTGCACAGCAAAAATTAAAATCTAAGTAAAATTAAACATCTCAAATCAGGAGCAAATATGCTTAATTTGAGATAATTATTCTTACTTAGGAGGTTTTTTAAGAATATTTTTATTCACAGGTTAATGTTCCTTGAAATAATATCTGCCAACAAAACAAGAAATTTTATCTTATTTCAAGGAAAATTAACCTAAATTTTGTAGGTTTTTTTCTTGTTTTTTAAAGCCAGTTTTTGTAGAGTCTTTGTTGAAGTTTCCGAATTTCAATCTTTTTTCTGGGTTTGCCAGACTTGTAAAAATATCCGAACAAGGATTAAGTTCATCAGTCTGTTATGTTCTGAGCTGATTGATGACCAGAAAAAAAAGGAAAATGAGGATGATGAGGGGTGAAATGATAATGAAGATGTCTCGCGCTGTGATGCTGTGAACTGTTAAGGGTCAGCAGATTTAAGGGAGGCGTAGTGACACCGTAATGTTTAAAAGGAGCATGAAGGATTACTTGTGGCCTTTTAAACATCAGGTTCCATTCTGTGGGCTTGTCAGGCCATTTATCTGAGCTACACCGCTGACATTGTGAGGACAGCCAGATGCAAGGACGCCGACCCCAACCCAGCGACAAACTGCAGTAAACCTGGAGGAGTGACAAATGTCTGGGACGGCTATCACATGTTCAGCTTCACCTCCACACAGCCGACACTAAAAGGTTTCAGCACTGCAGCCGATCAGTGCATGACAACATCTCTGAAACTGGATTTTCTCGTGGATTCAGATCTTTCTGCTCCACATACAGAGAATACCGAGTGATACATGCAGGTAATCCATCAGTATTTCTGTGAGCTGAGATCCAGCAGAGCCACTAAGCGGTTCAGCTTTCACATCACTCAACGCTTTTAATTTTCTTTAGAGGTTTAAATAGTTATTTCAAAATTGATCTTTGCTTTGATTTTAAGGATTTTTCTATAATTGACACTGACAAGCCAACAAGTGCAAGATCAGCTGCACAAAACCGCTGCTGTGAGGCCTTGAAGACATCTGACATTTAGGATCTCACAGTTAAATAAAGCTGTTAATTAACAGGAATCTCAGGTTTTTTTAAGAGCTGTGAAAATAAAACCGTAAATGGGCTGACGGCTCATTTTCAGCAAACTTTAGTTGAACTTCCAGGACAATCTCTGGAAATCTCTGACAAGCAGGGGAAAATAATTCTAAGACAAAGAATTTAGAGCACTTATTACCTTTTAAAGCACATCTGCAGCTGCTCAGAGTCACCTGCAGGGTAAAATGTATGTAAATTAAACTGATGACTTTATGCATTTTTTTCTTCATTTCCTTTATTTTTTGCACAAATATACAAAACTTTGTAAACAACTAAGCTTAATGTCATCTAATCTCATATCCAGATTTTATGCCACAGTGCTTGGACTGGTGCACGGTGAACGCTAACTTAGCAAAGTATGAACAGTTGTTTGGCTAACCTATTAGCATCAGACGTCCCGTAGCCAGAAATAAATCACTATTTTACGGAATGTCCCTTTTAAGTACCTACACATGTGTTTACACTATAGGGAAGCTAAAAGTCTGGAGGTGTGATGATGTGTGTTGTTCCAGGCTGCGATAGTAACTCTTTTTGAAGCCATACTGAACTCGATTAGCATATTATACAAAAAAAAGTATCATAATCTATCCAGTAAAAATAGTTCACTGCTCCACAAGGTTTTATGAAGAAATATCTGTTCTATTCGAAAACAGAGTGAGACAACAGAGAATATTTGATCCTTTTTGTCAAATCTTGTAGATTTTTATAATTCCTCTTTGTACAATAATTATTGACAGATAAACGAGAGTTTTAAAGGTGTTGGTCTGTTAGCTGGTCGTGCACTGCATGCCATATGTACCACACAGTCGCATCATTTTTAACACATAAACATGAGTTTATGGTTTCTTTAATGAAGTCATAACGGGTGAATCAAACACAAGCTATTGCAACTTATTTGTCCATGTTAGAGGGAGTGCGGAGCGGCTGAGATTGACAGGATACTTTCCATAATGCTTCACTGATTTTCATTTAGACAGGAATATGCTCGTGTGTGTGCACACAACACTCAGGGGGCAGGTTTCACTTCCCCACCTCCTGCTCTTGGCTCCTGAAAAAGTCACAACTTCAAAGTCAAAACAGTGAAGAGGTGTTTGGAGCACACACACACGTCCCACATTGGACCCAGGAGCCCCCCCTTCTCCACATTTCCTCCTCTAACATCCATTTGGGTCTTTTTTCCTGTATATTTGAAGCTCGGTGCAATTTCACCAACTCGTTTCCAGACATATCGGATCTGAACTTTAACTCTTCCTCCTGTTGTGCTGAGATGGGCCGAGTGTCTCCATGAACCTGCTGGTTACGAGATCTTCCATCTTTAACTCTGACCCATCCCTACTGAATTCACACTTGACTTAAAAAGTCCAACATCAACAGTTTGCTGCCTAACATGATGTTTATATGCTTAAATTAAAGCGCACAATATTTCTGATGCCAATATGTTTGTTATTGTCTCTAATTATAAATCTGATTCCAAAGAAGTTGGAACATAATTAAAAACCAAATGGATCGATTTCCAAATCAAACCAAATTTAGTTGAGTAGATATTTAATGTTCAAGCTGATTAACTTTGTTTTGTTTCTTTGCGGATTTTTTCTCAATGGAATTTGATGCCTGCCAGATGTTCCACCACAGCTGGAATAGAAGCATGGCTACCTCTGTGTTGCGTCTCCTCACTTTGTTGGACTATTTGCTCACAAAGTGGTGAACCTCGCGCGGTTAAACAGGATTTCAGGTTTGGGCTGCGCGGTGGAACAGCGGTTATCATTGTGTCCTCACAGAGAGAAGCCTCGGCTAGTGGGGGTTCAAACAACAGCCTTTCTCTGGTCCCTTTACGTTGTAAAGATCAGAGATCCTCGAACATACTCGGATTTCTAACTAAACTATAGAAAAAGAAGCCACAAAGCGTTGCCTGCTGCCTGCAGAAACTAAGAAAAGCTTCCGGGTTTCAATTTTGGGGCAAATTTTCTTGACAGGTTAGTTATTTCTAAATAAAAATGCTTCTCATCATCCTAACAAAAAACATTTTTAACATTGAACAAAATGCTGCAGCAACACTTAACTGGAACCAGTAGAAGATCAGACATGACCAGTTTTATTAATAATTTAATAACTGCTATTAAAGCTTGTGATTTTACACCAACTTCCCATTTGAGGGAACTGGTTCTTCCAACCTGTTGTATCAAACAATGCGGAAACAATGTGGAAAAAAACTGTCGTAGACATTATTTCATCACATTTTATTTATTTATTGTTATATTTTCTACCCAAATATCCATCAAATGATATGCAACTATATTTTAGCAACATAGATATTCTATAAAACGTTTTTCTTGTTGATCACCGAAGCAGACTTGATGGATTGTGTGTGTTTGAGTGACTGAATAAGTCACGCTGATGGACAACTGGGACAAGCAAAACTGGGACCATCATGTTCACCAGTGGTCCATCTTGTGTCAAGGTGTGTTTTATTAGTTGGTACGGTTCAGTACACACACACACACACACACACACACACACACACACAGGTCAGCTTCTCTGTGTGACAGTAAACCTTTAATGAGTAATAAAAGGAGGCTGACTTTGAGCTGTGTGTGTTTTCAGCGCCTGCTCTGATCAGATGTGATAAAGTGAAGCAGCAGACGGTGGAAACACGGTGAGGACATGAATCAGAAAAGATCCAGGCCCTCTTTCATATCTCTGAACAAGGAAGCGGAAACGGCTCCAAATATGCTGTTGTTTCTAAATGTTTAGTTCCTCCATTTGAAAACCTCAGTTTGCCTCAAAGCCAATTTTCAGCTGTTACATCTGGATTTTGGTGTTTTTTCATCTGAATTTGTGCTTTTACTTTATGAAATACTGTATTCTGGAAGAGTCTGACTCCGACCATAAAAAGATTCAGATTAAGACTCAACATAAATGAACCATTTAAATACTGAAACATACGGATGGTACAGAAGGTAAGTGTTGTTCTTTTGGTGCTATTTGCACATGGTGTGTTGATATTATAATTACACAACAAAATAATAATAAAAAGACCATAAATTCTTTTATTTTTATCATTTTATTCATTTTCCAAATCCGTATCAGTAGACTCAGAGAAATAAAAGGTATTTATTCCTTTTTAAACATTCTCTTAAACAAAAATATAACAATTATTTACAATCACTTGTAAAAAATACATAAAAAGCATACAAGCAAAATCATGTTGTCTTTCTAAAAGACATAAGTTACGACAGCTATACGTGTGAGACCAAAGCAAACTTTAAGCCACAGACCAAATTAATACTTCTGTACAGATTGTGCAGCTCACTCATCACATTTAAGCTTATTGTTGTGTATTTCTGCTTTAACGCCAGATAATGTCCACACACACACACACACATTCACATCTTTCTTATTGCATTCCAGAAAAATGGAAAAGGGAGACGAGAAGATGATGTTCGTCCTGCTTTATGGAAACATGTGATCAGACTGAAGAGGAGGAGACACATGACGAAGATGACAAAACATCTGGCTTCTGGAGAGAGAGGAGTAAAACTTTTCATCGTAAGGAGTTCATTTCCTAGTGAAACCAACATCAAGAGGCAGACTGATCCAAACGTGTCAAAGCATGTGGGTGAGCTAGAAGATGCGGGAAATTTAGCTTCAAACAAATAATATTACAGGAAGCATTAATACTGATATGTGGGATTAATATCATGCAAAAAAAACTTGCTTCAGACAATAAAAACAGTCTGAGATGAAGGTCACAGTGGAAAGCGTTGAATCGCAAAGGAGTGAAACATATGAGAGGCTGGGGGGGGAGTGGCGTCGCAGCGGGGGTGGTTCTCTCCGTCTCTAACAGCATCAAAAACACTCAACTCAATCATAAAGTCTGACTTTGGATGAAATAATAACTAGACGTCCAAGAAAGCGTCAAACTAAAAGGGTCCTGCTGAAAACCAACTATGTGGTGCAAAGTTCACAGAAGAGTAAATTCTGTGTTAATCCCAACCTCTCACACACACACGCACACACACACACACACACACACACACACACAGCAGCAGCAATTACACTCAAAGATCAGAAATGGCAGCAACAACAGAAAAAAGGGGAATAAGTCATAAAAAATGACAAAAAAGAAGAAAAAAATCCTTTAAAGACTTCAACCTCCAAACAATCACAACTTAAAAACTGTCTATGTAGCAGATTTACATCATTCATTTGTGGCAAAAGCAAAAATATATTTGTATGGTTTCAAACATATATACCACGTATATATTAAACAACTATTTCAAGTCATTGTGAAGCAAAAGATGCAGAAGAAGAAGGTCTGATTCCAGTTACACCCCGCTAGACTGCACGCAAACAAACATTTTCCATCTCCATACACAAATTCGCTCCAAATGTTCACACAAATAAACAATCTTCAAAGCCCATCTTTTAAATATGCTACAAGGTACACTGAACATGGATGGAGCTGCGACTCGGAGCGCATCATCGCGTTGCACGTTCTGTTAAATAAGAAGCAAAAAAAAAGCGAGACGAGAGGTAAACTGGGACTTAATGGTGCTTCTGCATATTCCTGCTGCAATTACAAACAAATTTACAACCAAAACTGGAGCGTTATACTTTCCAGCTTGTAATTTCATAGACAGCTAGTCTAACAAACACTGTAAACAGAACATGTAAGCATCGGTGTAAACACTTTTTTTGTCTGTGTGTGTGTGTGTGTGTGCAGAGTGTGTGACCAACGCAGTGCTAATATATGGTTTTATTACAGCTGCTGTAATTAAATAAGCACACACGTTACTCTACGGGAAGCAGCGAGGCATTTGTTCTTCAGCTCATTAAAAACAGGTTATAACACAGATGAGATCCAGGAGGGAGGCCCCCGCTGAAGTACCTCAAACGTCTGAGAAGGAGCAACAAGAGAGGGAGGGGGGCGACACGCAGACGGAAAGGCACCCGCCAAGCTAAGCAAAGAACAGTAAGTGCTAAACACATAAACGTGCTTTCTGTCATTTCTGCGTCAATACGAGTAAAATGTAACCGTGTGGGTATGTGGGGGGGGGGGGGGGGGGGGGGGCCCCGGGAGGTTTCCTCACCCCCAACAAATTTTTTTTTTTTTTTTTTTTCCTTTTTTGGGGAACTTTTTTTCCTTTTCCAATTTCTCCGTTCCAGGGTTTTCCCCCAA
>JBAMHX010000017.1:16556142-16568881 GCA_037177515.1 Pseudomugil tenellus | reverse complement strand
ACCCCAATTGGATAACTTCTTCCAGTAAAACATCTGCAGTCTGCTGTCATCACTTTTATACTGGTAAAATACTTCAAAAGAGACATTTACATCCCATAATACACATTTTCACATCTGAAATGATCTCTTGTGTGTACATTCAAATGTAATAAAAATATTCATTCATTCACATGATTAACATAGAAATAGTACATAGAAATAGTTTGTGGCTAAAGCTGAGTACAACATGGTAGCACACATGATTCTCCTGGTTGATTTGGTTAAAAATAAGAATGAATTTCAAGAATCAGATATTTCAGAGATGATTCAAGAATGTCCTGCTGCAATCAATGAATAATTTGTGTTTGTGTTAATGCACGAACAAGTCAATGCAGGTGTGTTTGTGATTAAAGGGTCTTCAGGTATCTGTTCTCTTTAACTGCTGCTCAGGCGCCTCATGCTACTCATGCTGACCAGCAGAATCTGCAGCAGAGGATCACATGTACATCATTTAGCTGATTATAAATTAACTCTTTTTGCATATTACACCGCAGAAGCGTGATGTTGAGAACATATATCTGGATTTCCCCTCAGGTCCGTAAAAGCATCCTCTCACTTGAAGTAAAACTAATTTAGAGAAATACTAAATAAGATTTGCCAATAAGCTTCAGTACAACAATAAAAACCAGCTATAACTGATCATTTACAACTTGATGCTGGATGTTGGCTCTGTGAAACAGCAGTCATTAGTTTCCTTGTCCTGATGAATGGGGCAATGTTAGTCTGGTAGGGTGATCGAGTTAAGGAGGTCTGGACAGACAAAGACTTTAGAAAATCTCATCACAAAATATTTTACCAGACAAGAAATCTCCAGTTCTAAAAGAGTGAGGCATCAAACCAGGAAGCAGTGATCTGCAGATGTCATACAGCAACATGCAGAACTAATAGCATTCTGAATGATGATTGATCATCATGGCAGACCTTTAAACTGTATGATCTAGTCGGCTGAAAAATCAGTTCATGAGGCAGTTTTTCTAAATCACTTTGACACGTTTGTCTTTTCATTCCTGAAATGTTCTTCAGATGGTTGTTGGCTGACTAACAGACAACGTTCAGCCAAATGTTCTGAACTGGGTCACACTGTCTCTGACTATCTTTTTTTGCATTTAGTTTTATTAGCCTTTAGAAGACAATAACATATGATGATTAAAAAAAATCTACTGATATAAATATAGATAAATATAGGCTCGCCTTGAACAGTGACCTTTCTGTGTGGGGTTTGCTTGCTTTCCCTGTGTTTTTCTTTTTTTTTTTTAACTTGTCTTGTCCAGCATTAAAACAGGTAGATAATGTGAATCTGTCTGTTTTGTCTTGGTGAACAACTTTGCTTTGTCAAGAGGAACTATATGTATATGTGAATATAAAAAGTTCCTCTTGATGATCTGAATTCTTTATTTATTTTAGTTACATCATCGTTCGTCAAGATTTCAATGCGCTGCTGGACACGACCTGAGGGGACAGAAAAAGAACAAGAAGACAGGAGAAAGGGATAGAGAAAACAAACAACACAGAAAGAAGAGACAGATGTACACACCACACAAGAGAACTGCAATCCAACCATACATACACATATATACATACACACATATACACAGAATAAAAAATTTGAGGCCCATACATACGTAGGAAAGATTGCTTTCCCTGTGTTAGCGTGGATTTAGGGTGTACCCTGCCTTCTGCCAGGGATTGCTTGGATAAGCTCTGAATAAGCACAGATAATGAATGGTATATAATCTCCAGGTTCTGTGAATCTGTCATCTATCATAGTTATGGCCATTTCTTTAGCTTTAAACTGATAGTAGATCTTGAAAAGAACCTTGTGGAACTCCAAATCACTTTTGTATGATTAGATGTCATTACCTTTAAGATGCATTTAGTCTAGTTCGACTTGGTCCACTTTAAACAAACTTTGATCTACTTCCAGGGTAGTTCAGTCCGTTAGGAGAACTGAATAAGCGTTTCCTCTCACGGGGGTCTCTTGATTAGCTTATCTGTCAGTGAAGCTATGACATTAAATGATGAAGAGCAACATGCTGGATATCTGGATACCCCTCCTGCTGCTCATACTGGACTCATTCTGGTGAAAACCAGATAATTTCTAAACATTAGAATAACAGCAGAAGGCAGACTGCAGGGATTATTGCTCCATGTTTACTAGCAGTGAACCACACTTTATCAATCCTGATTAATCAATGAGTATGATTATCAACATCTTTGTTCCTGGTTAGTGGTTGTTTCAGGGAACATCTGACCCTAATGGGCAGAGGTTTGATCTGCCAAAGTAGAGTTCACAATGAAATCGGAAAAAATAAATAAATAAAGGTGGGACATTTTCCAGAATTTTCCATCCAGTTCAAACCAAGTCCCTGGACTGTCCTGGTGGGAATGAACCTTTAGACACAAATTCTTCTCTGTGCTGTATTAATAAACAAAATCAGCTCAGATTTTTGTGGTTTGCTGTGCCAAATGCAGCTCATAATTGTATTTTAACTAATTTCCAATCCATAAACTGATTCATGACCTTAATATACTGTATACCTATGCATGTGACTGCGTGTCTTTGGATATGGGTGTGAGTGTTTCGATACTGCTCTGGCATTTAGAAGCAAATCAATGCCCTGCTGACTACCGCTGCTAATTGAAGGTTAGAAGATAGCATCAGCATGGGTCTCTCCTCTCCTTCGTTCTCTCCTTCTTCCCCTCTCTCTGCCCTTCTCTCTTCCTGTCTTCAGTCAATAGAGCTGTATTTTTGTCCAGCTCAAGAGCTGCAGTATCTGCCTCATAGTCTGACACAGCACATCAGCTTTGTCAGAGATGACTTTCCTCCACTTTTCACCTCCTGGATGCGTCACATTTGTGTGTTACATTCAGTCAGTCACAGTTGCTGCTTGTCACAACATCTCTCAAAGATGATGCAAATGCTGGCTTGCTGTTGAGAAAATGAGGATTATTTCTTAGTATGTGAAACTTTCAATCACCTGAAACTTCCACTGTCTGCTCAGACAGTTGCAGGATGATTTTATAACATGAGAGTGATGCAAACCCTCGAAAATCCAACCGTCTAGTTTATACAGCTACCAGTTTCAAGACAGGACTACAAAGTAATCAGGAGTCTGTATTATATAAATAAGTTTACATTTTATGCACAAATTAAATAACAAAGGGCATCAGAATCCATCTTTTGACAAGCAACAAGAACTAAACCTGAATCTGACTTGTTTCAACGAACTCATCTGTGTCGAGTCACCAAAGTTAGGTGCTATTGGACACATTGGTGGTGGTAATTCAGTAGAAGAAGTCTTTAGAACTGGCGACAAATAAAGTAGGATTAATCAACTGTGATAGCTAGAGAGAATCCAGCCGTTTGTTTGTTTGTTAGGGATTGTAATTTCCAGATTGAGTGAATCTGTGCCGTCTATCATAGTAATGGTTATTACTTTAGGTGTTAATTAAATGGAATCAGGTGGATGCTAAAAATAAGAGACCCCAGAATAGAAGCATGTGGAACTCCCAACCACCTTTGTATCCTCACATACATCATAACCCTTAGGATGCATTCACACTGGTTCAGCTTGTTCCACTTTAAACTAATCCTGGTCCACTTTCAGGGTAGTATAGTTCATTTGAAGCAGTGTGAATGAGTGTTCACTCTACCAAAAGTCGCTGGGGTCAGACTAAAGAAGTGAACTCCAGTCTGGTTTAAAACCAGGAGTCTTCAGGTCAGTTTCTCTCCAGTGAAGCAAAGACAGGAAGTTATATTAATCAACATGGTGAATTAGTACAGATCTTAGTCAAAACAAACAAACAAACCAAAAATGAACAGGACATTTTTGGAAATGATGTTAAACCGAGTCTGGGAGTATCCTGGTAGGAATTAATCCTGATTTGTTTTAGGTAACTTGCTCCCTGGTGATGAGACAACTTGAATTATTCTGTGTCTGTTTATAAAAGCTTTTTATGGTTGTGTTTGTGGTTTTAAAGTTAGCATAAAGGTATCAGCTGTGATTGTTAGGGTTGAGAGAGATTTAAGAGAACAGGATGTTGATGAAGAGCATCCACACAGATTATAAAACCAGTGTGTGTGTGATATGAGATGACGAGTCAGCTGCTGACAGGGACGAAGACAGTGGTGTCATGTCAGCCTGACACTGTGTTTGTGTATTCTGTGAGAAAGGGGAGTGCTCACTGGGATTGGTGTTTATTTCTGATGTTGATTGTTGCCATGACAACAAGAACACCTAAGGAAAAAAGGAGAGAGGTAGGAGAAATAAAATGCAGTGTTCGATGGGAAAGTGACAAAGACAGGCGAGGAAATCGCAGAACAGATAGAAGGATGGTGGAAAAGTGGGCGAAGGGCTCCGTCCTCCATTTTGAGCTCATTAGTGAGAAATGATTTTGTGGAGAAAAGAAAAAACTTCCTCCTCTGTGTGGTCACCACCCTCCTTCCTCCTGATCTTCCTCGCTCCACCTCTAATTCATCTTCTTTCAATTATTAACATCATAAAGAGCTTCATCTGTCTCCTCATCAATAATGTAGCTTTAAATGGGGTGTTCCCTGTGTTTCCACTTCCTCACAATTTATACGTCTTCGTGTTTTTCCTTCCTTCTCTCGATTCTATCGATCTGTTCATCCACTCATCTGTACCATAAATTTATTCCGATCTTCAACATCTTCATCCTGTTACATTATTTTTTTCATTCTCTTCCTCAAAACTCCAAAGCTGGACATTTAAAACTTGGTCTCATCAAGGTATGAGTTTCTGTGTTGTACAAGCAAGAACCTGCAGATCACATGACCAACAATTAGTTCTGTTTAATGGGTTGTATTAGACAAGAGCTACCACAGAAGACGTTTTGATGATGGTTTCCTGTTTCTCCGACTGGGAAAATAGCTTGTCTGCTCCTTGTCTCAGTGTTTTAATGATTCAAGTTATTGCTTCGTGTTTTTTATTTTACAATATAAAGAAATAAAGTACAATCTCCAAAATACAAAAATAAGACATTTACCATCCACATACCATGTTTTATGCTAGTAATACAATCAACGTAAGCTTCAGCTGATCAACGAGCACCATCAGATGTTTTACAGTGTACAGTGGATATGGACATCCTGTCAGCTGTCATATGTGTGACTTAAAGCCAGGAAGCTGTATGTTCCCCCAATGTTAGGCTTTGACACTTCTCCTTTTACACCTCCTTCTCCTCCTCCTTCTGCTCCTCCTCCTTTCCCTCCTCTTCACCCTCATTTCTTTTTGTCCTTGGTTGTAAAGTGCAGGTTGTGTTGATGAACCGATGGAGAAAAGGCTGCAGGGTTTGTATGTGTTTGTGTGTGTGTGTGTGTGTGTGAGAGAGAGAGAGAGAGAGAGAGAGAGAGAGGGTGAGTGTGTGTGTGTGTGTGTGTGTGTGTGTGTGTGTGTGTGTGTGTGTGTGTGTGAGAGAGAGAGAGAGCGAGAGAGAGAGAGAGAGAGAGAGAGAGAGAGAGAGTGTGTGTGAGAGAGAGAGAGGGAGGTGCATGTTCTATGTTTTAGTGACCTGTCACACAAGGACATACATGATAAGATGTACACCCTTTCAAAGAACACACCAAACTTAAACAACCAGCAAAAAAAAATCAACAAGTCAAACACAAAGATTCATTTGTTTTTTACATTAATGAAAATTCAAACAATAGTTGACCCACAATATAAAACAAATACAGTCTCTTCACTAAAAATCCCCTCATTCATTGGCTTCCGTTATTTCCAGGTATCAACAAAAATAAACAAATAAAATAATTAAATAAAGGTATGCATATATTTTCAGTTTAATTTTGTTTTTCAGTTTTTTTGTTTAGTTTTTTCCTTTTTTCAGTTCAGAATGAACAAAAACTAAATGTTAAAAAAAATGGATTTATGTACAAAAGGAAAAAACAATAAGGAAACTCATGGTTGGTCCAGGTGTCAGGTCAGGTGAGTGTGGGATGGAGACGAAGGAAGGGGCGAAATGAGTAAATCCAGTTAACATTAATCTGGAATATTGCCGAGAAGGCTGGCGATGACGACGGAGAGGTGCTTGCACGGCAAGTAATTAACGTCCTCACTTTTTCTTTTTCTAACTGGGAGAAGAGCATCCTGCTTCGTCGAACACCAGTACTGTTCATCTCTATCTTCCCGTGATCAGGCGGATTTAAAAATGATTATGGCAGGAAGGGGAAGGTTCTCACGGGGACGCGAATGATCCACAGATAGGTTAGTAAACTAAAGGGAAACAGAATGACGTGGAACAGGACTGGCTGTACAGGTGAGGACGTGAAGCTAGAAGTTTAGGGGATGTATAATAGCTTGAGGAGGCTAATTGTGGCGTCACGTGACTGCCTGGTGACACGCAGGTTGTCACAATGTGGTCTGGAAGAATCGTTCGTTGGGTCCAAATCAGTCGGGATCTGTAAATCCACCACAATACATCTGCTGAGCAGACTTTAGAAAAATTACTGAACAATGTGTTAAAATAAGTTTCTACACTGAATATACCTGATAATAGCAAACATGGAGTTGAAGTTCTTGCACTCTCTGCAGTGGAGGGCGATCTTGATGAAGTGCTTGATGGTCTTCATCCTCTTTAGGGTGTTGGGTTCCCTCAAAATCTCTGTGGCCACCCAGAAGGTCTCCTGGTTTATCACTTCTTCAAACTGTTTCAGATTTCCACTTCCAGCAGAGGAGTCTAGTTTGAACAAATCATCGACATACCTGATCGGCAAAAAAGAAGAGACAACATAATTACACAAAACAAAAGTTTAAATAGCAACTTATTCTACTTCAGCTGCTTTTCTTGGCATTTTAAGGCTTTTTAAAAAAAAAAATGATCAGGAGAAAAAGACATTTAGAAGAATGATAGAAATAAGTTGATTCCAGTCAGAGACCACATACTCTGTGGACTCGATGTTCCTGAAGAGCTCGAAGTCTCTCATGGAAAGCTGAGCAGCGACCTCCATGGTGCTGAGCTGCAGCAGAGAGATCTGACTTTCTCTCAGCAGATCCTGAGCGTCCTCATCTGAACACAATGTCTCAGTCTCCATGTTGTTCTTCAGGTAGTACCTTGATGGATAGAAGAGGAGTTGAATCAAATTAATACATTGTTATCTACTGAAGATATTGCACTACTGTGAAGTCAACAAGACTTACACTTCCAGACCACTATAAAAAAAATCTCCCAATAATTTAAAAAAAAAAAAAAAACAAGCAACAGATATTTTCTTCCATGAACTACATCTGCAGCATCCGCAGACGTGCTGCTGCAGCAGAAAAGTGGGCGGACTGTTTTTTTCCGCCTGCTATAAACGACAACAAATGTCTGAGTAAGAGCCACTAAACCTGCAATAAAAACCTTCAGCAGCAGGCCGTATCCGCTACATGGTTACATGCTCTAACGTTTGTTAGCCTAAGCCACAAACTTCCTGTCTAATTGGGGTTTAATATGGTCATCTCTGAAAAGAGTACTTCCGTACTTCAGGCTGCAAGTGTTTGCATTAATATAAAACTCTAAATAGCAAAATTACTCTTTTATAAGTACTGGACAGAAGAGCAACAACAGGCTGTGATGAGATCAAGCTACATTTAGGATGAATCCCATTTCACCCCTTGGCCCGATCCCCATGTTTTGCACGTTCTCGTGTAGGGGTAGGGGTGTCCTAATTCCTATGAGGCCAGAGGGAAAGGGGTAAGTGATTGGGCTATATACCCCTTCAAACGAAGATTTTTCAGGAACTTCAAACCAAGGGGTATGAAAAATTTCCCAGAATACCTTGCAATTCACCGACGTGATGGCTACTGCCGAGTCTAAAGAAGTTCACAAATGTATTTTCTCCACTGAAAAGTGTTTTTTAAAATGATGACAAAAGTTAATTTGTATAGTTTAACGTCATTTTAATATGTAGTAGTCAATCTCTTAATAAATCTTAATAAAATGTCGCTAGCTCCAGTTGAAGCTCCAGTAATGTAGCATGCTGAACGTTAGCGGTGCTCTGTATCAAGACATGCTTATCTACTCTGGTAACGTTATTAAATCTTTTTTTCCAACTTCGCTGCTGGCCGTGAAGGGGTGTCCCAAATGGTAGGGATAACTTTTCAGCCCTACCAATTGTAGCTCTGTTTGAAGGGGTGGGGGGAAAGGGGTAGGGGTAAGAATGAGAAATGGGATTGGGCCTTAGATTTCAGGACAAACGTGATCCATTTGAGGGGAGCAGTGAAAAGACTTTGCTTAAATAGTCAAGTTTTAGATTCTAATACCAGAAGAGACAAGTCAATAAAGGGATAACAGGAAATAGTCATAAAACAGCAGTTTTAGAAAAAAGACGAGTGGGTGATAGCAGAGGAAGAGTTCATATAAAGAGGGGACGCTCATGGAGAGACAGGAAAACATAAACAGAGTGAGAATCTAAATTAATGACTAATAAAATGCTGCTAAAAAGAACACATCAGGACCAGGCCTCTGTAAATAGCTGTTGGCAGTGTGTGTATGTGTGTGAGATGAGCTCAGGCTCTCTTCGCTGCATCTATGTGTATTTTGGCAGTGAACACGGTTTGTTGTTGGCTCAGCCGGCGTCCTCCCAGACCTTCTGTCAATCTCCAGCAGCAGAGAGGCAGCGATGGAGGAGAACTGACACAGAAAGGCGGGAATATTTCCACACTGTCTGAAAAATAAAACCTTTGCGGAGCACACCACATATGCAAACCCTGATGTCTGTTCACTGCATGTGCATTCACGTCGAGACAAAATGCTGTCCAACTAAAGCTAGAAGAATGATGGATCCGCAAAGCTTTGAGACTCTCACAGGAAAAATTTGAAAGGCGTTTAAGCTGCGTCGCTGAAAATATTCAAATGTGTTCAAATGTGCAAAAACAATATTTAAATATGTGGAAATGCACAACTTTGTGTAGATGATTGTATCTATATCTTTGCATGGGCTTGTGTGCATGTACATATAAATAATTCCAGACATGCCATGCTGTCTGGAGAGGCCTCCGCTGCGGACAGGAGATGAAAAATTCATGCCAGCCTAGTTGGGAGGGGACCGATGAGGGACCAAAGGAGATGAGCAGAAAGAGAAAAATCTCTGAAAAACTGATGGAGGAGTCATTTTAAAGCCGGCTCTGGGGGTGCAGTCCAATTCTTATCTTTGTCCTACTAACTCAACTTGGAAAGGAATGTGTCCAGCACTTAAAATTTATTTTCTGTTACAAAAAAACAAAGCAAAAGAAAAATTACAGCTATAAAAGTGAATAAACCACTTACTGGTCTCATTTTCCCCAAAAACACAAAGACTTCTGACTGAATCATCAGCTCATTTAGCCACAGTGGCCTTAGCTACAGATATTTGAATCACTATATTGATGCTTTCAGCTCATAATCTGGTTCCTATTTTTAGCTTTTTGGAGCAAAACGTTACTATATTTAGACATCAGCATGACGGGAAGTAGTGATACTGTGGCCAAAAATGACCCTGACTATATTTAGTAACATAGTTTGTACAGTAGGACCACTGAATATCTATCCCTGACCATCATAACGAGATATTTAAAGTTTAGAGTTTTTAATCTTTTGGGGAGGTATATAAAAGAGCCAGAGATGTTCTGGAGCGCACACATATAAGCCATCAGCGGTGCTGCAGCTGGGTCAGTGGTTCTAACTTCTGTTCCTCAGCAGAAACAGTCCTGCTGTTTTTCATTCAAGCAGTGCAGCCGAGCGATTTCAAGCGAATGAAGTGAGTCATGTTGAATCCTCAGGACAGGACAACTTTCTCCAGAAGAATTTAATCCATTAAAAATGTGCTCAACATGATCAGATTTCTAATAGAGCTGATTCAGGCAGGTGGTGTGAAGTTTGGAGCCGTTGTGGAAACGGTATCTTGACATTTTTGTTCCAGGCTGTAAAACTACAGTTAAACAAAATAATGAGTGCTGTTAACTTTTAGAAACTGAACAGGGAAATGGGTAAAAAAAAAGAAAATCCATATTGTCTTGGAGTTTGGACAAGTTTAGAGTCTTCAGCACAAGTTTCCACATTCTCATATCCTGTGTTTTACTTTCTGCTGATTTCTGTCTAAGATTTCCGACAGTGAATCTAAATTAAGAGCATATCTGTGTATTTTTCCTTTGACTGTGAAATCGTATTGCTTCCAGCTTATCAAAGCACTTTTTTTAGGTTTATTTTGGATTTTGATTTACAAATCTTGAAATGCTCTAAATTCTGTCCCACTAAGCTCCCTAGCTCCCCAAAGTACCAGCTGAGAAGGTAATATTTTCCTCAAAATTTGATATCCAACATTAGAGTGATATTTCTGTTCCTTACCTGCCGTTCAGCTGAATCCGATCCGCCAGTTTGGAGAGCTGGTCAGGCAGGCGGCGCTGTTTTATTACACCCTCTGGGCTGACCGATACCTCACACAGGGAGTAAGTTTCAGGTGATGCGAGGAGGCCAAACTCATTGACAGTGTGTGTGACAACATCCTTGGCAGTAGTGTCCTTGCTGATGATGATGTAGCAGCTTTGCTGGTCTGCTTTGAACACCCGGATAACCTGATCTGGGATGTCTGAGAGGAGGAGACAGATATGGTCTTTGTAAATCAAATGTAATTAGGTCGGTGACACAGAGACAGTAATCTTTGATTGGTTTTCGGTGATTCAAAAGAAAAAAATATATTTTGAACTGGAATGGATAATGATATTCTAACAAAGTGGGCTTTCCCAAGCTATAAAGTTTATAGACTCCCATATTTAACTTCCATTACTTTGAGTAGTTAAAGCTTGTGGTTGCCAAGGCGTCCTGTCTGAGGACCAAGGAGATTTAATGGTGACTAACTTGCCTGCGAAACACCTCTAGTGTAGACAAAATGGGCAAAAAAACCAGAGTTAACACTACACAAACTTAAAAAAACAAACAATTCAATCCAGCCAACATATAACACAATTATCACTGTGCTCAATCAGTTAAAAAAAGAGTTGTATATGTTTTTCAATAACTTTAATACTTTAACAGAACTATTTGTATTTTAGCACAGGAACCCAAGAAACAGGATCTAAAAGTCAGGTTTAGGTTAATCTCCTTACAGCAGCTGTGTGTAACACAAAAATAACTGCTAGCTAGCTGTTGTTAGCCAACAAGGACTTTTAGCAAACAGCAGCTAGCTAACAGTTATTGTTAGCTAACTGCTGCTAACTGCTTTTTCCTCAGCAGTCATGCAACTAAAATACACTATTTGATTACAATAATCTAATATTATTAGACAGACTACATAAACCATTTGAAAAAAAGTTAAACTCCAGATGCTAGCACACAGACATATTTCCAATATATTTTCAACAAACACAGTAAGAACAAATAGATTTGATAAGATCTATTGCAGTATTTTTTACTCTCATGACTTCATCTGAAGAGGTGAAATCTCCAGCAACCTCTGCTAGAGAACAAGTTTATTATTGGACCAATAATTCAATAACAAGGCCAGATGCAATACATCTTGGCTTATTGGCTTCATCAGTGCTATCCAGAAATGCCCTGGGCTAACTTCAATCTTGTTCTATTGGAAATGTGTCAAGTTTGTAAATCTTTGCTCTGTTTTCATGAAACATCGATACTATAGAGTAAAAATGGCCAAATAATACTCTGCAGAGGTACTTTGAGGTATTTATTTATCAGTGTGCATCACATTGATTACAGCCAATATACAAAAAATTGGAGACTTACCAACTATCTGCTAAATAATCGCTTGAAAGATACCAATCATCTTTCCTGTGAGTGTCACATTTGGACCCTATATTCACTCAGAAAAACTACTTGTTATATTCTTGCATCAAAAATAACTTTTGTCCAACACATAGGTTGTTTGATAAAGAGTCTCAGATTGAGTTATTGAGATGAAATCATCCTCAACACTGAATCTATTTGAATAAAA
The DNA here is from genome assembly GCA_037177515.1 of Pseudomugil tenellus. Lineage (NCBI taxonomy): Eukaryota > Metazoa > Chordata > Actinopteri > Atheriniformes > Pseudomugilidae > Pseudomugil > Pseudomugil tenellus. The sequence goes on along the minus strand of JBAMHX010000017.1, from coordinate 16,556,913 downwards.
AAAGCTTGCTGCTGTTTTGAACACTACAAAATAATCCCGTTTTGCTTAAACTGACTTGTATTCCTGTCACCATTTTTACTGTACACACAGTACAAGATAGACATTTCATATTAACTCCAACAAAGCCACAAATCCCCTAAACTCATATGATTACAAACATTTTTTCCTGCTTATTTATACAATCAATGAATATGTGACACACACTCCTTTTACATTTAATCTATTGCAAAATAAAACTGAAAACCAGTTTCATGGAGATGTTCCTGCTGCAGCAGCTTTATACAACCAGCCAAATGAGCTTTGAATAATGGAAATGTTTCCTCTCAGCCTAACACTGCTTTAAAGATCCCTCTGTTTGAGTATGGAGTAAGCTCCATTAACCACAGGCAGCTGAACAAGCTATGAGCAGAGTGACGAGACAAACGAGGAGACAAGTGAAGAGAAAGTCTGGTGACCAAACAAGCTGTTGTAGCTGTTGTGGACATGCGTCTTTGAATGTCCTGTATGGTTTACTTTGTTTTCTTAAAAGTGGAAAGACTGGAGAAGGATGGAAATGAATAGAAGGTAGCTTTCCAAGAAAAAAATACAAAAGTAAATTCAGCCTCATTAGCTTCTCTGGTCTCTCTTTAACAGCGAACATGAGTTTATGATAATCATCAAGTAAGATCAGCATACTAAGCAGGAACTAACTGCAAAACCAGTAATAACACAATCAATCATCTCTGCTTGCATAAGAAGATGCAAATAAGATTCAGATGGAGTTATATGTTA
>JBAMHX010000017.1:16512838-16523795 GCA_037177515.1 Pseudomugil tenellus | reverse complement strand
AGAGAAGAGAAGAGAAGAGAAGAGAAGAGAAGAGAAGAGAAGAGAAGAGAAGAGAAGAGAAGAGAAGAGAAGAGAGCTGCCGGTAAGGATGCACCGCTTCCAGAATCGATGCATCGAGTCATCATAAACACAACAAAATGCGAACTTCACTCAACTTATATCCTGTGTCGTAACATTTTTATGATAATGTATCAAGATGGGGAACAAAGCCAGGAGTCGAGTATCATAAATCCCCCCCAGCAATCAAGATGCCAGCTCCTTTCTACAGCTTTGCTTTTGTGCAAGTAGCAGCTCGGCTAAGCAAACACAGGCAGGGTGATGAAGGCAGAGGTCACTGCCGGGGTACCCGACACTAACGCGCTTGGCCTGTAGATGTCAGCAGTGCCGAAGCGGCTCGACATGACCACAGATGCACGGCTCAGTTTCCAGTCATCTGAGAACAGCGAGCAGAACTTACAGATGCTTGTGTGGGTGGGTCTTGAACCAATAATGGATGTCCTGTTTAAATTAGACCCCACAAAAGTGATGCGTAATAAATCAGATTCTCTTTTTTTTCCCTTTACAGAGACGTAATTTCCCCGCTGGGCTTCCCCTCCATGTGGACTTAGTGCATAATTACACATATGAGCTGCAGCCAGCTGTCAGTCATCACAGATGACACCATGTTGATTTAGCTCTTACAGCAGGTTGTTAACCCAGAAACCACATCACAGGCAGCAGCAAAGCACCTCTGCACAAGAGAACAATGCTGCTACTGTCCAACAGCACAAATGGGTTAGCTTGTCTTTCATATAGCACTTAACTTGGTGCATGAATGGTATTTCCGCTGGTTTTCTGATCTTCTCTGCTCCGTTTCTCTGCATTATCTCCTCCCTACCCATCTCGCCTTTATAGTAATTAACTCTGTCTCCTGTCTTTGTCTATCTTCCTCCACTCTACAGCTCCCCTGTCACTACTTTGCTCTGTTTCTGTCACCTCCCAATCTGACTTTAACCCCTTTCTGTCTCTTTTTGAGTTATTTTTTCCCCCTACCTTTTAACAAAATGTTAATTTTGAATCGAAATGAGCAAGAAAGAATAAAATGACTGGAACGAGTCTTATCACACTAGCTAGGTGTCTGAGATGGGACACACAATCACACAAACACACACACAAGGCTCCAGATTTAGCCCTGTAGTCCGAGAGAAAGCTTTGATCAATCCAGGTCACTGTTGGCTTCCTAAGCCATGGACAGCATCAGAAAACACATACACATGATAAGACAGGTACGCACAAGTCAACACACGTTTGTGAGGAGACAAAGCCCACATTACCAAGCAGAGACAAACACACGCAAACCAATGCACATGAAAGCAGTTTGCATCCGTTCTGAGCTCTCACTGAGCAGGCTTAGCACTCCAACATGCTCCACTCCATCAATGGCAAGTTCACAGTCGGCTGGATTAAGATACAGTGAAGGGAGACAGATGGAGACGGAGAGAAAATAGAGTCACCTGGGGTGAATTTGAATGACGGAGACAAAGGAAGAGTCTGCTTAAAGAGAGGAGAGAAAAATACAACAGGAAGAAAGAGGAAAACTGAACCGAGTATGTGTGTGTGTGTTTGTGTGAAAGAGCTCAGAAAATAATAATATATACAGGAGACTGACAGGGTGGAATGAGGATAAACTGAAAGTGAGGCAGCAGATGAAGATAAAAAGTCTCCAATATTCTCTCAAGATTCCAATTTTTGCCTCAGCTTGGACTATTATATCTCTGGCAATGCGACTGTGTGTGTGTGTGTGTGTGCGCACCAGCTGAAGCAAGGGGAGATGTAATGAATTGAAGCTGAAATTGGAGGTGACAACTGCAAAGACAGACATGTAACAGGAAGGGGAGGGAGTGGTAGACAGTGCTGCTGGAGTTAGCCGGGGAGCACATGAGGAGATCAGGACTCTCAAGCGGAGAAGATGGTGTGTGTTCACCAATCACATCCATTCTGTGTTGCTCGCAGAGTTTCTCACAGCGTTACCATTTCATCTCCATCCAGACATTTTTTACCAAAGACTTGGATCTAATTGGAAAGAACTAAATCTTTAAGACAAATCAAAGCGAAATGCATCACTGCTGCTTGTTAATCGATTTTGCTGAGACTTCAGAAAAAACGCAGAGAAAAATCACCAACTGCTTAATCACACAAAGAAAACTTATTTTAGTCGGATTAAAAACAGTGTTGAGACCAAAGTCAGCACGAGGCTTCTGTTTCTTCCCACCTCTAAATCCAGCTCAGGATGACGAGAGTTCAATGAATTGATCCCCAGTTCCTTCTGTCCTTCCTTCAATGTGCCAAAATACAAACACACTGAACTGGTTTGTGTGACAGAAATAAAATGATGTGTATAAAGAAAAATCCCTGTGACGTATATGAGAGCTTACTTTGAAGAAATATAGATCATGACATGTTTAAATGATATTATCACAGACTTTCACATAAGTGTGAACTGAAAGCTCCAGAGACTTTTCAGTGTTGCTGCTACATTACAGAAAAGCTCAGGCAAAATCCTAAACCTCAATTTTTCCCATAAGCTTCTGTATAACTTTAGAAAGCTGCTGTTTTCCTTCGACAGGTGCAAAATACTTAATAAGGTTCATTTTCAGTTGTTGCAATGCACAACATGCACATCACAAAGACAATCTGAATGTTGTGAAGTAATTTGGACTTAAACAGTACAAGCGCAGCCCTGCAGCCATTTTGTTGAAGGTCCAGGCAGCTGTTGTTGTTACACTTCAGTTTAGTACTTTATGTTAAAACATATATGCGCATTTTGAACGGAATCTCAGCTTTGCAACATTTAATTACATTTTGCATGTTTCTCTAATATCTTATTGCCCTACTACTATAATATTAAAGTGTTTTTTCTTTTATTAATTTAAATTTTAAATTCTTTTGCTTGTTGTAACCAAGAAAACTCCAAAACTTTTTTTTCTTTCTCACAAATACACAGAGAATAAAATCATTTAATTTCTAACACAGCTTTTGTTTCCTCTAGCAGTAAAGTATCTAAGACAATATTTTGAGACGATTTAAGGTCACATGTCAACCTTTCATTGACGTTCATATTTTCAATCCAGTTGCTCTGATCTGATTATTCTGCATCTGTCATCATATCCCTGAACGCGTGTCGGGATATAATGGTTTCATCACAAACGCCGCTACCAGATATCCTTCGTGTGAGTGTGATAACTCGAACAATTTTCATAATTGGATTTTGATACTCGGTGTACCTGTTTAGGTCCCCAAGAAGACAACCTGTATCAAATTTCGAAATTATCGGATTCATGGTTTCATCACCAGGTGGCGCTTTATGCACGAAAAATCTACTTTTTCGCAGATCTATTGACCTTAAATCCAGTGCAAATTAAAGGTCATGACCTCAGGATGCATCCTGTCCTGATGCCATACCAGGCTGGTTTAAAGTTTTGTGACTGAACATGTGTGTTTTTATATTATTGTATTGTGTCTATTTGAGGATTGGTGATTAGGAGGATTGGCGACGTTCGGGGAAATACTCCTAGTCATCGCTTCTGACAGCATAAGCATGGTTTAAAATGCAAAGACCTATAAATACATTGATGCACTTGTAGTTATCGGCAGCAAGAGCTCAGCTTCCCTGCCGTCTGTTTTAAACAACATATGCTAAAAATATGTTGGGACAAAATAATAGTAGGATTCTGGAAATACGACAAAACTTAATAAGACAGAAATCTTGCCTAGCAACGAATTAACCACAAATAATCCCCCTTTTTATCTCAGTTGGGAGAAGAAAGTTCACCCTGTGACTTGGCAGGCTCTGGTTAATGAAGCACAAGGTTCAACAATAATTGGCTGGCAAGTCCCCGGCCTGACGCTGGCTGGCAACTCTGCTGTGGATCAACGGCCATTAGTTGGCAGTTTCAAGGCTGCACTCTGCCAGTATTGTGGCAGACTAGATGCAGAAGAGCATCAGCACTGCCAAAGGCCTCTGACTTTTGCCCCAGCAGTTTGATGTTGGACAGAAACAAAGAAAAAGCTAAAGAATATAAATAAAACCAAGAGCGAACAGAGAGGAAAGAAGAGCTTATATGACGTCTATGAGCTCATTCTGCATCAGATATCAAATCCTGAACACCCCCAAACAGGGACAAACCCTCAAACTAAAAATGTCTTCACATGGCCAAACAGAGACATTAAATGCTTGAACCCGCCTCCCTCCATCTGACAAAAGCCATCAATGTGGATTTTCTTGGTGAATAACGGCTCGAAATTGGATATATTCTCACATATCCCCCACTATGTTTACAACTCACTCTGTCGTCTGGCAGCTTCCATGGCGAAAGTAAGTAATTGGCACACATCGGCACCCCTGAGGAGATGAGTGTTCTTCACTGGAGGACTGAAAATTACAGGCGGGCTTAAGAGGAAATTCCTTTCAGGTGGCATCTAGAGCGAGTTTTCGTGTGTGCATGTGTGTGTGTGTGATTGCCAGCAGGTAGCAGGCGCTAGTTGCAGCTGAAAGTGTTGGCTGTTTCTAAGGAAAATGCAATCTGTCACAACCTGTCGGCCCTCCGCCTGCACGCCCAGCAACACATGGATCAGGCAATTTTTGCTTGAAGAATGAAGCAACAAGAATCTGAATTTAAACTGCTGCGTATGACAATTTCAGAAGGTGAATTTTCTGGAGCAGTCACAAGATGAAGTCAGAATATGTTGTTTTGATTCCCATCTGTGTTCTTGTTTCTTTCTTCACCTCCTCTTCTATACTCTGCAACTACTCTTCTATCCCAGTGCTAAATAAAAGCTTTTCTCTGCTTCAGTGCTGCTTCACCATGTGAACCGTGCGTGCGCGGTAGGGTGGGATGAATTCATGAATAACATCTCCATTTTTTAATATTAGGAAGAATTAAAGCCCCGATCGATTGCAAAGAAAGTCTCTGAGATGAAACGCCGGTATAATGAAATGTTCAATGTGTTTATTTTTCGGTCTGGCCAAACCTTTCTTTGCTGCATTACTGTGTGTGTGCTGCAGGAAGCAACAAAGCGTCTCTGTCTGAGCCCCTGAGGAAGGTGGGCCACGGCCAGGTTTGCCGGATGCAGGAGGGAAGGGAAAACACCCGGCTCTGGTACAGATACATGTGCGTTCACATACACACATGTGTAAAAACACACGGACGCAAACAGCGTAGTACCTCCTGGCTCCACTCTGCAAACAGATGCTTCCTGCCCTGCAGTCCAACCCACAGTGCTTCACACATACGCTGGGTCCCTGGCACCCCTACAGGTTGACCCAGAGGCCGGTTGGAGGGTGCGACTCCACCCTGTGGTTGTTTTTTTGTTCATGTTGGATCCTGTTCCACTCCGCTGACCCACTCACCTCAGCCTAGACAAAGCTAACTGTATTTCTGGCGCGGCAACCAGGCAGGCAGCCCGGAAATTTAATTTTTTACTAATTAATTCTGAGCTCTGTAGATTTATTAGATGTTTTTATCATTTAGCTAAACAACAGTTAGTCAATGCAACTGCTGGATTAAATGAACTGCAGCTAATATGGTATTAAAAGGCTGTTATTTGCTGTGTGGTGTGAATTTTACAATCAAGCTGCTGCCACACTGAGCGGAGCCAGATATGCTAACCTGTGTTTAAAAAGCAGTTTCAAAGGGTTTGCGTGTAGTTAGTTTATGTAAATGAAAAGAAACTGGAAACAAAATGTGCAAATGATTTATATCCATGGTCTCAAGGGGTTGATCTTTTACAAAAAAAAAAAAAAAGGTTTTCTCTGCAAATGCCAGTAAACCGTTCTTGTTTATATTCTTTTGTCCCAAAATTGATATAAAGAACTCATTCGGGTCCCATCACATTTGTTTTCATCAGGCATGCCATACTTCAGCCGCTTCCCCCACATTACCCTCCTCTTTGTTTCACACACAAACTCACAAACAGCCGCAGAGCAATCACCCAACCGACCCATCTTGTATTTATAAATGCCCTTGAAAATTATCCAGTAAAGGCTCTCTGGTTGTGCGGGCAGACGCAGGGACGGGGATCAATAGCAGTGAGATAATGGGAGCTAGTGAAATTGAGGGGGTGGTGGCCCTGAGTGCTTGAAACATCAGCACTTGAATGTGTGTGCGGATTACAGTGGGGGTGGGAGATAGTGGCTCATGACAGACCCCTGGCACGCTGTTTAGGGTCTGCATTTAGAGTGAGGGTGAGTAATTTATGTGTGCATGCTCAATTGGTGGGTGTCAGTGGAGTGAGCTCACATTTGGGACTGGCTCATAAGTGTGTGTGTGTTTGTAAATTTGGGTGATATTTAACTGGATTTGAGAGTGAGGGGCCAGAAAGTTCAAGTTTTTCATACAAGGTTGTAGGAGTGTGTAGACAATGAGTGTTTTAGTGCACATGAGGAGCCTGGTTTTCACCACATTCAGCCTTGCAGCGCAGAGTGGGCTTTTAAGCTAAAAAAACAGCAAATCATAGCTAAGAGACAATAATTGAGGACAAAAAACAGGCAGTTTTAAGCCACTCTAACTACTGAAACATTCAAACAGAGCAGACTCGTTCTTACAGCAAAGTGTTAAAAAGCAGAAGCCTTTTTGATTGGCAGGTCTAAATAAACAGGAAGTGGTATAAATAAGAGAAATAATCTTAGTTATCTCTAAATCTACTTTACTGTTACTGTTCCAGGAATGAAAAAGACTTTTGTGGTTTGAAAATCGGCATCTACTCCTACAAGCTGCCCATTCACTCTAAATAAAAGATGAGAGATGCATCCACAGACCTAATGACTTAAAAAGAGCTCCAACAGCTTGTTGTTATTTCACTCAACACAACCATTTCTGGAAACGCATGGAGGAAACAAAGCAAACTGAGGTTTACTTTGAACTACAAAAGGCAGATTTTATCTACTAACATATACGTTTCAGTAACAAAACATATACAAACTGCATTCGCATTCTTTCCAAATATCTCGATCAACTTAAATCTTGCTAAAATTAAGTCCTTATCCTTAAAAAGTGTTGAAGAACGGACCTTCTGTAAGAGACGCCCATTAAAGCCATGCACATTTTTTTCAATGATGTCTGTTTTTGTTTAGGACTGAGTAGTAATTTATGACTTATGGAAGGTGAGTGAGGCATAGCCGGCTAAATGCAATCCATATTGATCTTTATCACCCCCACTTCCTGTGCATATGATATCCTAGACCTCCCTTGGCATCCTAAAAGCTCTCTCTTTGCAAGCTCTCTCTATTGTTGCTTCTTGCTCAAATTCTCCTGTCTTTGTGTTTTTGTCTGGACACCCCCTTCACAACTCTTAAAGCTCAAAGGCCAAGCTACGTTGGCACCCAGCATGGATTCTGTCAGCCCACCGGGCTACATCAGCCCAGGCAGTGGCACTAACCTCACCTGACAAAGGTCATTCTCTGAGAGCATGAAAATGGTCCTGGCAACAGATTCCTGGAGGGAGGAAGCCAAAGCACAACTATCTAATGCTCCTTTCCTGGTGGGTGCAGTTTGCTGATGTCCATTCAGATGGTTATGATCAACAACTGGTTGGATGCATCCATTTTTAACAAAGCAAACACCCGGATAACAATAAAAAAGCAATAACACAGTGTTCAATCACCAAAACTTGGCCTGAAAAGGTTTTCACAACAAATCAAATTTATATAATTAACAGTCATTTCAACACTGACAATGTGAAATATTGTGTATTTTCCAGTAAAACTTCTCCACATGAAGGGCCAGAAGTTAGTTTCCTGTTATTTTTGTTTTTAACTGCAAATCTTCACATTATAGTTCCAGACTCAAAGGTGGCACAAAAGAAATGGAGTGAAACTGGTCAGAGTGGGGAAAGACTAACAATTATTAACCACACTAAACCACATTTCTCTCTGTTGTTGTCATTCTTCTTCATTGGTTTTGTCCATTCTCCTTCCAGTCAAATGGCCAGCATGTCGGATACAATGAGAACAAAGCGTAACAAACCAAAGCAAAGTCCAAACTAATGCCCACAAAATAAAAAAATCATCTTAAAAAGTAAACTTGCAGGGCTGCATGGAGGTGTGGTGGTTAGTGTGAGAAGGTTGCTGGTTCAGACAGTTGCTTTTCTGTGCAGAGTTTGCACGGGGGGGAGAAAGAGATAGGTGTGTGTGTGTGGATAGGAGGCATTTCTTGTTTGTTTACTGCGGGAGCTCATGAGATTCGCCCCTTCTCTTTTTTTTAACCTAGTTTCTGTACAGGATGACAGCATGGGTAGTTAGATTGAGATTTTTGTTTTGTGGTGTTTTTGTCTCTTCTTTATGTTCTGTTTGTGTTCTTTTTCCTTTTTTCTTGTCTTCTTATCCTTTTTTCCCCCCTCTGGTCGTGTCCATTAATACATGGAGACTCTGTCGAACTAAGATGTAACTAAAATAAATAAATAATTCTGATTATCAACAGGATCTTTGTATATACATGTATACATATGGTTTCTCTTGACAAGACCAATTTGCTCAGCATTACGCAGCGGAAGGATCATCATTCTGCTGGACAAGACACGTTTAAACAAACGGTTAATCGGTCATTTGACATCTTCCTTTAGAAGTGAATGTGTGTGCGACTGGTTGTTTATCTTCCCCGGTGGTGGACTGGCAACCTGTTCATCGTGTACCCCGCCTCTCTTCCAGTGGTTGAAGAGATAGGCGCCAGCTACCCAAATGAAGCAATGAAATGACAAACACACATTGGCAAAGCCTGCAGTATGATTCATTTTTGATTTGCTTCTTTGGAGCTTCTGTAGAATCATGTCAAAGATGGAGAATTGATCTGAGACAAAGTGTAACTTTATGACAACAAGTTTAGGGTAGAATGTGACCATGACAGAGGAGTGTAGCTAAAAGGTGTTCAGCTCCTAATCAGACAGTCTGGGTATGAAGCCACAGCACTCAGCAGTCAGTCAATAGAAAGTACTGGAAAATAATTAATCTCTTTATTGCACTCAATAGACGCTGACCTGTTTAATGCAGCTTTCTGCTCTGGTGATGAATGGTCGACCAGTAACTGTTGCTTATATCAAACACATTATCCAGCAGTTTAAAGAGAAGGAAAGCTTTTCTTAGTCTATTTATAAAACCTTTGTATTCCATTAAAAACCAATCATTCACGCCATTCCCTTGTTAAGCTCCATCTTGTACGGTTATACTGGTGCACTGCATATTTGGGAATGGCTCTTATTTGGATATGTCAGACGTTTGTCTGTCAGTCATTGTGTCTGACCTGCCATGCCTGGCCCTTTCTGCCCTGACACTAAATCCATCTTCCAAGTGAAGCTCTCCCCTACAAACAACTCACAGCAGCATTTGCTATTCAGTGGAGAACAGGTCGAGACCAACTGATACTGTCAATGTTCAGCAGGGGCCCATTGATTGCTGAAGGGAGCAAAAGCAGCATTGTAGATGGGCCCAGTGGCTGGACCTGCTGCTACGTTGGATCAGGATTACTCAATCTGCTATCCCACTTCTAGCTGAAGGGTTAGGAATTTAGTAAAGCTGAAAAATCTTTTCCAAATATTTTATCCATTTTTTGGCATTTCCAAGCAACAGAAAGCTTAGTTAAAGACACATTTTAGGGTTATTTAAAGACATTTAGAGGAGACATATGGAACAACTTGTGAGTGTAGATTAGAAGATACTGGAAGTAGATTAGAAATTAAGGAGTTCAAAACAAAACAGAGAGGAATCTAAACAGCAAACCTATTATGGATTATAGGTTCTGCTGGGGTGAGCAGGAAATTATTTAAAGAGACAGTTCACACATACAGACAATACCACAATAAAATGGAAGCGGCACGGTGAAAGCCCTGTAAAAAACAGACTCAATAAGACCCCCTGTTAAAGTCTCAGGCCTTTTATTGGAAAAGTAAATAAATGCAGGTCTGTTAAACGTTCAGCATCTGAAAAGAGAAACCCTCGTGGCTTCACAAAGCAGCTCCACTGGCCTACATTTCACTGCCTGTCATCTGATGCCAAATTTCCAGCCACGCCGGCAATATTTCAATAACTATCCTCTGAAGTCAGAAAGTAGAGCGGGCAAGTATGATGCGCTGTTGGTGCAGGCGGCAGCTTGATGGCTAAATAAACTACAGTTTAACCTTCAGTCCAAGTTAGAAAAAAGTAAAGATTCAGAAAAAATGAAGCCAGCTGGTCGATACAAGTCCCTGCAGGAAACACGCAACACTTCAAAGCAGACAAACTGCTCCGTGTCCTTCCAGCCTCTCAGCTCTTGGAATACATTCTCTTAGACGGACATACGGGACATTTTCACGTAATTACATAGCAACACAGCTCGCCATCTTAGCATGGTGGAAACAGACTCTAGCGACACTACAGAGGAGACATGGTAAAATCATGTTTGTGGTCATCTGCATGTATAATTTAAAAAAAAAAAAAAAAAAAAAACAAGTGGTTCAAGACCAAATCCCATCGTACACCGTTAAGTGGAGTCCGGAGAGATAAGTGGCTGAGCGCCGTCAACAGATGCCAAATACGATCAGATGTAATGGAGATGGTTAAAAAGTTGTGGCAACCAAAGTCCCACTATGCTACGTCTGTGGCCTTTATTTTACATCCGGTAAGTGCACATTCAGTGATATTTTATACAAAATAATAATATATGAACTTGATAATAACATTAGGACTGCAAAGAACCCAAGACCTCTTAATTACTCTTAAGGAGTCAGACCGTCCGTATTTAGGCTAGCTGTTAGCTAACAGTTAGCGGTGACATTCAGAGCACCATAAACAATAAACACGATTGTCTTTTAACGTCGCCTCCTTTTTGCTTATTGAGGTGTTTTTAAAAAGTCTGGCTGTGCATCTTAGATGCACTCTGATCGGGGTATTCCACTTTTGGCCCTGCTAATGGATCGTACAACCACATACCATATATTTCCTCATCTAAGT
>JBAMHX010000017.1:16493882-16508747 GCA_037177515.1 Pseudomugil tenellus | reverse complement strand
AAATACAAAGGAAAAAGAGGGGACATCTTTATTGATCTGCGGGTAAGAGAAAGTTGAGTGTATTGAGGAAACCCCCCCCCCCCCCCCTCCTTTGAGAGAGCCCTGCATAAATTACAAAAAACAAAAAAAAAAAACACAAGGAAGGCGCATAAATGTGTGAAATACAAGGGCAGACGCTGCCGCTATTTTGCCAAATGCGAACATGCGACACAATAGCAAAAAGCGCTAAAAGCGTTTTATATTTATGTACAACAAACACACTGATCACACATACAGCAAATCCCTCTGATCCAGCGGACTGCTCGCCACAACACTGAGCTAATAAAGGCGTTGGGGTCGTGTCGTACGTGGCTGTGAATGATCGGAAGCTCAGCTGCTTCTGAAAGGATCTACAAGTAATATTTTTTGGCCCACTTGGCCACCGATGTGGAGATTTGTCCAGGAAAGTTGGATTAACTTCATGACTTTTTTTAAACCAGGCCACTTCATTAAGCGTGTTAAGCGCAAACCAAAAGAAGGGTTAACAGAAAGTTAGGAAAATGTGTGCGTAGCTAAATAAATCGGTCTTTTTCATGTTTAGCAGATAGAATCTCATCGCTTGCAGCAGATATGAGTCAAAAATAACACCCATCAGTCTTTAATTCTCTCTTTGGATCATTTATTATAACGATTCTCTCTGAGATGAATGAAACCTCACTTTTATTTCTCCAGCTAATTAATGTAGTTGTTCCTGCTCATTAGCATAATGTAGCATTGTGCCTTCATGATGCTGAGACAAAGAATGAAAAAGGAGGGACAGCAGAAGATGCCTGTTTGAAAAGCTAATCATCATATCAGGAGAGGCAGCCTGGAGGTTTTTGTTCCTCAACATCTAACTTATTCTGTATATTTCAGCCTCCTCAGTATCCCTCAGACCTTCCTCAGACCGTTTTCATTTCAAATCCCTCGCGTACTGCCCTCTTCGAAGCCCTGCATCTGAAATCTTCCTGCTATAGCAAACTCCCTGTCCTACCTCGTTATCTCTCTATGCTACTATTTTTACACTTTCTGCTCTGAATCAGGATCTCCGCCCTCGATCCTCTCTCTTCTGTACGTATCAGACGAAATTCACCTCCCGACTAAGAATGACATCATCTTTTCACTCCGCAGCCAATCGGACGCAAGCACATGGAGCCCTGCCTTCAGAAGAGCGCTATGTACACATGACAGGCTGAGAGGAAAAAGGAAGATGGAAACATAAATGGACAAGCAGGGAGAGGTGCAGAGATGGAAGACGTGGTTAGTGGACTAAACACAACCAGACCCATAAATGCTTTCACACCTTAACCTCCGCTGCTCCACAGGAATGAAGTTAGCCAACAATAAGCGCGGCTAACGTTAGCGTCTTTGTGTATGCAGTGTGTCTATTATAGAGGGACAAAGCCATGCTCTTTGTGATAGCTGCACGCCACCCCACCCCCCCCAATTTTGCATTTAAATATATGCAGCACACACACACACACACACATCATCTGCAGCACTATATCTTCTACGTTAACCCCAGTCACATCCAAGCAACTGCAAACACACACACACAAACACACACAAACACACACACACACACTGCAGTGTTCGCTGGTTTTCTTAAAGAACTTTAAAGCTGCTGGATGTCAGAACATCGTGGCAAAAAAATAAACTTTAAAAGCTTTGCAGTAACACAGGCCCACTTTCACACAATAATTAACCGTTTCTTGTTGTTTTTAGTTTGCATGGAGTATTTAAACACCCTGATTAACAATTAGTTCCGATATAAGCCAAAATTTAAATGGCACTTTGCTTTTCTTTGTCAATGATTGATGAAAACTTCATTAATATTTGGCCATGTTTTGGAATTTTCAGTTTCAAGGACCTTTTGAACATATAGTCGATGATTATATATTTCGCTGAGCTGACTGGGATTTGGCGACAGGAGACGCTACAGTGACTGAAGGTGGGGAAAGTGCAAAACAAACTCACATCAGTGCAACAAGAAGTCGTCAGGAAATTAAAAAAAAAAAAAAAGCACATTAATCGCTGTGAAGCAGCAACACTTTGCGAAAAGTAATAATTATTTAAAAAAGTAAATTATTTTAATCATTATTAACATAAGGTTAGCTATACTTCAATCTTTCTCTAAAAGTCTGAATGCACGTTACAGTTGCTCCTGTGTTGAAATACTTGAACAAGCTGTTATCTAACAAAACCAAAAAAAAAAAAAAACTATGAACTAGCCTCTAAAGGTTGAGGTTCAGCTTGCATCATCAGACCAAGACACCACAAAACACAACAAGTTACCGAGACTGTGCCATATAACCAGTGCTGGTTTTAGGATTTGGAATCCCCACCACCGGGTTAAATGTCCTCTATTCCTTTATTCATCATGCATTATCCGTGTCATGACAAGCTTTTTACACTTTCCATAAATTTCACCTGGGAACTAAATATTTCCAACATTTTGTGAATATCTGCAGCTTCTTTTTCTCCTCCATTAAAAAGCTGCCAAATCAAATAATTATGTTTCATGAAGCTCGTAAAGAACATTTCTGATGGGTTACATACAAGAAACACGTCACAGAGACAAACAATCTCAGACAAATGACATAAAAAGATAAACAAGATAAGCAAAATAAATGAGTAAATGATGTCTACACACATATTTCCATGTTTATACACATTGATCTTTAACAAATTGTCCTTCAGAGAGAAAATAGAAGTAAAAGTGAGCATGTTTGCCGCTGGTTGGGAACAGAACCCTTTCGCAGAAATGCACCATAATGTCATTTCAAAGCATCAATCATGTCGTGTTGAGTGATTTTCTTTTTACCTGGTTTAAAAAAACCGTTAAGACACTTTCTCAGAGGACCAATAGTAGCTGTGCAAGAATGTAGAAGTTGTGTTCAAATCATAGAGCAGGATTTACGTCATACAGGAAGTACTTCCTGGAACCGTCTGTTTGTGATTGTGTGTGTGTTGAGTAAAGTCAGGCGAGTGAAAAAAGCCACAAAAGACCATAAAAAAGCCGGACAAAAAGAAAAGGTTTGGAAGAATAAAGTTGTGCAGAATAAACTGGAATATTTGAGCATTAATAGGAAAAACTGAAATATTTTTAGAGCATGAGGAGTTACGACAGGCGCCGATAGACAGGAAATGGCAGATAGTCGCACATGCTGTGCAGTCTACACAAACATCTTGTTCTGTGTGTGTGGTTGACTGCTCAGCACTTTGGGGGTCCTGCCTCTCTTTTGTCATCCAGCAAGAGACAAGTGGTCCCATGAGGCACCACGCAGAATCATCTGGATACCCTCACATGCCAGCACAGGGTGCTCAGATGCAGCCTTTGTGTGCATCTCTGTGTTCGTGTGGATGCAGCTCACATCTAATCTGTCCTGTTGGGCTAATTAAAGAGTCAGCTGACAACAACTCCCCCATTTTATACCATAAAGATGTGTATCCACATCCACACATACACACAGGCACATCTAGAAGTGTTGAATTGCGCTAAACACTATGTGTGTGTTGGATGTGCAGTAGTTTTGGTGTCTTTGAACATAGAAAGTGATGAAGGGAGCTTTAAAGCAAAATTTGGTAGATTTTCACAAACTGAGATGAGAAAAGTGGCAGAAAAGAAACAGAACAGCTGGTTGGAGGTGCCGTATGAAAGAAGCAACCAACAAGGATGACTGTTTTATTAGAACTCTAATACTTTTTTATTTTTTTCATTATTATCATTATTATATTCATCAACAAACCAACTAAGTTTCGCCCTAACCATTTAAATCCCAGCTGCTCCATGTGGGAACTAAATCTATTATGGGTTTCATTTAAAATCTGGTGAAGTGTACTTGCGTGAGCCATAACTAATCACTTGGTTCTGGTATAAAATGCTAAAAAAAAGTATTTGTTGTTCCATTACTTTCTTGTAAGTTTCTAACGTTTATCTACTGTTTCTTCATTATTTCCTTTAATCTCAACAGCGGGATGCGGGAATCTCAAAAACTATTTATTCTTATCATTGTCAACAAAACTGAAAAAATACAAAAAAAAAAAAAAAAAAAAAAAAAAAATGTCCAACAGCTTTTTATCTTGATGTGAGAGTTAAAGGGTTAATGGTATCAAAAAGTAGATACACAGTGACCAGAGAAGATGGCAGTGAATCTTAAGCTTTAAAATGTAACCTTGTTCCAAAAGTAAATGAAACATCTGCTTCTGCATATAAGTAGCTTTACTTGAAACTATTCATAGAAAAATTGTCTCCTTAACTCTTGTGTGCTGATTTTTTTTATTTAAAATTTTTTTTTTTTTTTTTGTTACTCAGCCAATGATCATGGGTCTAGTGGACCCGTTGCATTTTTGCAGTTTTAAAATAATACAGTCATAGAGTTTATGTAACACTACTAAGTAGACCACTGTGTTTGAGTTCAAAAAAGAACCTATTATATTCATTTTCTCTTAATAAAAAAGTGAAAACGGGTCCCACAGACCCGAACAGAACACATGCGTTAAAAAACAACAGGATGGGTGGGTTTCTGGTGGGACACCATGTGAGAGGACATTCTGCTTTCAACATTACATTTAAGAGGAGCAACATTAAACCTGCCAGTGTGTCCTGACGTTGTCCGCTAAGACGACCACGTTTCTGCTTGAAAACTTTTCAGCCCTCAGAGGCTGAGTGCCATGGATCCATATTAGAACAGAGAAACAACCGCTGCTGTACGGCAGTATAGGGAAAATTCCCCTCATACGATTCGTCCAGCAGTCTGTATAAAAGCCAACATCTTGCACACCAAACCAAAATCACTTGTATTTTAATTCAACCCGTCATTTTACAACCATTCCCAGGTACTCTCCCATTGATGGTGATGAGTAAACAAAGCTAGAAAAAACCCATTGTGCATAAAAAGCTACTAAATCTTGTGTTAAACGTCCTGCGCTTAATAACTCGAGTCTCACTTTGCAGACATGAAGGTAGCGCGGCTCATATCCAAAAGATTGTGTCCAATGAGTCAGTGATTCAGCAAGGGAAACCTGTCTGACTGCAGCCAATGGATCATCAGCCTATCGTATCTCACTTTGCATTTGTGAGAGTTTGTGTCTGTCTAAAAGAGAAGACAGGAATTCCTGCCATTTAAACCGGCCCTTCCCTTTCCGACTGGTCCCTGCAGAGACTGTCTGACGGTGAGGTCCAGCTTAAAGAGCAAGAGGATCAAAAAGGTAGAAAAAGAACTAAACAAAGTTGGAAAACTGTAGAAAAACAGACACTTAACCAGTCAGTCGGTTGTGCTGTGATTGTAAGAGGTAGCTCCTGCACAATTTCCTAAAAAGACTTGACAAGTGGCATGTGAGGTGATGAAAAACAAAGGATAAACATCATCACAGAGAGTAAGATCCAACCCGGAGGGACCGGCAGCAGAGAAAGATAAATTGAGAGCAAACAAGAGGAGACAGTGTGTCAGAGACGAGCACGCAAGAGAATCTGTAGTTAGACTCATGGATGAAAAATTTAGACACAAAAAAGGATGTGGGGGTGGGGTGAGGGGGAAGGAGAGAACAGCCAGAGGGATTTTACAAGGTGAAGAAGAGGTAAAGAGTAAAAGCTTGGTTGTGTTTTACTGTGGTTCATAGCACCTGTTTATTTCTACTTTATGAGCCTATGATTGTAGTTCCGAAATGGGAATCCAGAGACGAGATGAACTGGATGAAAAAGCTTCAACAATCCTTCATCTTAAAGTTAATCCCATCCTGTTTGACGAGTAAAAGAGAGCAGTGTAAAAATATTGTCAAGCAGAGGCCCAGAAACAGGGGGGTTGAAGGTTAGATGAGCGGGAAACACAAGGGACGGGTGGAGGGAAGCAACGGGGAGCGAAGAAGCAGGAATATAGAGTGGGAGTTCAACAAGGTTGTCATCGCAGCGCTGGTGATGTAATCCCTAAAATTAGCAGCAACAACAGCCCCACTGGTACACTGTGCTGCCCAACGTACTGTACGCATCAGAATGTCAAAGACCACATAAAAGAAGACTACCGAGGAGCAACTACAAGCTGCTTGAAAGAAAAAGGAAAAGCTTCCGACACCGTGAGAGAAATGAATCAGAACAGGATCCGTTTAATAGGAATAATGCAGTAAATCATTCATTCTGTGCCTGAATATTCTCGGGTATATTGTGAAACTTGCACATAGCTCAGAGGAAGCTGCTGCTTAAACTCATGCGTGGAACACGACTGTAGCAGCAGATCCAGCGACCCGGCTCTGAGGCGTTTAAAGCCACCGGGCCACGTCTGAGCTGAATAACAATATGAGGAAATCAACAGTCCGTTGACTGGTACAAGCCGATCCAGCTGCTGAGTGAGAGATGTTTTTCTCTTGTGCGACTTGTTTTTGTCTGTTAATGGCTATGCGTCTTATGGCCCACCCCTGCAATCTGACTGCAGGCCTGGTTTCTGTGGGAAATGTCTGAACCATTTCATCTTAGAGCTGTTTATAACCAGAAATATAACCAGACAGTACACCAGAGATACACTGAATGGTGATTCTGCTTGATGTTCGATGCAGTCTGAAACAGTCGCTGCACCAGACTCCTCTACAGCCAATCAGGAGGAGTTCAAATAAGGTCACATGGTAATTAGAAGTATTATTAACCCCACTTACATTCATTTCATATATGCCTCATCCTCCAACCTCCTCTCCTTTACACACTTGACCTCTCCTCCCATTAAATCCCCACCTGACACTGTCACAACCTTCAGCTGCCTCATCTCTTCCCGCAACTTACTGACAACTATGTATTTTTCTCTCATTACCAGTCAACCTCATTTCCATCCGCTTTTATTATCACACATATTTGCTTCTATTTAACCTTCTACCTGTTCTTCCTCACTGCTTTAATTTATCTGAAGCGGTTACTACGATGGCATCTCTGCTTCACAAGACAACAGAGGGAAAAGAAAATGGAGATGTAGAAGACAAGAACAAGTTGGGCTGCTTTTGGAACAGCATTTTCCACCAGCTCCGGCCTGCGTGCTTGACTGAAATGCGTTAGCATTTAGGTATGAAAGTAGCTGTATTCAGAGAAAGAATCTGTATGTTTAAGTGATAAAAAATGTTTTTCCAGTCTTATTCAGCCATGAACACAAACCCAACACAGTGCTGAATTCACTTAAGATGAAAAATCAAACATCCAACATGAATTTGACCATTTTCTGAATAAATATCTGCACAATTTTGATCTTATGGCTTCCATTATTCATGTCTGTCTGATTTGCAAACGGAGTCATGTTCACTAATTACAATGACGGTAGAATCACAGTAACTATAAAAACTGTTATTATTCTGTAACTGTTATAAAAACTTATTATTCAACGCCAAACAAAACACCATGAAACTAACCGATACTGCTGAGCCGATTCCAGCACAATCAGCACAGGAAATGAACTTTTTCTGCAACACACCACAGACACAGAGGCTGCATAGATTTCCAAACTGCTCCGTTGAACCAGCCGCTTCAGCTTAAGGAGGCTTTCACCAGCCAAGCAGACAAGTAGAAACAAACTTCTCAGGTCCGGCCGGAAGAGTTACCCGATCGCTCAAAAAGCGCAACAAAGAAAAGAAACTCTCAATCAGCACATTTCTGTGACTTTCAAACTTGAGAATTAAAAGGCAATGATGTGACCTGTCTACCTTTTTCACCAGTTTGACACCGACATTACAAAAGATGAGTCAGAAATATGTCTTATCGACCACACAAGGAATGAAACCGTAGATGTAATCCGATTGGAAGCAGTGACGTCAGGGTAACTTGAGTAATGAGGCAGTATGACGAACACAAGCTCATCAAATTGAGTTAAAATGATACCATCATGGACAGCATCACTGTGATAAAGCCATCGCTGATGTAGCCATAAAAACAGCTACTAAATAAACTATAGGAGCCCGTTTCGTTATGATCTGAGCTGAGAATTTACTTCTTGAATGTTTCTTATTTTAGCAAAGGTTGTGATGTTGGAGTTCAATGGGAAGTTGTGATTAGCTATAAAAGGGACATATTTTTTCTTTTATTGGTAGTATGAGTTAAGGGAGGAATAATATTTAAAGCATGTGGGCCCCTCGTCTGTTGAGTTTATTGTGTGCTGGAAAAAAAGACTTGGAATGGAGTAGTTGTTTCCTGTCTGCAGCCAATCAGTAACCTAACACATCACGAACCAGCAGTAATGAGGTCAACAAGAGGTGCTGTCACCATTACCGACCTCCTGCTCTGCATAAAGCTGAAAGTAATTCATTTAGATTCATTGGTGGCTTTATGATTACTAGAACTACTGCAGGCTGAATGTCACAGGTAGGCTGAGAGTGTTTGTAAGAGAGGGGCCACGAGGCATAAACAACATACAGACGTTTTGCATGTAACACAGGAAGCGAGGTGAAAACCACAGACACTGCAAGAGACACGTTTCCGGAGAGATGTGTACTGACACTTGATTGCTCAAAGCAGCAGATGCTGCTTCATGCTCTACAAGCGCATTCAAGACGGTTATATTGGCAAACGGACTTCTACGTATATAGCATTTTGACCACTTAAAGCGCTTTATGAAACATTCACACATTCACATACACTCAATCCACCAACAGGCACATTCAGGGGCAACTTGGGGTTCAGTGCTTTGCCCAAGAATACTTGGCCTGTAGTCAGGGGAAGCCTGGAAATGACCCCCCAGCCTGATTGAAAGACAACTGCTCTTCCTCGTGAGCTACGGTTGCTGGATTGATCTTCGAAACGAATGATAACTTTAAGTGCGCCCTGAGACTTCCATGATTCTGTGGCATACACTGGCATGACTCGAGTCGTAAACTGGTGTGAATAGTGCGTAAATCCGTCTTGACTTTGTGCCATGTCGGGACGAGATTTTTGAAATGTTTAAAATTTTGGTCACGACAAAATTTCACCACCGGGTGGTGAACTATGCGCCAACTGTATGTGAACATGTCGTGAAGTCGTCGGAACGATGCAGGAAGATGCGTGCCAGTGCAGACATAGGCATCTTCTCTGCAATGACTGTGTCTCTGGCATTCAGCATGTTCTCTCTTCCACTGAGTTGGGGTTGGGGAGGCCCCCTTTTTATATGGGATGCCCAAGTCGGAACAACGCCGTCCAAATAGCGCATACTCTTTGTGCCAATGCGGAAAGTGTGTAAACTATGCGCAACCTATGCGTGAACTCATCGGGCCAGTTCGTGTGAATGCGGACACTGATGGGCACGCATTCGTGAACTATTCGAGAACTCGTCGTGAACTATGAGTGAACTAGACGCGAACAATGCGGGAACCTCCCGGTTCGTGCCCCAAAATGCCACGACTTGCCACGACAAAATCGTGACCAAAAGTCGTGCAAGTGTCAGCCTACCCTAAAGCAAAATCAACGTTTCTTTGTCTAAATTTAGAAGACTAATTGTGTTACTGAATGATTATGAGTGAAAATGGTTTGATTTGGTGAAAATAGAGGTGCCATGAAGCAGGCAGACTGTAAGATCCTTCTGAGCAGGTTCCCTCTGCAGAGAAAACGAGGTGATGTTTTCATCTATCCAAAGAAAGTAACCACTGAGGCATCAGATGTCTAAATGAAGTGACTCTCTTTGTGCATCTGTTACTCTGAGGCATTTATGTGTGTGCATGATTATGTGTGTGTAGTGTGAGGCTGAGTCATTAGTAAATCCCTGAGGTGTTTTATCACAGTGAGAGAATGTGCAGGATCTTCTCTCTCTACCCGCTGGAAGAGGAATCAGATTTCTGAATCAATGGAAATCAATCACACACACCTCATCCATGGTGCAGTATAACATAACTGATTAAATTAAAAAAAAATCTAGATCTGATCATATATCTGTCTTTGTTTGACATGAAATTAAGAGAAATTACAAGCCAATATCCCAGTCAATGGGTGACACGCGTGCTCTGTGTTGTATTCTCCATTAAAAGCACAGAACAAATCCAGATTTTCTTTCCATTTCTAAACCTTTCTCAGACCTACTCGGAACTCCATTCACTTCTGAGCAAGCCATTAAGAGACAGGGAGAGATGGCAGGCACCAGTGCAGAGCAGAGATAATGGATTGCTGATGCTATTATGGTTCAATAAGGCCTCCAAACAACATATTCTGATTCACTCCCAGAACCACAGTCCTGTTTGTGTGCAGATGTGTGTGCAATATCCTTTCACGACACGTGCTATAACATCACAAACAGGGGATTCCCATAGCTCGACAGAGCTAATACCAAACACTTGTGCTGTTGGTTCATCAATTACACATTAATAATAGTGAAACTATGCAGAGTGAGTCAAGCATACAGCAGGTTGGAGGTAGGTTTGATTTATGAGGAGCATAATGCATCTCACTACACAGATTTATTTCAAAGTCTCATTTGATTTTGATTTGTTGATCTACATTGAGGAGTAAACAGTAGGAAATGTTGGGAATTTCGGGGAAAGGGCCAAAAGAACACATGGAGTGACACAAATTCTTCTTTTATCTGTCAGCAATCCGGGGAAAACATCTCACATCTAAAGCTGAAACCTGAAAATGGTCTTAACAGTCAAACTTTACACCTGCCCCCCTCAAAGGTTAACTGTCAAACCAGACTAAAACCTTTCATTTTTTCACAACTCAGTTGTTGTTCCCAGCATGCATCTGTTCATCTCCCCTGTTAGCCCCCTTCCTATGTGCCACCCACCGTGTCAGCAGACAGCATGTGTGTGGCAGCCTCAAAATGACCTGCTTTCTTTCCTCCCAAGCTACTACTGTCTAAACAACAGCTGCCTGATTCAGGAGCAACTCACCTGCACAGCTATGCAACAAATCAGACACACACCAGACATGTCAACAAAGAAAAGGTGATGAGCAGACGATGAAGGAAACAAACACGCATTCCTGGAGGCCGAGTTTACGGGGGACTATTTCCTACCTGGTTGCTGACATAATCCTGAGAATAGAAGACACCAGTAGACACGTACCAAGGAAAGAAAAACAGGACAGTCAGAGTGAGAAAGTATGCAGTGAACAGTGAAACCAGTACATACTTAAGGAAAATGAGCATGCCAAGAGCTTCTCACATGCAACAGCACAATAATCTTCTGTGTCACTGAAGGTTTTTAAGTCACGTGTTTGTAGCTCCTCCTGCTTTCCAATCTTACTCCAATATAATCCCAAAGCCACTTACTAATTCCAGCTATTTCCATTTTTTCCATCAAATCCAGAGTGGGCAAACTTTACATGATAACCCGCCATGTCTGCAGTCGACGTAGTGGGTTTCTGTGTTGCCGAGGGCCAAAAACTGATTTTTATTTTTTTTTTAAAAGTGGAACAATCAACAAGAGAATACAGAGGCAGGAGGGGCCTGAAGAGGATATATTTCAGCTCTTTGTAATGCCCCCGGGGAGCTTTGTACAAACAGAGAAACATTTGTGCTAATCGAGCATTGTGTGCGAGTGTCTCCACAAGTGTGTGTAAGTGTGTGATGAAGCATGGCTTCTGATGATTAGCTGGAACTGTAACTGACACAATGCTGGCCCCAGTGATCCTATCTGAGGGAGGGAAACTCACCCTCACATGAGGGACATGCTATCACAGTTTCGGGGCTTTTGTCAGACAGAATTTGTGAAAGAAAGATAAAGTCGCTGCATCACCTGACCTTCACATAAAACTAGCTTAGATGCTTTAAACACAATCATATTTTTATTGAATGAACTACATAAATGAACGCAGAGAATAAAGCTGTGAACACAAGCAGTCAGAAAGTGTTAATTGCTTGATAATCTTTTAATTTTGTAGTTTTTACCCTAAAAAGTGAAAGGATATTCCTAATGAGAGGGCATCAATGTGCACCAGGATGTTTTCAGACTGCTGACACAGAAAGCACTACTCAGCCAGCAGGATGTCAGAAGGGTTAAAAACAACAGCTACCATTTAAAGAGCTTTAAATACTGAAAGTTTACAAAGACCCTCAGTGGAAATTCAGTTCCTGCCCGATCATGTGAGAACCAATCAGCTCTGCAGGTGCCAGCGCCATGATTGCGTTTGGTTAGACTCCCATTACACACAAATACTAGCATGTTTCTCCTCTTACCGTGTTGTAGCCGGCGGGTTCTTGGCCATCTGTGATAAGTTCCCGCTCTCCTCTGGGGTTCACCCTCCTGAAGCGCCGTCTGGAGCGCCTTTGGGACCCGTCTCTCTGCAGGAAGCCGTCGTCCCCTTCGCTGCCGTTATCCACCTGCAATACACAGTTGAAACTCTCCTCAGAGTAGAAGTTTCTAGAAGGTCTGAAGCCACTGCCTGCAGGTGTGTGGGGACATCTGGACGACTGATCCACACAGTTTGGGACCCGAGAGCCTGGTTCAGAACAGCTGCGCTTCAGCAACTCAGACTTCTGGATCTTTTTTAAATCCCCATTATGATCCTCGGTTTCTGATGTTTGCTTTTTATAATCCAGGTTTTTGATCTTTACATCGGTCAGATTTTTCAGGACGCTCTCTTCCTGTGGCTCTTCTTCTTGTCCTGAAGTTTCTGAAGTCTGGTCCCGTCCTTCCTCTGGCTCCTGGTTGAACATCCAGCTCTTCCAGAGCACAGAGAGCCGGTGCCACCGGAGAACACTCATCCGGACTCAAGGATGGTATCAGAACAACACATAAAAGCAGGAAATACCAGAGGGGAGGGGGATAAAACGGCAGGGAAACACTTCTATAGAAAAAGATGAATAGAAACGTTGGGTCCAAAAGTTTCCAACAAAGGCAAAAATCCTGAGGGGTTCTTTGACGTTACATCCTGCGAGGCATCCAGGACAGGAGTACAACAAAAGAAAAATAAATTAAATGAGCAAAACGAGACTTAAATAAGGAGAGAAGAGCGAGTGCTGTTCTCTGAAAAGTCCTAAATGTGGCGAGAAGAGTTCAACAATGAGCTGAGCAGCTCAACATGTTGCAAACTGTAGTTGCTCACATGTTTGCTAGCTTTCTGTCGCTGTCTACCGCACACACACACACACACGCGCGCACACACACACACACACACACACAGAATACACTCAGCCCACAGTTTCCTCCAGGAAACTGAATATACAAATATCCTCAGCAGGCAGAGAGAAAACAGCACAGCAAACAGATTCCGGCCATACAATTCATTCCACTGCAGAGTTTCTGTGCTGCTCTGTTGCTGCAGGAGGAATTTGTTTTTTCTACATTTCATCATAGTAAATAAGTCAGTAGTGTCATTGTGTAAGTAATGAGAATACTGCTTTGGTAAACTTAGATTTCTTACATATTTTTTTACTTATATTTGGCTGTTTTTTTCTACATCTTTCTTTCGTCCACTTATTCTACCAGTTTTATACACACTTTGTTTTAACTGCAGTCATCTTCACTATGTCTCAGCTACAATATCTGACATTAAGCTGTGTGTAGTATATACATATAAAATTAGTAGGTACTTTTTTGGGGCAATATGTCAAACCAAACACTGCAAACTGTGCACTTCAGATACATTTCTCATCCACTGTACCATATTTAGCATACAACTACAACTTGTCGTGCAACTAAACACACAACTATCAATAAAATATGTTCTAGATGGTATACGATATCTATTGCAATTAGAGATAGCTTCACATATCTCTAAATCAATAAACTATTTAAATCATGGTTGATTTGCAATCAGCGTGGTGAATACTAAATTAAAAAGAGTGTTTTCAATCTTATTCCCAATAACTGTGTGTGATTGTGTGTCTTTGTGGGTATGTGTGTATATGTGCATGCATATGTGTCTGTATTTACGTTGGCACATTATCTACTGCACAGTCCTACTAACAAACTAATCTATTTACTGCTTTCTTATTTCTGATACTATTATTTCTCTTGATGCTGTTATGCCTTACTTTTATATACTTTTACTTTTCATTCTTAGTATTTTTATGTATTTATTTCACCACACAGCCTGGTCATTTTAATGGTCATAGATAATTTGGCATCTTTTAATAAACATCTGTAACAGACAGATGTTGCTGTTTTTGAAGCTCTCCGTCAATCTTTTTGCAGGTCAAAACAATAATAAAAGATAGGAGGATCCATGTGCTGGAATTCCAACATTTCCTAACCTTATTATCCTTCTATAACCATCTGTTATCTTTAGTATTCCCATCTCTAGTAGCTTGTGGAAACTAATATATCCACAATCTCTTTAAAACAGACATAATTATCTGACTGGTGTTCATTTATTGGTGCATAATTCAGATTTTCACCAAAAGAAATACTCCAACTTGTCCCATTGAGCTTATAATGTGACTGTAAAGCCATCACCAATCCAGATCAATATTTCATCATAGCAGTTACACACCACAAGCACGGCCATTGTTAGTGATGATGATGTAAATGGCGTTCACTTATATGGCGCTTTACTTTCATCTCGTGAGGTAAAAATCCTCCTATCCACCCATTCACACACACATTCACACACTGATGGCGGTGTTAGACCTGCCATGAACAAAAGCAACCAGGGGTTCAGTGTCTTGCTCAAGGACACTTCGACATACCAGAAACCAAACCCATGACCCACCGATCACAGGTCGACCACATCCGCCCCTCCTCAGGTCAGTCATGTGCGTTTAAAGACATCTCATGTAGAAAGAATTACGACAGGATGAGAAAATGCAACATAACAGATGTGTTGTTGTTCGAAGAGACGTGTTCTCATATTTAATAAGTCTTGTTGTCATTTTGCTCCTATTCATTTCCTCTCAACGCCAACACACACACACACACACACACACACACACACACACACACACACACACACACACACACACACACACACACACA
>JBAMHX010000017.1:16471153-16489902 GCA_037177515.1 Pseudomugil tenellus | reverse complement strand
CACACACACACACACACACACACACACACACACACACACACACACACACACACACACACACACACACACACACACGAGAAACGACCCTGCTCTGAGAATGAATATCACTGCTGTCCATCCTGTGACTAGAGTCATGATGATAACCACAGATCACATTCCCTCTTCTATTCCCATGGACCTAATTAGCTGATTGGCTGCAGTGCGGTGTGACTAGACCACAGTCCCTCTGCTCGTCTGCTCGTCATTTTAAGTTTCAAGGGTTGAATTTGGGAATTTTTTCCATTTTCTCTGAAACTTTCAAAGATTAAAATCATTTCCTGCTGATAATGTTTGTCGTTCTTGTTCTGGTTTGTTATTTTACTCACTCCTGAGCATGCAATGGTCTTATTTTCTCTGATCCAGCACAGCGCTTTCTGCCTGCAGTTTATCTGTGTCCATTTCAAAGTGACTTCCTGCTGGACTGTGTTAGAAGCTTCCCCAGTAAAGACCCTTCTTACTCAGAATTTATTCGACTTTAGATTTTATCTGACACATTTCAAACTATCTGATTTTCTAAATTATCCATAGAGACAAAACCATATTTTATTAAGACTAAAATAAATGAATCCCTTCACCTGAATATGACTTAATGCTTGAGTATGAATTATTTTAGTTTTTATTTCAGGGCCAACCAATTGTAAACTTTGCTTTTCTAGTGAGAAAACATTAACTAATAAAACTGATTATAATTTATTAATCTGCTAACCAGTGCCCTTCAATCAAACAAAAGCAGTGTCATTCATGGAAATAATTTAAGATCCAGCTGTTTTCTTCCCTGATTGTTGTCAGGCATTTAAAAAAATGGGAAATATTCAACAACAACTAAATAAACACATTGGACACAGGCGAATGTTTCCTGTTGTGTTCTTGTTGAAATGGAGCCTCCCCATACCAGTGTTCTGTACTCTTGTTTTCTTCCTGTTAGGTCCGATGCATAACATCCACAGCCCTGCTACGCTGCGGCCAGAGGAAACATTACAGGCTGATAAATATGGACCAGGATATGCACAGATATGAACAACATCCTCTACACAGTCCTCTGTGCTAGTTCTCACACAAAAACTACAAACGCTCAGCGTGCGGGTGACGAAACACACCGTTTTCTCCACTTCATTCAATTCAAACTCATTTTTATTCATTCAGCACCAAAATCTTCTTCTCTTTATCTATTTTTTTTCCCTGCAGACGACCAAGTCAACTCAGCTTTGTGGGTCCTGTCCTGCAGAATTCTCCATCGCTCTCACACAGCTCTGCACGGTCCTACCTTCAGGATGGTCAGCAACATGCCTTTTACAGCTGCGGCAGCCTTTCACTGGACCCACAGGGGTAGTTCAGGATTAAGTGTCCTGCTGAAAAAGCACCTCGCGCTCATCAGCCTTCCTCACTGAAGGGAAGTAACAGAAAAGTTCTGCTGTGATGTTCCTGGAACTACTGGGTGGGAATGCAGCCTTGAATGTTGCTGACGCGTCAGAGTGAGATTCAAGGTTGCGCTGACATCACGATGCCATTTTCTCGCTCTGTGAGCAAACAGGGACATTATTTGTCGTAAGATAAGTCTTTTCGAAATAGTGTAAAAGCAGAGGAGATAGAGAGGAGGCTCTGGGATGATTCTAGCAGCAATCTTTGGTTGTGGAAGGTGAAAACTGGCTTGCTGTGGTCCCGTGTTTTCTGGGACTAGCTGACTGAAAGGGATGGATTTATTGTTTTAGGTCTGAGCACCATCTCGTTAGCTAGAGGCTACTCATGCCACAACATCCATCTGCTTCTCCTCTTGCTGTTTTTTTTTCTCTCTTCCCCACATGTATTATCTTTCGTCCTTGCTGTTATCTAAAAGTAGGGCTGTGTTGAAAAGATCGATTAATCCATTCTGAATAGATTCTCATATCAATCCCTAAAGATCGATCAATAAGTCCAAAGATCGATTAATACGTTTACCTTGGTGAATGTGATGGCTTTCTACATAGCAACACATCGAAGCGGGTAAAACATCCTAGTATTAATATGTTTCATCACTATATATACATATATTTTAACAAAAAAATCCAAAGATTTTAATTAACAATGAATAAAGTCCATATCTGATCAGAACGGATCGAATTGAATTGTAAAAAAATCTATTATAAATCTTGAGAATCGTGATTGAATTGATTCTTGAAATCTGAATCAATACCCAGTCCTATCTAAAAGAGGTGAACTCTGGTCTGCTAAGTTCATTTGCGAGGGAACCCTGGTGCGGTTTGCGCTCAGTGTGAATGCAAACCGAGCATCCTATAAATACAAGAATAAGGCGGATGTAGTCGCAACATGTCACACAGCTGAATCTCTGGTACCTTGCTGCCCTTCCTGCTGCTCATAATGGACAGATTTTAAAACTACACTTATTTTTGCTCCATTGTGTTCTGTTTGAATGAGCCGTTTTGGTCTCGACCAATCATTGAGCCAGATCTTCTGGCATCATTTTGGGGCATCGTTGCCCCTTAGGAAGTAGATGTTCGAACTGGACGACATTGTTTGGTTTGTTTGAGTAAAGGGAAGAATAAAAGCAAAGCAAACCAAAGCAAAGTAGGACATTTTGGACAAACTAAGCAGACGTTTGGGATTATCCTGGTGTGAACATGCCCTCGGTGTCAGCCCTCCTTTCTACATTCCCTCTCCCTTCAACTTATCAACTTATTCTTTTGTAAATGTTCAAAGCTTCTCCATATTTTTACAACCTCATCATCATTTTTCCATTACATCATTATTATTATTTCTTTCACTGCTTATATTCTTCCAGTCAACAGACGTTTCTTCAGGTATCTTTCATCAATTCAGTTATGTTTATTTCTAACTGATGACAGAGAATCACACAGAGAAGAATAAAACAAATAAAGACACTTTATACTCTAGATCTACATGATATTATTAAAAGAAAAGTTTGTAAAAAATGATGACTCGATAGTATAAAATAAGCATGAATCCATGGCAACAAGCGACTGACTTGCTGTAGCACTGCACAAATATAGGGAAGAGGCGTAAACAGAATAAAACTCATCTAATAGTTCACAAATTAACAAGGAACACTCCAGCATAAAACCTTCCTGGAGTTTTCACTGCAGAAAAAACCCCACCACAATAACAAAGCATCACACACATGGAGCTACGATACCGGTCTTTAACAGCACACTGTGAACATAACGGCATTCCTTTTTAAGTCACGAAACTCGTCCTTTGTGTTGTTAACTGTTAAATTCATCAGTTTACAAAAACACCAAACATTCAAGCCACTTTGAGATGCTCTAATCTTATTTCTTTCAGCTTAGCGGAAGCATTACTTCCTATAAATGAGGGGATTTTTCCCAGCAGAGGCACATTGGAGGCACTACACAGAAATACTTGTGTTACATCACACACTGACAGGGGGTTAAAACAAGACTCATTTATATGAAAATCTTGCACATTATTGCTTCAGTTTTGGGTAAACAGAGTGACATTCTGTCTAATGATGATAAGGTTTCATCATTTTCCCTGACTGCAGTAATAAAGCTCATTTTGGCCTGATAAAAATATCCGATGAAAGTTGTGTGAACAATCTGACTTAAAAACCTTCCCTTTACAAAAGACAATGTTCAACATGGTCTCACGAAGACCCAGCAGAAATACTGCTGCAGAGGAAATACAATCAGACAGAAGACACATTTGCAAGAACAGATAACTTAATGTAGGAAATATTGGAACATTATTTTCAGTACTTGAGCTTGAAAATAAACGGAGGATATGGCTCATCTAGAAGATGTCCAGAACATTCTGTAAGCAGAGCCACACACAGCTTTCCAAAGCACAAAATCAGCTCTGCACTAATGCAGAGGCTTTGTAACCCCCCCATGTACTGCCTGCAGTATCCAGGATGAGGGTTTTTGTCCTTTTAGAACATGAAAACCTTTCAGATGATCAAAAAATCTCAGAAAAAAAGCTTCCTGAAAGTGTAAAATCTGCATAATTAATTATTTTATGTGTCTGCTGACACAGAAGGCTTACGTAAATTAAATTTAGTCATGGGGAAGCGCCAGGTAGCTCTACGCAGATAACCAGGTGATATTTGACAATAATATTTGCAATTATACTAACTGAGCAAACCAATGACAGAAAGCAATAAAACGGCATTTTCGGTCTGACGAGACACTATGCAGGAGGACTGCAGCCATCAAGACCTTTTTTTCTTTTAATATAGAAGCAGGAGAACGATTTACTATTGTGTGATCTCTTTGCTCACTGTCGGATCCCTCCGACATGGCCAACTTCCGTTTTAAATACGTCACGTGAAAACACACTGTAATGTTCTGCTGAATGACACACATACGGGAAGATTTCACACAGGTGATGCATCATGAGATATGCATGAGACTGTATCTGCAGATTTACTTGCAAACTGAAACACAGAAACCATGTTGATGACTTTACACAAAGTCATCTGGTACATGGCTAGCTCTCAACCAATCAAATCAATGGAAAGGAGACAGGTGAAAAAGTCTCAGAACACAGAGTGTAAAAAGCTGCCAGCACGGGAAAGAGATGGCTCAGCATAAAGGAAATGGTCGCTTTGGAGCCTGGCATGTTGTGAACAAGCTGCATGAGAATGTAGCCGCCATCTGAGCGGATGCGCTTTCCTCACTTTCATCCATTTATATTATTACTGGCTCACTATGAGGAAGGGTTATGGTTAGGAAAGAGAGCTGGGTTTGACTGTAAATGGTATTTCCCAGTAAATAAATGCGTATGAAACTCAAAATGATCTCTGAAAGGGGATGGAAAAGTGCAAAATCATCCTTTTGTTTAAGCGACTGACAGAGAAAAGCATGAAAAAGAGAAAAATGAAGCAAGTTCAGACATCAAACCAAGATGAAAAACAGGAGGAACGCAGAGGGAGCAGGACAAAGGCACGTTGAGTGTAACATCTTTACTCACCACAATCATTTCTGATGGCTCCAAAGTGATGCATTCACAGCCACGTCTGCCCCCCAGCTGCTTGCCAAAACTGCACAAAGACACACACAAGCACAAAATCAGTGCGAAACAGAAACAAAACTCAAGGCAGGGATGAGATGAGGGGATTCGCTCACTATGAAAGCAGCAACAGATGCGTTCCGTCACATTCGCCCACCCACAGATGAGCACCAAAAATATGAGCCATTAAATTACGATAATAGTCAAAATCGCTGAGCCGGCCTCGCGTTAACGTAATACAATACCCGGGGTGTGCCGAGCGAGTAGCTGCAGAAGGACTTTAAGTGGGACAAATAACATCTGACCAAAAAGCTTTAAAGCTCTCACCATCTGTTGCATTTTTAACTTCTTGCTAAGTTACGTCTATCTGTATGAATTTATGCAAAGATAACTTTTGTTTTATACACTTCACTGCCTGAACATCAGAAGTGAAACTGCATTTCTATGGTAACCACATAACAACCAGACTTTCATTCAGCTGGAAGAAAATCTAAAGAAGCAGTTGTGTAAATGCTACTTTCCTCTCCGTGCATACATGTATTTAATCATTTCATCAGGCAAAAACAATAAATCGTGTTAAACCGATATCGTACCGGTAATGACGAAACACCAAGATGGCGACGGTAGGACCCGCCTATTGAATTCATATCTGCTCTTCAGAAACCTATGAGTCAGGTGATGGTATGCGTTGTCCAGTGATTTATACAGTCACTGCTTCTGCTGTCATTTCTCCAGGTCCCTGCAAGTTCCCCATTTTGCCTCCTTCACCATGTCCACTCCATTGCAAATCTCCTTTTTGTTTTTTTTCTTTCCTCCTTTCCTGTTTTCCCCCCTTTTATTCACATCTCATTCTGCATTCCCTTTCATCCTTTTCTTCCCTCTTATTTCCGCTAGTCTTCCTCAGAAGCTAAATAAATAAATAAAGGCAAACTTTCATCTCTCCTCAACCTGAATATCGCCTTTGCACCGGCACAAACAGGATGCAGGAGTCTGATGTAAGTCCGTCTTCATAATGACTTCTAATGACAGAAGCGATGATGAAAGCTCTGTTTTAACCTCTGAATTGGATGAGTTCTTCTTCCTCTGACAGATTTTCCAGGAAATGTTAACAGGTTGTGATAAAGATGCAAAGATCAAAGCCTTGTTGGGTCACACTAAAGGAAGAATAAATCCATATTGGGGATGAAGAAAGCTGTAATTGAATGAACTTCGTGAAAAACTCCTTCACTGTGGCTGGACTTGGCTTTAAAGGAAAACTCCCTCAGAGTGATGTGTCTTCATTTTGTACTCACCCTCATTCTGATTAATACTCTGAAACACCTTCTCCATATTTAATATGTAGCCGGAGATATGAGGATTTTTTCATTTTGAGGAAATTCCCATAAAGTGATGTTGAACGGCGCCCGGTGAAAAAAGTCCACAAAAACTTGTCAATATTCCTCCATACTGCTCGTCCGAAGTAATCCGATGGTTTTCAGTGGGCAACGTCCATAATTTACTTAAAACGACTTCATTTAGTATATTCTTTTTAGCATAAACCGTAGCATGTTTTATTTCCTGGATGATGTCATCAAAGTATGGTGGCCACGGTAGACCAAACCATACGGGAGTGCTTACAGTCCCTATCTCTGCCAGTAATACAAGCGTAGAAGAAGAAATACCTCTTTACAGTCCTCTGGGAGCACGAGGAGGACGAGGTTAGCGTCTCCCCAAGTTGGAAATCAGCAGACATTTTTCCATTCGTCTTTCTTTCTTCCTTACTCCCCTCTCGTGTTTGTCCGCAGCTCGGTTGACAGCACAATGTATGGTTTGGTCTATCGTGGCCACCGTACTTTGATGACGTCATCCAGGAAATAAAACATGCTACGGTTTATGCTATAAAAAAATATACTAAATGAAGTCGTTTTGAGTAAATTATGAACGTTGCCCACTGAGAACCATTGGATTGCTTCGGACGAGCAGTATGGAGGAATATTGACAAGTTTTTGTGGACTTTTTTCACCGGGCCCCGTTAAACATCACTTTATGGGAATTTCCTCAAAACAAAAAATCCTCATATCTCCGGCTACATATTAAATATCGAGAAAGTGTTTCAGAGTGTTAATCAGCATGAGGGCGAGTACAAAATGAAGGCACATCACTCTGAGGGCGGAGTTTTCCTTTAATGAGCCGTGATCCATTTTTTACTTCACCTTCTGTGTTAATATGATTCAGAATAAACATTCCCTGGATGTGGTGAATGAGGACCAACCAATCTCTGCAGATTAAGCTGGATTTTGGTAATAAATTCATTGACTTTTTTATAATTATTTTCTGTCATTTACCTCTACGCAGTGCATCCAGAGCTCTGTTTAAGAAAAAGTATTATCCACTGAAGACACACGTTTCATTCATGAGAAAAGTGAGCCTACTCTGGATATCTTTTCGGGAATTCAGCTGTTTTACCCCCCTGTGTTGAGGTCAGATGCCAGAGTCAGCTGCAGAAAGCCCTCCTATCGGAGCAAAGTGTTTACTGGCACCTGTCATCCTCACCTTTCTGAGTAATCTGCTTGCTAACACATGGCTTCTGCTTTCTGTACTCTTAAAGAAACAAAAAAAAATGCATCAAAGCCCTTCGATTAGAAAAGGAAAGACAGACAGAGATTCAATAAATTACAAACGATCCATAGAAGTGATGCAGCCAGTTTCTCCCAGGCAGGAATGTAGCAGGCTGGGCTCCGAGCTTTCAGAGCTTCTTGCATGGAGGTCAGTCTGACTCTGACAGATCTCTCTACACACCACTGAGGCGAGACGCCTGGTCCCTGTCAACGCCACACAAAGCCTGCTAAGCCTGTCTCTTCACTCTGTGTGTGTGTGAGAGCAGACTGTGGTGCAGAGACAATGTGGAAATGCAGTTTGTGTTGAGAAAAGCAGAGCTGGAGCCTTCAGTCATGTCTGTGTATCTATCGTCTGTTTGTTTGCTTTGTGTCTTTTCATCTTTCTTCAACCAAAAGCATCTTTTCAAGAAAAAAAGAGAAAAAAAAACCAAGTCGATAATCAATACAGAAAAAGTCAGCTGCTGTGTGTGTGTATGTGAGTGTGTGTGTGTGCCCACAAATAACTTTGCTGTCCTGAATAGTGAAATGTGACACCTGTGAGTTGTCGGCTGGTGTAAATCAGTTTCTCACAGCAGAAATGAGATAAAACCTCCAAAACCACAAAAACAGATTTTAACAGTAGCTTAATGTAAGTTTTAAACATGATAATAATCCAAATACCCGCGTAATGATGTCATCCTCCATCAATGGATCGAGTTTTTACTTAGAGGAACCATCACTGAAGTGATGAAGATCTATTCTGTTCATTTTAGTGTCTCTTCCTCCTCCTCTCTTTCAGTGCTCTGCTCGCATTGTACAAGGTCAAATATGACAAAATTGATCAGAAATATACTGTTCAGATGCATAAATCACAGCATTTGATCTTAAATTATGTCCAGTAATCCCGTTATGGGAAAACATTGAGTGATCACATCAGGCAGTAGGAAATTTAGTTTGTATTGCAAGTCAAATTTTATCATGAAAAGTAGGTTGAAAAAAAATATATATATATATACTGCTCTCGCAGCAACATTATGTCTGCTGAGCCACAGAATCGTCTTCCTTCCTTTCTGTTTTTCCAGATGAATCATTTTTCCTTGGAATGAACATCCTCTTACAGGAGAAATGAGCAGGATTTCAGCAGGTGATTATTTCTCTCTCCTCTCTTCCTGCAGAAACAAGTTGTTGGCAGAGGGAGAACAGGTTCATCCCCGGTCCGGTGACAGCTGCGCCGCCCGGACCAATAAACCATGACGGCCAGCTCAGAGACTACGGCCACACACACTGACACTGATGTGGTGTCTGAGAGCAGGAAGAACAAGGAAAACAGGAGCAATATGCCGAGCAACACATGCTCTTTTATGTCTTTTTTGTTTTTCATGTCATATCCAAGCTTATTTCTAAAAATACATTTTATACTATTAATTAAAAAATGTACATTTAAATTAAATAGATTATTGGTTATGTGCATTAAGTGATGAAAAAATAAACATAATACTTGTATTTTGTTGGGGGGGCGGGGGTAGGTGTGTATAATTTATTGATATTGTATATCTATAAAAATTTTATGTTTTTCCCACTATACAAGAAAACTGCTTCAAATCCAGCTGCTTTGCCTACAGGTGACCCAGATCTGACCCACTTTTATTAGAGTTTGAACAAACCAGGTCGCTTTTATATGTGCTCCCAAAGCAGATACTTCTATCTCATACTGCATTTCATCTGCCGTTTTATCATTGAGCTGTGACGAATCTCCCTGTTCTGCAGGTGAGCAGGCTGAACATGGCGAGATCAAACGTAAAAACAGCGATCTTTACAAAATTATACCATAACATCAGGTCAAATTTCAAGTCCATCCATATTTCCTTCTTCTGTCAACATGACCCAAATGGTTCACCTGAAAGCAGATGATACCAACGTGTCTGGTGAAAATTCTCTGTTTGTGTAAAATAAAACAGATGTTTGATGTCAATTAACTTGAATAACTTTAATTTCCAACTGTCTAGTGTGTACACTGCCTCTCGCATGATGATTGCTGGGATAGGCTCCAGCTACCTATGACTCTGAAAATGGATAAATTATAATGTTGTAGAGATTCTTTCTTTCTTGTGTTATTAGAATTCAATACAATTAATATTTTAATTTGAAAACAAAGAAAAAATTCAAGATCTGCTAATTTCTTGAAATAAAAATAAAAAAATAAAAAAACGGAATGATCAGAAAATTTTTGATGCCATTTGAGTTATTGTAAAGCAAATGGAAAGCTACAGGACTGCAGAAAAACAACCTGGAATGTGCGCTCTCCCCCATTTGATTGGTCGCCTCCACACTTGTCTGTGTCAGACAAGCTTGGAATTCTTTGATGGAAAAACCTGTTATTTGACACGTTTTCTTCTTTGGTTGAAGTATCACGATTGCTATTCCAAGTATGTCCCACAGCAGGTTGAATTGGTTTAATCGACATGAATGCGTTAGCAGCATGGTTTCATGCAGGTCTATTGTCAGAAAAACATGTAAAAAATGGAGTTCTGCTTCTTTAAATTCCTACCTTCCTAAGATGTTAGATAGCTTTCCAAGTTAACCGTGTTATTCTCCAGGACACACAGAGTGTAATTTCAGCTTAAAGCAAGTTTTAGAGTTTCATTTTTACCAAAACAGAAATGCATGCCAGTGTGGCACCAACATTTCCATGGTTATAATGAGCAACAGTCAGAAAAGTAAACCACAGACCACAGTCTAGGACACACAGACTTACTGTACAAAACCCTGCACTCGCTGCAGTTTTAATGCTTGGTTGGCTAACACTGAGCACGCTGACTCATTCAAGCATTAAACAAGACTGGAGCGGTGGTCTGCACTCATATCTTTGGACGGACAGACCACTGGAACGCATACAAAGACTTTTACATGCTGTTTGGAAACAGGACAGCTGCTACGGTTACGGTCTCTTCAGCGCCTAAAGAGAGATAAACCTTGACTTGACTGGACTCGCAAACATCGTCCAAGTCAATTGCTCTGATCTTCACTCACGTAAAGCGCAGCACGTTTCAAAGTAACACACATCAGATAAAAAGTCTTTAAGGAAGTAAGCAGGATGATGAACTGATGGTAAACACAACAAAAAATAAATACGTCCATCCCTGTGTGTTCGCTTTAAGGCCATTCGGACATTTACAATTTTATCAAACTGGACTTTTTCTCATCAGAATTCCTTTTTCTTTCCTCCCCCCTGCATCATTGATAATTCCAAAACAGCTGCTAGCACAAACACCTTCCCTCTCAGAGGTGTTTAATGGTGGTTGTAATGTGAAAAAAAGAGGGCTGCTGCTGTTTAAGATAATCAGCAGCGATAAAGAGCAGCAACCCACAGAAGCTGGTGGTGCGCTTCCAGTGCTAAGAGGCCCAGCGGTTGCGAGTTTTCCTGCCACAAGGCTGTGGGGAATTCCTGGCTTTCCAGTTGTTTAAACGATGGCAGGCAGGAAATGAAGCATGCTGGGGTGAAGAATGCAGTAAGAGGGAGCGAGGGAGTTTTGAAAATTGACTGATGTTAAAGAAAGCTAACGTCCTTCCATGATGAAAACAAGTTAAACGTTACTAACCAGGAACAGGAATGCTGAGGGTCTGCTCGTCTGAATTCCCTCCAACATCCAGCATATTATCCACAATGAAGAGGAAGAAAAGTTCAGTTAATCCCGAATCTGATCCAAGTGGGCTGGGTTTCTGCTCCAGGGCGTCCAGATGAGAAGTTCCCCCAGAATGAAGAAGTCGCTGACCAGCTCGCTTTAATCAGGGAAGGAGTGTGTTCTCTCTCTGTTCGCTTGTCTGTCTGTTCTTTGGCTCCAGCGAGGTGTGTATTCATCAGTGTGTGTGTCAGAGTGTGTTGCCTCCTCATTTCCTGACTGGATGTGCTTCAGGGCTCCAGGCGGGCAGGCTGCTCAGGAACACATGGCCATCCCCTACTCTGCCAGGGGTTCCGCATTCCTCTCTCACACACACACACACACACACACATCTCCCCCTGTTAGTTCTCTCTGTGACCCTTCCCAAACCTCCTGCTGCTCATAGTACTCCAACACACACACACCGGTTCTTTACAAGGCACCTATTACTCCCACCCTCTACTCAATTATCAACTGACCCATGCTAGATGGCACACATAAAACACAAACACACGCGCGCATTGAGGTTCCTGATACACAGCCCTCTAAGCTCTCGGCTACAGTTGGTCACTTGTTGCTGTTCATGAAACAAATCGACATAAAAATCTTGCATTTAGTTTCGGTTCTGCTTACTGAAGGCAACACTGGAAGTGAAAAACGCTGAGGAGCAAGACACTAAGTTTCTAACTGTGCACGCCACACATGCACAGTTTTAAAATGCGGTAGCAAATAAAGAAAAAAACTGATAAAAATAATGGTCACTTATTTTTAAACAAATAAAAGCCCATGAAGAGCAGAGATCTTCCCCAAGCAGCTCGTTCTCACCCGGATGATGATTTTCACACTATGGTTTAGTATTAGATTCCTGGATAGACTGATAATTATATCCCCGAACGCGGAGTGTCGGGATAAAATGGTTTCATCACAACCTCCGCCGCTGCTTCTACTGTCGAAGGACCTTTTTGTGAACGCGATAACTCAAACAGTTTTGAGAATTCGGAATTGTTGGAATTGGAATTTGACACTCGAGTACCCGTTTAGGTCCCCAAGAAGACGACCTGCATCGAATTTCAGTATTTTAGGGTTTAAAGTTTCCTCACTAGGTGGCACTATATGTACGAAAAAACCCAATTTTGTCTCCATCTCTGGAACTATTTACAACTGAATTTTGATACTCAATATACTGGTTTAGGTCCCCAAGAGGACAATCTGTATCGAATTTCACGATTATCAGATTTATAGTTTTCCCACCAGGTGGCGCTTTATTCATGAAAAATCAGATTTTGGCTATATCTCTGGAACTATTTCTATCATTGACCTCAAAGTGCAAATAAAAAGGTTATGACCTCAGGATGCACCCTGTCCTGATGCCATACCAGGCTGGTTCAAAGTTTCCACACCAGGTGGAGCTTTATGACTGAACACGTGCGTCTTTATATAATTGAATTGTGTCTATTGGAGGATTGAGGGTGTTTGAGGATTTACACCTAGCCCCCGCTTCCGATGGCATAAGCTTTGTTAATCAACAGAGTCAGGGTTATAATGTGGTGTTGCTGCATGTTTATATTTAAATTTGTTCTCTTGCAGTGAAAAACTTCCAAAGATCCCATATTTTATGCTGTCCCAGATCATAGGGTCCAGAATTTTGCCAGAACTCAAATCTATCTCTGATATCTTATAAACCCTGTTTGGGAATATCTCCTGCAATTTTTGGCCAAGCAGTTAAGAGTTAAATGCATATGTACTGATTATTGCCCTATCAAGCAAAGCAAGATAAATAAAACCCTTCAATAAATTCTTGAATCCAGATGATGATACACATCTGTTCCAAAATTTAATGGACTCTACGTTAGACCACGACACATCCTCTGTTAAAAAAAATAAATAAAATAAAATCATAAAAATTTGTCTGGTAGTTTTTGTGTGATGTTGCAAACAGACAAATAAAAATCCACACTTCCTTGGCAGAGGTACGAAGCTGTCCAGAGGTGAGTTTGGCATTTTATAACCTGTAAAAATAGCTCACAGTGAGAATGGAGCATCTTTTAGTTCACGATTCTCTGAATGAACAGATGGAAATTGTGGCTGAAAAGACTGAGCACTGCAGAAGTT
Organism: Pseudomugil tenellus; assembly: GCA_037177515.1. Taxonomy (NCBI): domain Eukaryota; kingdom Metazoa; phylum Chordata; class Actinopteri; order Atheriniformes; family Pseudomugilidae; genus Pseudomugil; species Pseudomugil tenellus. The sequence continues at coordinate 16,476,533 of JBAMHX010000017.1, read as the reverse complement.
CCCAGGAGAGGCAACAGGCCCTCATTGTCTCTGAGATTGTTCACAGCATCGTGCAATAAATGGGGCGAAAATTAGCGTGCCCACAAGCATATCCTATTTCCATCACTGCTGATTGGTGATGTAGTGCAGATAAATAACCCATAACGACAGTGAAGGCATTTAACGCTGGAATGAATCCACTGGGTCCCTTTTACCACTGACGGTAGCAGTCTGATGTAAAACTGACTTTCAAAGTGTTTTTTCTATACTTATAAAATTTAAATAAACACAATGTCTTTTAAACGGCCATATTTTGAGTTCTTTTGCACATTAATCACGCAGCAATAAATCCATTTTAATCCCTTAATACATGACTGACACTTAACCTAAACCAAATGCCTAACATTGTATCCTCAAAGACCCAAAGCATGTTATTCCTTTCCTCAAGGTCAGCATCCTAACTGCAGACAGTGAGCTACAATCTACAAACTAACGCGACACATGGGAAAGCTGGAAAAGTTGTCCATGTCTTCTACTAGGTATTTATCTAAAGTGGGATTTCCTTTGACAGAATTCCCAGGCTGGAAGGAAATAATATGATTATATGGTGATATTTGGAGAGTTGTGTCAGACCATACTTCAGACATCATTCCCAATTTAAGACCAACACCCTTTAACAATACATAACGTGAAGCCCCTTTTCCTCAAAATATGACTAAATAGACTATATCTGCACCCGTCCTTTCTGTTTTTGGCATGAGTTTCCTCTGTTTCAGTCCAACCATAATACCAGAGCAGAGCTGAAGGCCAACCTCATCCAATCACTGTCACAGTTGTCACCATTAAAATCAATTTCAGTGTTTAAACAGGTGCAACACCTCAGTGAAAGGGATTTCAAGTCGTTTTTGGCACTGAACAATCTGCAGACTACAAGAGGTATTTTTGTTAAAATATGTGCTTATCGAATAAGTAAATGTTGGCGTCCAGTAAGCTCCACCTGCAGTACTTTTCTCTTAGGTACCCGACATGCTGCTACCATTGTCTCCTGCCAGCTGGATGGTGTCTGGATGTATTGGAATCTCTTTCAGGCCTCATAATGGATGAATCTACCATGAATATGTATTAAATTAAGCATGAACTTGAAGTTTATAACAATTTGGTCAAACATATAAGGTATTAAAAGACTTTCCTGTAAGTTTTTTGCAAATCCAACTCTACTATAGTCTCTATTGTCACCAGCTTCTTTTTAAAAAAAATGCATTATTTACCACGAAGCAGATCTGATTAATCTTGATGCAGCAATGTTTAGAAACTTTGCAAAGCAGGAAGCCATTTGAGGGGGACCTTTTTCACTGCTGCACCACTAAAGATGCAGCTGTATTATTAGAGATGTTGAGTGGTGAAAGCAGAGAGAGAAAGATCAGACAGTGAAGTTGTAGCAGATGATTGGGGATCTTGGTTCACGTTGCCAGTGAGCCCCATGCTGTTCATATAGTATGGAAGCAAATGGATCATTCAGTAAATTAAAGAGAATATGGGATGTACAGAATGATGAAAAGCTCACTGCATCAGCTGCATTAGAGAAAACCACTTTAGGTTTAAACAACAAAGGAAAAACAGAGAACAACACTGCAGAAATGTAAAGCTGGCGTAATTTTTACTTGCGGTGAACAAGCCGACTGCAAGGAAAGGACATTTTCATTCTGGGAAAATGATGACATCGTGTTTCTTCTATGTCCTGAATTATTTTTTTGTTATCAGTCTTAGTGAGCAATTATTGTAACTGTGTGACATGTTCAGGCACTTTGGCCCATCAGTAAAGTGAAGGGTTGCAGCAAGCCGAGTCAAAGGAAGATCATTTTCTTTTTTGCAGAATTCCCGCACCAAGCCTAACCGAGTCCCCCAAAATATTCTGGTATGAATGTCACCTTCCTCATCCTAAAACACTCGACTAGGTGTCAACTTAGCTAAAGCAGTGTTTCCCAGTGCTGGTCCTCAGGACCACCTGCCCTGCATGTTGTAGATGTTTCCAACTTCAGTAGAGCTGCACAATTTACTGTTTCAGCATCGTCATTAGTGCAATAGTCACATTGCAGGTCCTGCAATGTAGGAAGCAGATAAACTTATGTTCATTTGTCCATCCGTCCATCTACAGCCTGCAATTGACAACGAGGAGCTCGTCTATTTCTATTTATGACTAGTCCTATGTGGGCAGTTGTGACACAACATAACAGAAGGAGACATTTACTTAGGTCCTAGTACCATAAATACAAGTAAACGATACGATCAACTCTAATCCAGATAAAAACCATACTTGTAACATTTCAAAGCAGTAAGATCAGGTTCATTGTCAATAAGATGGCAGGTGTGCAGAATAAACAAGGCCTATGCTGTCAGAAGTGAATGCTAGAGGTATATCCCCAAACGCCCTCAATCCTCCTATTTGCTAAACTTCAAATGTACACAATACAATAATATAAACCTGCATATGTTCAGTCACAAAACTCCACCTGGTGTTAAAACTTTGAACCAGCCCGGTATGACATCCGGACAGGATGCATCCTGAGGTCATGACCTTTTATTTGAACTTGATTTGAGGTCAATGAGACAAATAGTTCCAGAGATATAGCAAAAAATCAGATTTTTTTTGTGGATAAAGCCCCACCTGGTGGAGAAACCATAAATCCAAATTACGTGAAATTTGATGCAGGTCGTCAGGTATGCTGAGTCTTAAAATCCAATTGTAAAAATTGTTTGAGTTCTCGTAATCACATGAAGGATATCCGACGGCGGCGGCGGTCAGGGAGAAACCATCATATTCCCAACACTCCCCGTTCGGGGATATAATTAAAATGCTATTCAAGTCATGTATTAAAAATTCCTATATTTTTTTCAAATTGTGATATATATATCACAGAATTAGAAAATAAATTGCAATGTCAGTTTTTATCCAACATCGTGAACTAAGCTCCAGCACATATGACTCAGATTAACTCTGGTAACGTTAAATTCTTTGCAAGGCTTTAATTTCAGGTGCATTTAATTATGAAAACGTGTAAAACATGCAGGGCATTGATCCAGAGACACAGTCTACTACAAAACAGCAAGTGGTGGATCTAGATAACCAATGCCATCAAAATATAACCATCCAAGGACAAAGTCGAAGTACCGTGGATAAAGATGGATTCAGGGTTGTGATTAAGAAAACGTCAACATTAAGATATTTTCTTTTTTTCCAACAAACTATTCTCGGCTAATGTACTGCTGAATGTTCATCTGAATTAGTGAAGAATATGGATAGCCTTTAGTTATGAATGGGGAAAAATAATGTCAAATACATTGAAACTGGGGTAAATTAGAAAAATAGTGCCCAACACCAAGATGAACCTGAAAGGTTTCAATCTGTGGTCATAGTATCCTGAACCCTTCAGCTTATTGTTGTTTCCATACTCCAACAAACCTGAATGGCATTAAGGCTTCATTTTAAAGAAGCTGCTGATCAATTTGATTTGAATCAGGTGTGGTGGAGCAGGAAAACAACAAAAAGCTAAAAAGGATACTAGCCTTCTAGGATTCCTGCTTTTCAGGGAACGTAAGAGGAACTCTACATGCAGTAGTTCCCTTACTGTCCTGAAAATTGATGAAAACTGTATAACGTATTGCTTGAGTATCACCATCGCAATGTGCATGTGTCACTTCACAATGTAAGAAGTGAACAAACTTGATGTTCTCTTTCATTTCCAGGGTGGCAATAAACAAACATTTGTCATAAAACGCAATCCGCGTTTACACATAGCAAAAGAAAACATGTACTCAGGACCGAGCACAATGTCTGGAGGAGTGCAGAACCATGGAAAGTCCGATTCAAGTCATCTGGTGAGAATTCTGCTATTTTTCACATCATCATATATTATATGATCACAATGTCAGATTTTTTTCCAGTATCATGCAGCTGTGTTGTACAGCTAACATGAGCAGGAACAGCTTAACCCTTTACGTACCATAGTAGGAATTGCAAGTGTTACTTTGCATTAACATAGTAGGACTTAATGGAACCATAAATCATGTAAGACTTTGAGCCCAATTTTCACAAAGCTCACAGATACACTGCAGTCTCGGTTCAAACATGTGTCAACCCTGTCGGATGTTCTGGAGCCAGTCAAAGAAAATAACACCAACATACGAGGTGAGCATTAAAAAAAAGCAGGAAATTACTGAGGATTTGGTTAAATGTTGGTTGGAACATCCACCCTGGTTTTCCCGGTGTGCATTATTATGAGGAACTCAACAAAAAGAAGTCATGGAGCGAAACGGCCACTTTTCTTGTACAGCTGTGTGCAGAAACCGTTTGTATCAGCAGGAGCTGCCTCCATCATACTGCAGGATTAATGACGACAGGAAGGGAAACTTGTCTGACAAGGCCGAGATTCAGGTATACTTTTCTCTCATTTAAAAAAAAAAAAGTGAAAACATGACACGAATCTGCTCCAAACAGCTACAAATCTGCATTAGTGTGTTCCCTTACACATCAGTACACACGTCTTCTTGCTTTACAGGTGTGTCACACAAAGCGTTTATCATCTTGCAGATGAACTAACACAGATATCGTATCCTCCATCTGACAACTGCCGAGACAAAGCAGCTTCATGTGCCATGTCAGAGAAATTCCACATCAGCTCGCTGCACATAACACCTCCTAATGTCACCCCACCATGACATTGGTCTTTTGCCTTATGTGTGTGTGTGTGTGTGTGTGTTTGGTACATACCAGCACCGTGCCAGGTACATGTGCTCCTTAACGAAGACTGATCCCGAGAGCAGGACATACCAACAAGTAGCGATGCTGTCTGGGCTGGAACAGAGAGAAACAAGAGAAGTGTGAAGCGCTGGACAGCTGAAGGTCCAACATGTTTGGAGGAGTTTCTGGGTTTTTTCAGGAGCAGTTATTATTTTCCATCAGTTACAGCTATTCCTCAAACATACAGGAAGCTTTTTTTTAAAGCAAAAGAAAAGACAAAATTAGGTAAGTGGCATAAAATGATGGTAATAAGCCATCTGAGGCATTAAAGAGCATCTGTTTCTGACAGTCTGGCATTTCTGATTCTGTTTAAATTACCTGCGAAGTCACTGCTGGCAGGAATGTGGCAACTAATACACAACAGCAGCCTCTTTGCCACAATCAAAACATTCATACTCACTGATACACCAGCAATGTCGACACTGGAGGCAAGTAGGGTGAAGCCCGAGGACACAACAACAGATGACTGGCAGAAGTGGATTTAAACTGCTAACTTTCCAGTCCACCTGCTCTAAGCACATGAACCATTTGTAGAGGAAATTCATGTATTAGCTTAATTACCTTGCTCTTAATGTCTAGCTGAAAGGTTTGACTATAAGGCTC
>JBAMHX010000017.1:16459774-16471053 GCA_037177515.1 Pseudomugil tenellus | reverse complement strand
AAAAAAATTGTATTGAATTTACATTTGTTTTCTGTTTCCAGTGATGAGGGTAATGACAATATCCATAATTGGGATAACCTCCACCACTTAGATTACTGTCACCAAGTGCAGTAACCACTTTGTTTCAAGAAAGTTCTTATTAAAAGATTTCTTACCTCTATGATTAAACAAATGGTGTTTGAACTGGGACACTCTGAATAAGTATCCCATCAAGTTACTACTCATCTCAACTAACAAATCCCACTGACACATTTCATGGGACCTTTAATATAAGTCTGAAAAAAAATTAACAATTAAGTTATTGTTAATATTTCCGAAAAAAAAACTTGACAAGTGCTTTATGATGGTTCTTATCTATTCTTTTATTTAAAACATTAATAACAAGGTACACACAATAAATTCACTCAGCTGCTTTAAAACAATTGTTATTATATTGATAATCATGATCACACTAGTTTTATATTTCCATCTCATTCGGTCTATTGTTATATTAGTGACTGTTACAGGGAATATATGCAAAATCCACTTTTTTAAGCCCTTAAATACCTGTTTTTGTCTTTTTCGAGCATTCCAGAGTGCAGAAAAATTTAATTCATTCACTTCTGGTGCAGCATATAAATCTTATTATTCTTTTTGGGTCATATTTTTCAGTCTGTTTAGTTTTCTCCACTCTCTATTATGTTTTTCTTTCTATTACGTCACTGTATTTTCTGCGGTTCCACCAAATATGGTCATGTTATTTTTTTAAAAACATTCCCTGGCGATCGTTTGCAGCCAATATGTTCAGGGGGCGGAGTAGAACGGAGAAAAATACACGCTGTAACCAGGAAGGGTGAAATGTCTGTTCAGATTTAAAGAGACAGCGTCAAATCGAGCTGCTCTCATTTAGTGTAAAGAAACACCTCAGAACAGGGGTTAAGAAAGGGTGTGTGGAGCTATACTAACAATGATTTCAGACCAAAATACTGCAGTTTTACTTTATATAAACCATAGATGAATGATTTACATGGGAAAAGGAAGGTTTCCTTTAAAGTTTAAAGTTTTACTATTTTAATATTGCGAAATCCTGTTGATTTGTAAATCTGATTTTACTTAATGTTTTTGTGTATATTGATTTTCCTGAAATGCCTTTGTCTGAAGGGGAGGTCAGCACAACATCATGGACTCCAAGAAAAACCAAACCAAACTGGAGCATCGCAACACAAAGGAGAGGTGACCGATGTCTCTGTTTTCTTCATTTAGTATCATCAGTTTAAATCCATTTTTCCATGCACTAAGGATTTAAAAAAAGATCATTTTTAATCGGATCGAGATTATTGTTCTTGATTCTGAATTGTTTCAAAATTTCCAAGAGTCAATTTTTTTAAGACTTAAAAAATTAATTGCTTGACAACTTTTTAAAGGTACTTCTAGGTGACAAAGACATGTTAAATTTTGCAAGGTTAGCAAAATTTAAACAATTTTTTGAAAAAACATCTGGCTTTAAGAGGAACAGCATTAATTAGCATCTTTTGTTCGCATTGTCACCCTAAGAGTTGTAAGATTCACATCCCTACTGCACACCATCTATCAAGTAATAAGGGCACATCAAAGTATCCTTTAGTATAGTTGCATTATAAATTCTAGTATGTTACCGGTTATGTTTGGGACTGAGTCCATTGTGTTTTATTTGTGCAAAATGGCCAGTCATATAAAAATGTGATTTGAGGATTACTGTAATGTTTTTTCTATCTTTAGGTAAGCAAAATGTGACAAAGAGAAGCTGGACTCCAGAAGAATGTGCTGCAGTGCAAAGGCATTTAAAGAAATTTATTATGATCAATCAAGTTCCTGGTAAGAAAGACTGTGAACAGTGCATCTGTGCAGAACCTGAAGCCCTAAAAGATAGAGACTGGAAAGCTGTCAAATTTTTTATAAAAAATCGAATAACTGCAATGAAAAGAAAAATGCTGTGAGAAGCAGGAAGAAAAAGGGGGTTGATGAAAATGTTCTTTCATCCTTTTTGTGTTTTGAGTTTTGGAATACTTTAAAAATGTTCTACCACAAAAAATTGTGTTAAGTGCATGGTTTCTACTAAAAGTGTTCTACTAAATGCATTTCAACAGACAGAATGAAACCAATCGTATTTTGATTGACAAAAAGTTTGTTTTCTTTGGTGAAAAGTCTGTAAGAAAACTCAGATCATTTATACTTTTAAACTATAAAAACAAGTACTTATTCAATTTCAACAGACCAGATCAAGCAGATGGAGATTTTATTTTAAGATGTTTGCATATGCTGGATTTATTTTCTCTTTTATAGAAGGTCTGGAAGAAAACTCTATCTATGCAGTTTAAAATGGTTGCACTTAAAAATTGAAATGCAGTTGTTACTCTGTAAAATTTGCACACACTGATAAATATATTCAGCTGAGTACAAAATATTTTGTTGAGTTAATTTCTGGTGTGTTTATTACATATGGGACTCTTTTGCCCAAAAAGAAAGGGGTAAATGAATAGATGTAAAATCGAAAGGATTTACTTTAGAATACAATTTCCTAAAGGCTGCACAGTGGTGGTTAGCGCTGCAGCCTCAGAGCAAGAAGGTCGCTGGTTCAAGCCCTGGATGGAGTTTGAGCAGAGGGGGCTGCTGGTTTGAGATTGAAGTGGGGGGTTCGAACAGTGGCCTTTCTGCGTGGCCTTTCTTGCATGTTCTCCCTGTGTATACTTGGCTTCTCACCAGGTACTTCACGTTCCTCCCACTGTTCAAGGACATACATGTGCAGTGAATTGCCACTCTAAATTCTCTAGTGTATGTGTGTATGATTGGTGGTCTGTTTCTCTGTTGGCCCTACGATGGACTGGGAACATGGCCAGGGTGTGCCCCTCCTCCCACCTGATACTTGCTGGGATAGGCTCCAGCCCACCCATAACCCTGATTTGGATTAGGTTGTACAAAAATTGATGGATGGACAATTTTCTGACGCAAACCTACAGTCAAGTGAACAAGGTGACAGATGATTAACAAAGGTAAACATGTCAAAAAGGGATGGTCCCTGCTAAGATATCAAAATTGGAAAGTGTGTATCAAGGTGGACCTTATAAGGACAGTGTGTTAAAGATGGACCCCACATTTGACAAAAAAACTGGTATGTGTTAGGATGGACCTCACAAGTGCTTTATGTTAGAAAGGGACCCCAGAAGTGACCAAAAAACGGCCATGGACAAAAAAGTATTAAAAACTGCTTTTTTTAAAGTGATGGTAATTATTGAGATTTTTTTTTAGCTATGCCTGATTTTTTTCAGAGCTGTAGAACCACTGGAAAGGGTGGACCCCACAATTGGGTTAAAAAAGTTCGGGCCTCACAAGGGAGTTAAACCAGTATGTGTGTGTGTGTGTGTGTGTGTGTGTGTGTGTGTGTGTGTGTTTATCCGATGCTAAATTAAACCACTGAGTGTCTAATGTGATTCTACTGAGCATGATAATGCATCAGCGACATGTGCAGCTTCTGTCTCATCCTTTCATCCATCTCCGTCCTCCCTGCATCTCTCATTTCCACCACGTCTCAGCCTCCTGCGTCTGTCTTCGACCTTTTTTCATTCCTTCCCTCAGCTCATTTCTCATATCACCTCTCTTGTCATCACTATTTTTATGTTCCTTCTGCCTTTTTAGTATATCCACATCTTGTTTTCTCTCCTCTGCAAGCGTCCCTCCTCCCATTCACTATACCTCCTTCCAGTTTTCAACTTGCTGTCACTTCCTACTTTCTCATTTCATCTCATTGTCAACACCCTCCACCTTTCCGCAATATCCATTTCCTCTTTCTCTGCTCCGTCATTCAGTCCTCACCCCCTTATGTCTACTCAGCTCACTTCTTGATAAGGTTTGCTTTATTCCTGCTCAGTACACCAAAATGATTTCTTTGTACATCCATGTCCATCACATGACTTACACCTCACAACAGAGAGCCAGAAGTGGAGGCAGGTGAGTCATCAAATGCCATCTTAAAATTGAACATGCAGACACCTCCATCAGGAGTTGAGGGGTTAACATGTGCAACTGGTGTTGTGGATAGTTATTTGGCAGATATGGACCTCGATAGACGGCTCAGAAAGCAGAAATGTTTTATTACAAAATCAGCATCATGTTGGACAGAGTTACAGAAGCTTATATGCTAGCAGTGGGATATATTTTTAGAGACTGAATCAACGTTCATATTCTCCTGGTGACTTGCTTGTGACTTATCCAAAGATTAAACAGATACTAGATAGTCTGATATTAATAAAGTCTGTGTGGTCAGCATGTGCTGTTCACCGTGTTGAGGGTAAAACTAAATATGTTCATCTGAAACACATTGGGGGAGATTTCTGACCCCAACACTGGAAGGTCTTTAACTCACAATAACCCCAAAGTCAGATGTTACTACAAATGTTTGTGCCATATCTGCAAGATTTTCAAAGAAATATTTGGCCAATTTAGGAAATGGTACAGGATTGTAGAGGAATTTCATGTATTAGCTTAATTATCTTGTTCTTAATTAATGTCTAGCTGAAAGGTTTGACTATAAGGCTCCTAAACTGATGTCATTCTGACCTTAGTAAACCATCTGCAAGGCCGGCGTCCTTCCATCAGGGAAATGTTTAGGCGAGGCCTCGGTTTTGTTGTCATAGTCGAAGACTAACACACATGACTAAAGTCTTTAAACCAAAGCTGCCCTATCTGACTGGGGCAGAATAGTTCCAGACTTCTGTGTGGCGACAGATCTCTGGAGAGATTCTCGTATAACGTCGTATCATGTCTGTATGTCTTAATGTTTTTTTTGTTTTAATGTTTAATGTATGTTCAACTTCTTTTATTCTTCATTATTAAATTTATATCCTTCCCAATCTGAAGAAACCAGTGTCCTCATCCTTGACAGGTATAACGATCATCTACAGGATGAAGTTTTTCCCTCATTTTTAACAAATCATGCTGAATCCCACTAACATCCAAACCTAATCAAACTTGAGTCACATGAACATGGGGACCAAACATAATCCATCCTTTCTGGCAAATCTCTCTTTAATATATAATGACATTAAAGCTAATTTATTATGTTTCAAAAGATAAGAGCTTGTATTTCTGAACCTCTTGAATGTTTTCAATCATGTCCTGAAATGTGATATTCACACAATACCCACATAAGTTACACAGATGTTTTCGTCATTTATCATCTCCAGAAAATGACATTTATGAGTAGCAAAAGTATGTGAACAATCAATAAATGTCAAATTAATAGTTAGATGGTTTCCATCATTGTGAGAGCTGTGGGTTGCAAGGCCGCGTTTCACTGAGAGACCAGATATCAGTCCAAGTCTGGTCTTTACAAACCTGGTACAAACAAAATATATTTCACAAGTGTTGATGCTAATCTGTCTGGAAAATGTCACAAAACCATCTCTAGACCATCAACTGCACCAATTCATATTCAAGCAGGCAAACAGGGGACAATGAAAACCATGGTCTCCTCTCGTACCCTCTTTAGGAAAGGTTACCCAACATGTCAAGAGCAGCTAAAGGCCTCACTCGTACTCGTTAATATCTGTTGCCAAGACAACAATAGTGTATCAACCACAACTGTAAGGGTAGAAACCAAACAGAACTGCTAGCGATCAGTTCGGGGCGTTTAAGCTGAAGAAAGATATCCCAGGTGTGAAAGCTTAGTCCTGCTTTGCTGCATCTGGGCCAGGAGAGAAGAATCTGAAACTATTTTCTAAAAACATGCCAACGAAATCTTAAAGAAAGTGGATCAAGGAGCACAACAAAAATTTAGACATGCAAATTACAGTACCAATCACATTTTAAGAACGATAAAGTGTTTTGCTAAGGATGAATAAGTGTAGTGACCATAATCCCATAAAGATGCTGGAAAAGGATGTGAACTTAGGAGTTCAAGCAAAACTCCAACAATGTTGTGTAAAGAGCAACAAGCGAACAGCTATCAAAAAAATGTTGTTTATTTCACCTTTTTTTCAGCTTTTAGACTTTGGTTGAGAGTCTGCTGATGTTGTCACTTGTCAATATGTCAAATTCTGCTCCGTACGATGCTGACGAGAGGCGATTGTTTGTGTCTTCAGGAGTTAGACAGCGTAACGCCAGCTGAGCTGGTTGATCACGTGAATTTAAAAGACTAGTCAATGCAATGTCGTCTATGATAGTTTAAAAAAACCTGTTTTTACCATAACCAGATTCACGAGGCTACACTCATTTCACCTTTAAACGTGACTGCTCTCACTCACCACAGATGAACTCTTGCTACCTTCTGATAACACAAAAAAATCCTGTGATTGCGAAGCAGGACAAACGATAAAGGAAAACACTCAGAGTAAATTCATCAGATCAAAGGTTAGCGAGCGAGCTTGTACTTACTAAAACAGGATGTGGTTGGCCTCATGTCGCTCATACCTGGCTGAGGTACACATCGACCTGCGAAAGACAGGCAAAAACAGGGTTTTTTTTCTTTTTGTCTAATTAAAAAGAAACAACCTCAATATGTTTCTCGCTCCTTCCACCCATCACAAGTATAATCCTTTTACTTCATCAGAAGGAGCTCATCTCACCCCTTTTAGAGAACATCTTAACTATCTGTCAGCTTGATGTGTTAAGATGACTCGCTGCTTATTGCTCATGTTTCTGGGTGTTAAATAAAGCAAACCAAAAAAAACATTTGAATACAGGTTTGTAAATATAAATCAGACTTGTAGGTCCATAACTTAACAAAAGGTTGCTCTCTGTGCTCCCACAGAAGAAGCAGTCTGTCTATATCTGTTGTTTTCTCAGAAACCACTGTTAAAATGTTCCCGCCACATTACAGAGGCAAACTAAATAAAAGTCCACTGCGGACTTAAAGCAAAACACGTCTTGTAAAAGTATTTACATGTCTAACAATTTATTTAGGTTTAAGCTTTACCGTTCAGGGGATATTAAGTGAAGAAACTAACTTTTAATCCAAAAAAAATCACCACAATAAAAACCTGTTTGGTCAAATAAAACATTCATACGGAAATGAGGCCTTTAGGGATTCTTCCAATTAATAAACCTTGAATTTAACCAAGTTAAGCACAAAAATACACGAGATATTTCTCAAATCTTTAAATACCATCGTTCTGAGGCTAGATGACAAGAACAGACCTTAGCTGATGTTCCCTGAGATGGGAGAGGACGTCCATGTGGTAAAGTTGGCAGTAGATGGTGTGTAAGTCCTGCAGGACATAAAGAAGAATCAGTACGTATGAAGAACGTAACACACACACAAAAATCTGCACATATGAAGACAGACCGCATGCCATGCCGACTCCTCTGCTGCTACTTAAAGTTTTACTCCAGTTTTAAACCATTTAACTGCATGGACATATTTTCGGCAGGTTTGGTGTATTGTTTTGGTGCTTTTAAACGAGTGGCTCTTGTGAAGAGCAAGATGTCCCAGCACTGTATAAAACACATCAAATGCTGCAAACTGACAGAAGCCACTTGGCCAATGCCAGGCACTGCCTATCAAGTCGACACCCTCAAAGCCAAAACATGACAGCAGTCAGACACTCAGCCATGGCCTTAAAATAGTACTCTATCAGGGCCAGCTGTCTAAACATTTAGAGGATGACAGGGGATGTAGGTGACAAGAACGGCCTCATAAGCACGAGTGGGATCAAACAAACAGTGTGGCTATTAAGGCAGTCAGGTGGCTACCTCTATGTAGCAGGTGCAGTGGACAACAAAGATGCACATGTTTTACCATTCAGAGTAAAAAAAAGAGGCTGCTGCTGCTTATTTTTACCCATGTCAATCAGCTTTGCAACTAATTCAGTCTGTGTTAATTCTGCAGCTGAAGACTAAGATACAACTTTTTTACCTTCCTGTGATGGCAGAGTGAGCTGCGACTCACGTACACAAAGGTCTGGCAACTTTCTTTTTTATTTAATAGTTATTTATGTTAAAACTTGAAATAAATCACATTTTATTAAGTTTGCTAGGTGGTTAAAAGAGTCCCTGTTGTGCTGAAACTCATTAAATAGGGCTAAGGCATAATTGGACTCTACCACTAGATGGGTTTAGGATTTTCTATCGTTTGGTTTCTTGGTACTTTGGGTTTTACTTTATTTGCAGATTTTGTTTTTGATTTCCCTTAATAGGTTATCTGTAACCCAACAGATTAGTGAAGTTGTTTTGTCTGTTTAAATTAATTAATGTTGTAGTCTACCCCCCTTTTGTGCCAAAAATGGCCTGATCAGCCTATGTATACATGTGCATCTGTATGTGTGTCTGTTCAGAAGATCAGTTAGTGTTTCAGTTTCCTTTGTTCATGCGCATGTTGGCGTTTGGTTTTGTTGACCTCTTTTATTACAGTTAACAATTTGCTTAAAAATACATTTAGGTATTTTTTTCTACAAACATCCCTGTTCCTTTTCTTGTGTCTCTGCTCGGTCCCTCACACTTCCAGGTCATTCTCCAAACCAGAAACTATTAGAAGTTGACTGATGCCTTTTTTTCTACAGCTGATCTTTTACACCTTTGCAAACAACGACTAACACATGTAAACTTTTTACATTGTTGGATTTTAAAGATATCGTGATGAATGTAGGAGGAAACAATGTAAACTCTTTTGCATCCATTTCTTTATACCATGACTAATGTATGAAAAACATTAACCAGTCCACCTCTAAATGGTGTCATGCTACAGCGACTAGCCTTCTGCTAGAGACAGAAATAAATGCCACCATATGCTGCTGATACGACTGATATCAATCTAAAACCATTTACCAAGTTCAACTAAACTTGGAACTTCTTTTTTAAAGCGCAGTCTGCATGTTCACACGTTTCCTTCAAAGGACATTTAAGTAAACGTTGATCATGAAGACCACCGACATAACGTTATTATTACTGCACATTTCTAAACAGCAATCAAGAGCCATCTGGTGTTCCTTGAAGGTTGCATCAGGCAGGATTTTATAGCTCAATCTGCATCAATCCTCATACCAGATACTCCAGAACCTCTTCAGACTAACTGGTCGGAGCTGTTCTGGTGGAATTAGGAAGACCTATATTATATTTGTGTTTCCTGTTTAATACTTAATGTTCAGCTGGTGTTCTCATTGGACCACAATGTTCACAGTGTCGTTTAGCCACCGAGAAGCTGAATTACATCTATTTTAAACTAAATCCGAAAAATGCTTCCCCAACAATCATCCTCGTTTTGGATGAAACCAAGTCATAGCAGCAGCTTAGCACAAATACACAAAAAACAGCCCAGATGCTTCAATCCAAAACTCATAAATCTGAGAGTCTCTGGAGGACAAAATCCAAACGCTGGGTGCTGCATTTTCCACACTGCTGCTCCTGTTTACATGCAGTTAAAGCAGATTAAGGATTTAGTTTGCAGCTTGTAATTTATTTTGAGATATCTTACACAATGCTGGCAGCCAGCAAATAACTCAGTTCTTTTGAGTTTATTGTGAAATAAGAAGAGACTGATGGTACATTTCAATATACAACAGTAGATATGTTGTTCTTCCACGACACACTACCAGTTACTTCACCGCTAATGAGATAAAGTTGCAACAAAGAACGATGAGATGAGCACTCCGCCACAACTCTATAAGTCTCACCATAAATCATGTATTAGCAGCAAAAACACATGCAGTGTATACGGTACAGTTCTGTGTAGAAATACTATAGTTTCAGATGGAAGTATATTTTCATGTCTTGTGTGAGCCGTTGAACCGAGTCCAGCAGGGATTTCTACCCTAACGAGTTTCTTATTAATGCTTTGCATAACTTTAAAATCATATGAAAGTTTCCCCCTTGATTTCCCCCATTCCCCCCCTCATAGAGGGTAAACCATGTTGCGTCCATGTTGAAGCCTCCACAAGCCTTTTGGAGGTGGTGTGATGTGGTGTGTGTACTGGAAGTGGATCCTTTGGGTCCAAAGGGTTGCTGGGTGGGATCTGCATGAAGCAGAATTATTCTGGCACATCTTGAACCAAATGGGGTTGGATACATATATAGTTTTGCCTTTTTAATGCCTTCGTGGGGAGTTTTTGGTGAGTTCCCTGCTGTCTGGGAGTCTTGTTGCAATCATGTGCTTCATCTTCAAAAAACAGCATGGTTACACACAATCGGGTTATGCCTGGAGTTTAATTGGACCACTGATCTAGTAGCAATATGTGAGCTTAGGAGGGTAGCAGAGTTACGCTGTGAACTGAGAAAACACAGACAATATATTCCACCACGTCTTGCTTTCATTGTGCAAGATCATCACACATGTAAAAAAAAAAAGCCTAAGTGATTGTACAGAGGTTGCCAGATGTTGATGTGGTCATAAAATTAGGAGTTTACGGGAGCCGAGAGATATCCAACAGTATGGAAATACTTTATGTAACTGGGGGTTAACACTGAGTCTTAGGGCCAGACGTACTAAAGGTTTGCGTGCAAACCCATTGCACACGCTTAAAAAAGTACAAACTGATCTACTAACATTGAGTAAAAGGGTTTCTGTCTTCCAAAATTGTGCGTCCTCCTCGAGTTAGTATGTTTGCCTCAATGAATATGTAAATTGGGCGTTCACACACAATTTTGCATGGAGTGTGGAGAACATGTAAATATATGATTTTAGCACATGGAAAGCTTTTTATCAAATGTAAAGTAATTTTGCTGATAGAAACTGCGTCTATATTTAGCACGTTTCAAAAGGACGTGCAAACGGGTTCAATGCGTAATTGCGCAAACATGGCTGCAGTGATTGCTGCAATACGAAGACATAGAAATAATCAAAGACGATGGAGAGAACGCATATTTCCTCCTCGTGTTAACATGTTTGGAATGAGAGAGGAACTAATTATTAAAACATATCGCCTATCCAGCCTTGATGTTTTGGAGCTGTTGGAGGAACTCAGCGCAGATTTGGAGCCAGACACAAGAAGGAGTCATGCATACCTGCAATAATTAACCTCCTGGCAAGTCTAGAGTTTTTGGCATCTGGGTCATTCCAGCGTACAGTAGCAACACAGCAGCGATTTCTCAGTCACGTCTTTTACATGTGTTGACTAAATTCCTAAATGCAATGTCGCACCGGATCGCGACGTTTAATAGGTCTCCAAGCACTCGAGATTCCATGAAGACAAAACAAGGTTTTTTTTTTTAGGTGGCTGGATTCCCCGGTGTTATAGGAGCAATTGACTGCACTCATGCGCAGCTTGTGCCTCCCGCAAACTCTGAGCATATATACAGAAACCGAAAACACACATTCGTTGAATGTGTAGTGTGTT
>JBAMHX010000017.1:16445172-16455945 GCA_037177515.1 Pseudomugil tenellus | reverse complement strand
CTTATTCTCAGATGTAAGTCGCTTTGGAGAAAAGCGTCTGCTAAATGACTGTAATGTAATGTAATGTAATGTAATAACACATTCAAATGTTTACAAATCCTAAGAAATCTCAAAAGTGTTAACTTTACGGTGACTCTAAAAGCATTCAAACAGATTTTGTGGTGTACTTACTTCGCTATGGGTACATTTTAAGCAAATAGACAAAGAGCCCAACGGGTTAATGGCTGTATTACTGGACTCCGACCAATGCAATAAAAGCATGAACATGGTGTGATAGAGACAAAGTATGAATAAGCAGAGATGAATATTATGAAAAAAAATGAACAAGAGCCAATAAAAATATTAATTTCCTCTTTAACCACACAGAAACATGTATAAGAGTACTTACTGCTGTAGCTCTAATATATATTATATATATATATATATATTGGATGTTTATTTGCTCCAATTCACTCCGATTTGAAATGGATCAAACAACTTATTATAAAATCCTGCATAGTGCCCCATTAATGCGAGTCAGGTGTGTTGAAGGTTACCAGCCCTCCATGCAGCGTTGATAAGCCATGGGATATATATCTGGTTGCATTGTTTGTTTTTTTCACTGTATTGTTTGAAATCATGCTGCATGTATTCTGCATTATATCAGCTTTGACAAGTGATACTGAAGCCACCATCTCTATCTAATAAATAGAGAAATCACGAGACAATTTAAACGCTGAATAGAAACTTATCAAATACTAAAAAAACATAAATAATCCCAAAGCCCTAATAGTTTAAATCTGACTGCCTACAATGCTTACATGAGTGATCTTGTTGGATCATAACTCCTCATCCATCCAACACAAAAGCTTGCAGCGATCCTCTGTTCCAACATGCAGTAAAGCCTCATCACTGTTGTCATCAGTGCCAGGTTTTTAGCGCACTTGCAGCAATTAAATTCCCTTTTCTGCTCTACAAAGATCCTTTTTTTTACCAGCAACAAAGCCAGGTTGGAGTGGGGAAGGGTTGACATAAGGAAAGATCGAAAGCTTCACCAACACACACGTGCGCTTGTTGCTAAACATTTCAAACATGAGCCGATCCGAGCCAACTACGAAGCAGAAACAATGAAAACAAATAGTGTAGAGCAAAAGCCCTGAAGAGTTCCCACACCATAAAAACTTCAGAGCTGGCTTCATAAAAAAAAGCTCAGTGACGACAGTCGCGGTGAAAGTGGTGGAACGGGTTACAAAGATGGCCGGAAAGGAAAAGCAAGAGAAGGAAATCTGTCCTTCAATCAGTCTTTAAAAACAAATATATGATCGTTGAGTCACCAGGAAAACTTGTGGAGATTTAGAAAATGACAGCCTCGAGTTTACCCAGCAGCAGATAATACATGTGAACGCTTCATGCAAAAAAAAAGGTTCAGACTGTCACTTGGAAAGGACTGTATCAACATTTCTGTCTACGTTCTGGAAAGGTCTGAGACGGCATTACTTCTACTGAAACAGTGAAAAGCACCAGCTGCCATCCTCTCACTGGCCAAACCAAATACGCATAAAAACACTGCCACACACAGACATGGAAAATCTGACCCTTCATGTAATTTTAGCTGCAGTTTTGCTTGCAGAACTGAATGAAGCAGCTATTGGAATTTTTTATGTCTGCAATGAACTTTTCATTTCATTGTAGGTTTCTGATCTTAGACCAGATTGTTCAGGTTGCGGATATTAAAACGGAGCCGGACTCTTTTTTTTTTACATCATTTATTCTTTGAACTAAAGGCAACATTGAATGAAATCATTAAAATGACCAATACCGATATAGTCATGTTAAGTTTTAGCCTCATAGGAAAAGATGGAGTGACTTGGGCTTTGAAAATGTAGTTATTTCTATATTTCATGTACCTCATCCCAAACAAACACATTGGTTTTTTTAAGGCATTTTAAACACTATTATATAGTAGAATCCACTTTCTTCTCGCTCTCATTTCATTCTTTACCATCATTTTCCTCGAGGATTACAGAAATGCTGTCCTCACCAGCGCATTTAATAATACAAGCACTATTTTAATAATTTTTCATTATGACTGTTACTTTTCCAACCTTTAGGGCTAATTGGCTTTTTATCACCTGAACTTTTTAACTCATTACATCCTCTCTCCTTATTTCCTTCTCAGGTATCGGTGACAGTCGACACACAAACCAGGGAGTTATGCTCCAAGCAGAGGAGGCTGGACAGAACATGCTGTACCAAGCTAAGCTGCAGGCCAGAGACGGCTCAGCCAACAGGCAAATGGTGATATTAAATCTAGGCAGGCATACAAAGAGAGCTGTGCTAACATATAAAAAAGAATACTGCAGTTATGATTTCAGCAGTCAAATCAAACGATGCACACACCTACTTGGCCTACATATAGCAGTCATCTCCATGACCTTGTAACCACAGGCAGGCTGTCAGATAGCAAAGATATCTGATGTATTTCAGCGATGTGTTCAGACAGGCAGCTTTGGCTCTGCTCTGCTTTTCACTGCAGCTCCATAAATCAAACACAGAACCAAGCATCATAGTCTTTAACAAGACAAACAGTATCTTACAGTTGGGCTAGCTAACTTTAGAGGTTTCTCATGCTCTTTGGACATTAATAAAGCCCCAAAGGTCAAACAGAAACTAGCTGAGGCTGCAATGTGAGGTGTCTCCTGTAGGTGCAACACTAACATAGGAGAATTTGTACCACCACTGGTATCTCATGGTAATCTTCATGGTAAGAGGAACTTAGTGATGATTTGATGGGTTGAAAGTGTAAGGCCAATAGTCCTGCTCCCTTTGCAGGACAACATTACTATAACCCAGTACAGGAACAAGTGTGCAGTACCAGTATCCACATATAGTTTGAATATATTTGCATGGGGGAAAAAAGCATGGTGTGTGATGCTCTATCACCATACCCGAGGCCTGAAACATCAAACACACACTCAAACACAAGCCAGGAAATGGCTTCTCATCGAGGTACACAGAACCCAACACCTCAGAGGTCACTTTCTGAGCTCACCCACCGAAAATGTAGCCACGGAGGCTGACGGGAACAATGTTTAGCCTCACTTACTCAGCTCCCAACTTCTTGAATCGTTCTTCGAATAATATATTTCCTGCTTTAAACGCAGGCAAATAAAAAAGGATAATGCTGTCCAGACTATTCCAGTTAGGAGGAAATCCAGCCGTGGAGGAGCATCCAGGCGGATATTAGAAAGGAACTGACATTTCAAGGCAATTCTGAGATCCGCATGTTATTTTCTACTTTTTTTTCATGTGATCTGGCCGTACGCGAGACATTTAGTCAATGGGACAGATGTTTTTGATTGTTGGCTTGTTTCGTGCAATACCCAAAAATGTTGGGATGCTGCCGTGTCATCGGGGTCAGGCTGATCCTAAGGGCGGGAATAATGGCAACTGGACTTGTTGTCTTTGGTCTTTCAGATGTTTTGTCATGTTTTCTACATGGATGTTGAGGCGTTTCTGGATTAAAATATTATGTTTTAAAATATTACTTTGGGAAAAAGCAACCATCCACTTCAATCAGCAGACAATGAAAGTGAATACCTACAGGAGAACATTGCTTGGGGTTGTGCTACCGTTTTGGGGCATACTACCTACTTATTTAGCTGTGTTATACGTTACACATGATCACAATTCTTACAAGTTCTACCATGTTGTAAAGATGACTAATCAGGAAATACAACAATGTGTAATACAACACCAGTTGGTATTATTAGATGTGAGATGTGATCACCCAAACACAGGTTTCCTTACTTTTTGTGCTAAGCCTACTTGTTGGGTGATATCTGAATCCATGTTTCTGTTCAGACAGGTCTTTCAACATTGAAATTATGTCCTGAAGTTAAAATATTTCACGTTTTTGCAGTTTTACATTAAGTTATTCTGTTCGGTAATAATACCACTATTTTTCATTTAATGTTTGCAGGTTTCTGGGACATATTTATATATGAGGTTTATGAGATATATTTAATTCAATGTCAATCATGCTATTAGCCTAATTCAATGCAGGATGCTCCACAAGTACATGTTACTTTTCTGCTTTTAGTTGCCTGCATCCTGAAGTTTTTAAATGTGTGACTGCTATAAAAATCTAACTGAGGCGTTATTTTCAACCATTATCACTTTCTGCTTTTGATGTTTTCTGTGTTTGATTGTAAAGATTTGCAAATCACAGTATTCTGTTTCTATCTGAATGTTACTCAGCATCTCAATCTTAAAGGAAATGGGTTTATAGAAAGCTTTGAAAAATACATGTCTGAAAGCATGTGAGAAGGTAGTTGGTTTAGATGAAAGAAGAAAAAAAAACTACTAATAAATGTTATAGCACCATCGTTTCAGATGCCACTTTGCACACTTGTGATGTCTTTTGTTAATAGAATATACTGTAAGAGATCACTGGCATCTCAAGGCTTAACCTGACTGAGAGTCCCAAAGGCAATCTGTGTTGAAGTTGCTTCCACATGGAGAAATCCATCTTTCTCCATCTGTTGCTCTAACATGCCTGCTTATCTGCTCTTTTACAGTACAGCCCTGTAATCTCCTGCTGAACACACAGTGAATCAGCTGTTAGAGTTGATCTGACCCTTAGCGATGAGCTGGACTGAGAGGATGTTTCCCAACAAATAAAGTTTCATAAGTAAATGCAAGATTGTAATCTTAACACACTGATTTAGTTACCACTGGGTGCCACTCCTCACTGACATCTTAAAAATTGGGATGTTCTGTTTCATCCTGTGTAGTAGGTTGGCCGACTCAGTGTTACAAAATGTAATGAAAATATTTTCTCTTGACTTTAACAGTTTGCTCACACTGAGCAAGTTTCACTCCTGTTAATATATTAACCCTGAAAGGACCGAAGTTAAAATATTTAAATAAATATTTAAATTAAATATCTGTTCAAAACTGAACAGAGCCAAAGCTAAAAGAAGTACTTTCCTGTCTCATATGTGATTTTCTAGTTGTTCTAGTTCTAGAGGATGAAAGTTTCTTCCACTGATCCTTCAAAAACATATTTTGGTTAGAAACTATGCATCTTTTAAAGGTTTAGCTTATTTGTCATTACATTTCTTTAATGTAAACCTTTTAGAAAACTGTAAAGATTTGGATGAAAAAATATAGAAATATAGAATTACAGCTTCACAATAGGGCAGTATAATATAATTTGATCGCTATGCAATACTATTTCAATTCAACATTTATAAATGAATTGTTCATCTGTTTCAGATTTTGTTACAGTTTCAACTTGATTTGCCACAGATTGATATAAGACGATGTCACATGTCGATTTAAGGTTTTCTCCTCCGCTCATAAAATCATAAAAAATGTGATAAAATAAAATTTTTTTAGTTATATTATAATAGTTACTCAGCACATGTTGGATATCAGCATTATCCTCATCAAATTCATACAAAAGCATATGTAAACCACATTCTTAAGTCTTACTGAAGTTACTGTATCTATTTGGGGTATTTTTAGTCTGAATCAATGCTGTTGAACAGCTGATCACTGAATCGGTAGGTTAACGCACTGTTACAGTCTCCTTAAACACATGACAATGACAGTTTCCTCTGTTTCTTCTGTAAACAGTTTAATCCTCAGTCTTCTGATGGGTTTCCACAACAGCAACTGGTTTCAGCTCATTCTGTCGCTATAGCAACTCCCACCGACACAGCTCCAAAGTCAATGACACCCATATTATGCATTTGAGAGAAAAAAAAGGGCACAAAAACATTTAAAAATGTATTCGATCCACTAAACTAACTAATATTGGCAGATTAATAACCCATATCCTTCTAATGAAGCTCCTGAGAGAGGCTAGGTTGGTTTTTAATAATATTCAGTGTACTGCTAATCAAGCTAGCTGTTATACCAGCTGGAGTTTGAGTGGACAGTGTGGCTTGACAAATAGAGACTTGTCTTGTTCCACACCAGGCCACAGCTAAAGCCCTGCTGGGGAAATAACTAAACACCCTAAATGACCCCACCACCAGTAAACGTAGCAGAGGATGTGTGGCAGTAGGCAGCCAAACAACCATCCACCAACACTGGCAAAAGATTAGAAAGAAGAGATCTTTGGCATGCTTTTTTCTCCCAAACATCAAGGTCCACTAACTCCACAGTCAATGCTCAATCCTTTTTTAAAAAATAAAAAACGTTTCACAACTTTGAGACACTGTCCAAAGCAACAATACGTTTTTAACGCACCTACTGCTGAACATAACAGAGTTAGAGAGCCAGGCAGAAAGTTTAAGGAACGCAGTTGTGAGAGAGATTCCCCGATATTACAGATTTAAGCTGCGGGCTTTTTTTATAATTATTTTTGTCAGCAAAGAAATGAACTGAACAAGAAAACAAGTGATTCAAATAATGCCTAAAGCCCCTTTCAGACTTGTTCTGTTACCCGACATTACGCAGACATTGTCTTTTCGATCCTCTTGTCTGAAAGGTACAGTGCGGACATTAAGCGGGTAGATCGACTTGTTCGTTACACGCTTGAAGACCTAGCACCATGTCCGCTAAATTACTGGGTAGACCATCTCATTCAGACATACAGGTTAATGTGTGGACACATAACCTGGGGGGGAGGTGGGTAGATGGGAGAGCAGATGCTACCTCCTACAAAACGTAAAGATGGAAGACTAGAACCTAACGTGAGTAACCGAAAGATAAGAAAATAGCAAGAAACTGGCGAGACAAGAAGTGAAAGAATGTCTGTCAGCAAGGCCTGAAGAAAGTATAAGACAATGTGTGCAGGGAGCAGCGCGGTTTTCTGTCCTTTATGTCCGCATCAAATCCAAGTTGGAGAAGCACCAAATAAATAAAACCAACTGATTAACAAGCTCAAAACTATGAAGCGGCCATACCACAAGGTCAGCAATCATAATAGATGGCGAAGTTAGCGTGGAACTAGACATCAACACTCAAAGACCTTTTGACGTGACAGTAAACGAGCCGTTTTCAACACCAGGTCAATTATATTCTGAATTAAAACGTTTGTTTGTTGTCATTGTTGTCACTGTCGCACATGATGCATCATATCCGGCTTCCATGATGACCATCTTACGCGGACATTTACCGGCTATGTCTGAACGCAATTTACTGTGTAATCTCCAGGTAATGTTGTTGTAGTCTGAATACGCATGTCCGGGTAAAGTGCGGGTGTTAAATGTCTGGACATTACCCGGCTGCCATGTCTGAAAAGGGCTTAAGTGAATGAAGGACATATGACAGGAGAAATTTCAGTACTCGCAAAAAAATTTTGCAGCCAGATAAGCAAAGAGGTGAAAACAAGAGCGTTGAATACATAAACGGACTCTAGAAATGTGAATTAATTACTGCAAAAAGTGATTAATTTGGCACACTAAGTGAGTGTGGGAATAAAATAGACCGGTTAACAGCCAGATCAGGTGAATTGTGTGTTACGTTGCTTGAATTAACCACTCAATCTGCATGCACTTCATTCACAACATCTACAGCTACATTTAGCCGTGCTCACACACTACTGCATGAATAATCGCTCTGTGTTGCACAATTATGCTGCTGGGAAGTCGCCCCCAGGTGAATACAGCTGAATTCCACTCAGGCAGAATTTGCATTCAGTGGACGTCGGGGTGCTGCACAAACTTGCAGATACAATCGAAAGATGATTTATGCAAGCTGTCAGTGCTGAAACCTCATCAAAACATCCCAAACCCAATGAGACCAGCACACATTCCTATTCAATCAGCTTGTAAAACCCTCCTGAGCCAGACGATTGGGCTCATGAGAGCGATGACACGTCAGGAGAAAGTCTACTCCCAGACCGGCTTCATTCTTTTAAAGGTAAAAGCTTTTTGCGTCAGACTGGAATGTTGTCAGTACAAGTCCTTCTAGCAAGTTTCTCTTTTTTACTTCACAAAACTATTGTGTTGCGCTCACTCATCTATGAATGCGAATTTAGCCTGCAGTAAATCACACTTTGATCAAACAAAGAGTTCAATAAAAAACGTCTGACTGAAGATGTGCATGACAGGAAAACATTTCTACACGTATGAAACCAAGTTGTCTTCACAAACAATGTTCTTCTTATCTGAAATATGCATTTAGCAAAAGTTATCAACACACGGTTTTTGTTTTATTTTGCAGTGTGTGTAATGTGTCACTACTAGTATCAGCCCCTCATTGTTGTTTCAAAGCAGAAGTGGCCTTTTGGGTGGGAGGGGGGACTGAATGGAAAGCAGAGAGAGGGCAGCAGTAGTCAGCAGCTTGTG
Source organism: Pseudomugil tenellus (assembly GCA_037177515.1). NCBI lineage: Eukaryota > Metazoa > Chordata > Actinopteri > Atheriniformes > Pseudomugilidae > Pseudomugil > Pseudomugil tenellus. The sequence goes on along the minus strand of JBAMHX010000017.1, from coordinate 16,447,660 downwards.
GTTTGTGTTTTGATGTGGACAGTGACTCAGTGTTTCCACAAAGGGATCTGCCAAACAAGAGGCCTCCCACAACACTGCTTCTGTCAGCGCTCCAGACTCAATAAGAGCCGCTGGCAGCCACTCAGTTTTGAATGGATTTGATGAGACAGTCGATGCTCAGAAGAAAGTTATCTTTCAGTGATCTGCAAAACGAGTTGAAACCTAAACTTGTTCTGTGTTTGATTATGATCCTAAACAGAGCTGACTGGACAACAGACTGGATAAGATGAGCAGATTACTGGTGCTCATTAGCCACTTTAATCATGATGCAATGAGGGACGAGTGATACGTTTGTTCTATCAATTAATTTGAATTTGTTGTTTTGACAATTTGTTTCAACTAAAATCTGATCTGATGTTTGCACAGGCAGCTTTTCATGAACTTCATCCAACCGAGCCGTCCGAAAACCAGACAGAAAAAAATGCAATAAATGGACAAATGGAAATAATATTTAAATAACTAAAAAAAAAAGAAAAAAAGGTTCATGGTGAAAGAAGAGAAAAACCTCAAGTGTTTACTCATGTCACGGGTCGCAAGTAGTACAATTTTTTCATGCTAGTTATAAAGAGTGGGGGTTTATAAAGCTGCTAAGCAGGTACATTTTCCCTAAGAATTAAAACTTCTCAAAAATTTCTAACCATCGACTTCTTAGAGTCCAAACAAAAGCAGATTGTTTAATACCAAAAACACCTCAGTGCACATAAACATACAAGGAGAAACGGTGACTGAAGTGAGATCACACCGCTGTGCTCCCAGGATGAAAAAGCTAAGGAATATAAACCAAGTCCGAAGGGACGTGTAGCAGGTGTGTCCTCCTGCAAAGACATCTCCCTGAGGACTCAAGAACCGAAATGTGGTTTCCAATAACTCCACGAGAACCACATGGAAGGCAGAACTTAGCATGCATTTAGGAGACCTATACAGAGTAAGACTAGCATATTTCTGTACCTGATGTATTCAGTTCTGATAAATCTAAACACAAATTCACAAGTGTCAAATGTTTTGATTGAAAAAGACAAAAGATAAGTCATTTTGTACCAGACAAGCACATAAAAAAATCCTTCATCTTTGCTGTTCATCAGGGTTCTCAAAGATCACGGTCATTTTCTCAGAAATTTGGAGGCAATGTGTCTGCTAGGGTTCAGTCATTCTGGGCATTTTCCAGTTTGAAGGCAAAGCAAAAAGGTAGAAGAGTTGATGATAAGAAAGCAGATGAGCTCTTTGTGCAGCTCGTCTTCCCATGTGATTTTATTACAGCAAAGAAGGCTGTCACTGAGACTTCTGCCCAGCCTCAGAGGGCTTAAGTGGAACAAACATGCCGCCTGAGGTTCACTACGGGCAACGTGTTTTTATCGCTGTGGCAACAAGCAGGACTTAAAAATCATGGGGTCAAACGTTCAAGAAGAAGATGCCCACATGTGTAAAGCACTTAAATAGTTGTTTTATGTTCCTTTTGGCTGCTTGCAGAGGTACAGCAAGGTCATGTACAACATGTGGCTCTGTGGTAAAGAAAGTAATATTTGATGCAACAAATACTGAAAAAGACAAAATGATAAAGTGTTTTAGATAACAAAAAGTCAGAAAACATAATGTAACAACACATTTTAGAGGGTAGGTGCAAATCTCTTTTGGTTTGTACAAAAAAGTAGCAAAATTCTTTTTTTAATTTTTTAAGTTAGTTTTTTTCTTTTTGTCTTTTTTGTTATTTTTTTTAAATAACATTTTCTAAAGTAAATAATGATTCCTGTCCTCTTAATTTCAGTGTTTTCTGAATTGTTCCTGTCTATTATTACCTTTGCCAGGGTAGTATCAGGTCTTAGTGACTTGGAAGGACTTGTGGACATGGGTTCTTCACAGTATAGGCAGAAATGAGCTACATGGCAGAGGTCAGCAAATACTTTAGTTCCTTTTTAAAAAACAGATTCATGTTTTCCCGCTTGGTGTCATTTGATATTGTGCTTTTCTGAAATATTTTCAATGCCATTGAGTTTTCTGAAGATAATTGAATTTTAAAATTGTGTGTATTTGTTTTCTTTTTTAAAAAGGTGCTATAAACATTCATTTTCATATCTTATGTCATATCACTACTGTGTTTTCTGAAATCATGTATTTTCAAATGGGACTTTTATGAAAGCCTTAAAAGCCATTTAGAGAAGGAGCTCAAAGCATAAGCATTAACTGTGCTCCTAAAACAAACCGCATCTGCTACCAGTTAGTGGTATTAACGTGTGATTTTTTTGTTTATTGTTCAGTCAAAAGCATAAGGGATATAATATATATATATATATATACATATATATACATATATACATATATATACATATATACATATATATACATATATACATATATACATATATATATATACATATATACATACATATATATATACATACATATATACATACATATATACATACATATATACATACATACATACATACATATA
>JBAMHX010000017.1:16418585-16445072 GCA_037177515.1 Pseudomugil tenellus | reverse complement strand
ATATATATATATATATAACACACACTAATAGGTAATATTATTATACAGGAGAAATGATTAAGTGAAATAAATTTCTCAAATGATTTTTTTTAGCAGTTTATGGGATCTCTACGGTATAACTTCACATATTCGTGTAGAATATTTATTTCCTTTGTTTTGCTTTATATCCTAAGAGACATTTCAAAAACATACCGCTTGCCAAGAGGCTTAAATTATAGGTCGTGTTTTGCAATTGTGTTGCACACAATAGTTTGAAACCTAACCTACATACTGTTGCGACAAAATCAGCAAGTACAGAACTGGAGGCATCTCCCATTTCCTTTTCTGACAAACATTCCACACACACACTGCAAGCCCATAAAACTGCCTTAATAAGAGCACTGTAGCGACAGGTTTGTGCACTGGCAGCTGCTGGCTTCCTTCTGCTCATAAAGAGAGAAAGCAGGCCAAAGCAATGCAAGTGTACCACACCCTCAGAATTATAAAAGGTTATTTGAATAAATTTGTGCTTCTGATAATAAAATCATTTCTAATTCTCTAAAGTCGATTGGTGAATAATTTTTGCAAATCACTCTTAATTTAGACCTTTAGCATAATAAAAAAATACTAATTGGATGCATACCATACATTACATTACTATTCATGTTTACCAACTAAAGTTTATTTAGCACATTGATATTGTATTTAACTGAATTAATTCAATTATGGCACAGGAACACAAATTATCAACTGATGTTTAATACTTTAGAGCTGCATTGTCACTGATAAACCGTGTAATTTGCATCTGCAAACCCATTGCCTGTTCACACCTGCTGACACATGTGGAATGTTGCACTTCTTGCACTTTGCACACAACCACACACATAACAGCAGCAACATGCTACCTTGTGCTACAGTGTAGCTACACTGTTTCCAGGCACATGCAACATCAAGTCATAAGCTGTTGGGCTGTGAGGTTGTACCCCCACGAAACGTGTATACATTGAAACAATACCCAGCAGGGACAAAACCTGGCTGTTGTTGTGTAGCTCGCTGTGAATAAGGGCCTTGAAAACGGGGGCTGAAAAGCCAAATCATCAACAAGTAACTACTGATATGCAGATAAGACATGTTGAATAACCTGATGGGGATCTTCCAAACAAGCAGCTCAAACATCGCAATGGAGAAAGACAAGATGTCTCTCATAAAAACCTGCATCATTTCCAGTTTAGCATGTCTGTCTCCTGTGGCTAAGTGAGAACAAACCTTTATTAGATTCACAAGTATTTTTAGTGTGCTGATTCAGGACAAGCTTCCCTGTCATACACATACTACTGTGTCCATTTCCTTCTGCACTCTTTCATTCATCCAGGTTTTGTTTTTGGTGACCCATTCGGGTTGTTATTTTTGTAACTGGGCAGGTTTTCTGAGCGGGAACATATGTTGTTGTAGTTGGATGAGACATTGAGGCTGAACTGTATTTTTTTAGATAATACTAACATGCAGGACATAACACAGCTGTGTAAGCCCAAATATGCTCAATACATACATAATTGAAAACAAAGATGTCACTTTATACAAAAAGATGCTATATGTGCCACTAACACTAAAACAGATCAGGCCTGTGATATATAAAATGCTTTAATACACCGTTTTGCCCCTTCAATGGGCCCACATTGTTATCAAGAAAAATACAAATAGCAACAGAGCTGATAATGGGGGTTGTGTCCAAAAAAATTAACCACAGTAATTGGGTGTACTGACAATGGCTGCAATCCATTTCCACACATGTGCAAGTTAAGCCACAAATAAGGAAATTTGTTTGGTTAATAATTTGTTATAACAATACTTCTTGGCAATAAATCTGTTGGAAAAAGACAGTTTATTATCTATGCCAAGGCAGTTATGCTTTGCCATCGTTTATCTGTTTGTCTGTTTGTTATCAACTTTACACAAAAACCACTGGATGGATTTTTATGATTTACATTAAGAGAATAGGTTTTGGTCTAGCTTAGATTCCACAAAATTTTGGTAATGACCCAGATCACCGTCTGGATCCAGGAATTTTTGGATAAATTCTTTATCATTACGAGATAGGACCATTTTATGTATAGGCTATATGCATGTAACTCCACAATAAATGATCAGGCTGCTAGGCCACAAAATTCAGGGGAAGTTCCCAACTGGTTTTACAAGAAATCAAAGTTAGATCTGGAACCTGGCAAAATTCTGAATACTATAATCTAGACAAGGAAAAAATATGTGATCTATGTCATTTTCATCACTGCAAGAGAATAAATTAAGATATAAACATGCAACAAAACATCTGAATTTAAGGAAAACACTGTGGATTCATCATCATTTAATCTAGGAAGGTAATAGTGTTTACATGTGAAATAAAAGTAGAACTAGAACAAAGAGTGAAAAACAACATATTGGTGGAAATGATCTGCTTGAAGGTCTTCATTCTGCGAGTTTTTTATCTAGTTCCCCTTTTCAATGGGCCCACATTGTTATCAGGAAAAATACAAATAGCAACAGAGCTGACAATGGGGGTTGTGTCCAATAAAATTAACCATAATCCCTCTCACAATATTAAAACAGCTCATTCTGCTACCGACTCTTCTTTTGAGTGTCTGATAACCCAGGTTAATTATAGCATCATCCATGATACTATCTTAAAATGGTACTAGTGTAAATAATGTGCACTGGAACTTGGGCATGTGAAAGAATGTAATATTTAGCAAAGCAATGTGGCTGATTCCAACACCAACAGGATAACAGATATTGGTGGATACAATATGTCAGTGTGGTCCTTCACTGGAAAAACAAGACCCGTCATCATTGGAGAAAATCTCAAAGTAGAGAAACTGAGCAGAGTTTCTGTAATCTGTGGAAATACCACATCTTCACAGGCTGGGACCAAACTCTAGTTTCCAACATGGCAGTGCTCATCCTCTTAGAAAGGGTTTGATCAAAGACTACTAGCTGGTTGAAGATGCCGTCTACCTGTTGTGGCTGAATTACATGCTACTGAGGTCCCCGTTGGTTACATGAATAAAAATGGTGAATTGCCAATACGACCTGCTTTAATCATCCAACTCAATAAATGACCAAGTCAATAGCAGAACACAAAATTATACAGCGAATAGTCTTTCCAAAGGTGTAGGTTTTATTGCCAGGATGCCTTGTTACAGCAAATAAATAATCCACCAAACAATCTCTTTAAGTTAGAATAGATAACACACAAAAGCCAAAATGCTTCAAAGTGGGAAGTGTTATAAGAATTAGCATGTTTGCTGCAAAATGCATAAAGCATGGTAAGGCCCCTGTTTGACACCACCACCCCTAGCTGAGGCTCAACAACCTTCTTGCAGTGAGAGCATGGTGCTAACCACTGCACCACCATGCTGCCTCTGAAATATGAATGTAAAAGATGTAGTACTATAAGGGTCAACCAAAAATAGTAAAGCTAAATGCATTGCTAACATTAGAAATAGCACATATATCTGCATATCACTCTCTCAAGTCTTGAAAGAATATTGGCACTGAAAGCACAAGACAAAAACCCTTTTATATATGCACACTTGCCTGTCATAGAGGACCAATATGTTGTTCTTTTCTGACAGTTATTACATTACAGTCATTTACCAGACACCTTTGTCTGAGAATAAGAACACAAGCACGAAATCAAACAGTAGAGGACATGATAGATAAGTGCAGTCGGACTGCTGTAAGTCTAGATGGACACAGGTGTTGCCTGCAGTGCTAGAGGTACCGATTTTTTGTCCTAATGTCATGGAACTGAATTTTCGCAAAGAGCTAAAATAAATTTCCCAAGTTAGTATATTTGTGTGAATGCTGCGAAGCATTCAGGATGACTGCTTCTATTCAGATTTTTGATAACTCTTATACTTTTTAAAATATTTAACTTTAAAACTTATTTTTTGCCATTGAAATGAATGAAGCAAGCTTCTACTACTTCAAAAACTTCTGCTTCTTTCAGATCTAATAACTTCTGCATACTTTCAGCTAGAAACACCATTCCAACTTTAAACAAGTCACAAGGCTTTCAGCTATTAATTTACCATTCTGATATTTTATATCTACTACCATTTTTTAATTATGGAAGTTTTAAAATCATGACAATCTTCAGATTCTCACTTCAGCTCTCCAACTCTAGGGCCACTCTCTTTTCATTTTTATGAAAAACTTCAAGCAGCTTCTTATAACTTTTTCAGTTTTTGTCGTACAGACACATTGTCCATCAAAACGTTCAACTTAAGCCACGGCTGAAAAAGCTGTGACTTATAGATTTTGAGCTATGTGCTTCCAAGTGACATAAAGTCCACTTTACGTATCATAGAAACCAATAACTGAGCGCAGCACTTCAGAGCAGTCTGACTTCATCGTGTTTAGCTCCTCACCGTTTAAATTCCTTTCACAGTAGAAAAAATAACTCATATCCCTGTGTAGTTGGACGTCTTGTGTTTATGAATGAATGAATGAGTGAAAGAATAATGATGTTACGTCGTACGGTTTTCTCCTTTGATGTTTCACTGACTGCCTTGATTGCCAGCAGGTGCTGTTTCCAGGGCAACTCTCTGCTGTGAATCTAGGCTGCTGGACTCAGTAACCCAAGTCTTGGACGTCACCTCAATCTGCTGAGCCTGGAAAAGGTTCCCAGGGTATTGACCTCAGCTCAGGCTGCTGGGCCTGAAAAAGACTCCAAGGCTGTGGAGCTGTGGTGCCAGAGGAGTACAGGGGTCACCAAGCCCTTGCCTGGGACCAGGAGGTGAAGCAACGGGGGAAAACCTACATTCAGACCTGATCTTGAGTGTCCAACACTTCTGCTACAACTATTTAACTCATTTCAGTCTTTCACCCATTTTACTCAAATTCAAACACTTTAATTTAAACATTTCAAACTTTTAATGATTTCAGCCTTATAATGATTTCAAATAACGGTACAATACGCAGGTTTCAACCCCTTTCACCTCTATTATACTCATTTCAGTTTAACTTTCCAGCATTTTCACCAGTTTTGAACATCAGTTTCTGCTTTTATCTTTTCAGATATTCACTTTCATGATTATTTAAGCTTTCTTAAATATTACAGTTCAACCTATTCTGTATGACAGCTTTCACACTGCTGTTCTCCTTCTTAAAGAGCTGCATCTTTAGCTGCTCTTGAAAGTAGATAAGGACAGTTACACATAACCATTCCGAAGAAATTAACAATGTGTTTTAATAGTGTACGGGGTGCCCGCGATCCGCTTATAAACGATGCCTTTTTTGAGGGCCTTAAGTTAATATTGGGATTTGGTTCAGTTTTTTGCTTCAGTTCGTGTAGGATTTTTGTTTCAAGTGTTCATTTCCTCTGTTGGTTCTCAGTTCATGTTGAGTATTCTGTTGTATTTACTTCCCATTTCCATCTTACACCTGGTAACCATATTGCCGATTACCACACCTGCTCCTTATTTAGCCATTAGCTTCCTCAGTATAAACACTACATGGTTTCTCTCACTCCTTTCCAGATCCTTATCGAAGTCCAACATGCCTCCAACACTGATATAACCCTCGCATGCTGTGTTGACATCACAAACTGTTCACATTAAGACCAACACAGCAGGCACAGTTCTCTTTAGGGTCTGTTGGAGTAAGAACATGTTGGTTGAGGTCTGTTTGCTTACAACGGGTTTCCTTTTGGAGCTCAAACACACCAAATTGAGCTCAGTTTCCCAGTTTGCTGGGATCATGCAGAATTTTAATTCAGCAGAGCTAAATCTTTCACTATCACTATCATATCAGCTGTGATTAGGGCTGCACAAATATGAACACAATAATAATCACAATTATTTTGATACCACCTTCATCAATAAATTATACAAGCAGTGAGATGATAATAAACTTCCTGCGTATTTCTAATTATATCATAAATTAATCCTAATGTCATGATAATGTAGATCTAAAAAAATGTTATTTTCAACTGCATTACTTTATTGTCCCACTGGAAGAAAATCGAAAAACCAGCTCCTCTAATGGTGACATTTCTAGCACTGATTAAATGTTTTGTCGGTTTTGTCCCTCCAGACTTTCTATAGTCAGTTTATTCAGAATATGGTAAAAGCTCCTATTTTTTCTTTTATGCCCTGAAAACGTTTTTCTGCAAGTGTTCTAGTTAATTCGTAACTGTGAACACAGATAATATTGTCCAGGTAAGCCGTAGTTGATGGACAGTTGTTTTAATGTTAGTCTGTTAGCAAATCCTAACCGTTATTCCATTGACGTTAGCCTTAAGCTAACATACTAATCCAGACAATAGAGGTTGAATTTTGCATTTCCCAGAAAAGGGATAAATAAAGTATTTTTCATTTCAAGCTTCTCACCACGATTCTTCTCATCTCTAGATGCTGCTGTATTTCCTAATCTCTTCATGACTTGCACTCATCAGTCAGCTTGTTATTTATGCAGCTTAATAAAGGTTTTCCCATGCGTTCGCCCCCTGGTTGTCGGCAGTCTGCTGGTTGAAAACGTGTAGGATCAGGGATGCATGCAGCAGAGATTTTTGAATGTAAATATCATTGACAAGCATCATTTAATTGTGGCCACCAAAATCTTCATCACGATCAAAATTGGACCAACTGTGCAGGCCAAGCTGTGATACACTCTGTTGGCCTATATACTTGTAAGGTCACATTCTGATTAACCAGCAAGACATGTGACAGCATATCCTCATATTCCGAGCTTGTCTTGTCATGTTTGTCATCCGCATCACTGTGAAATGATTTCTGTAAAAACGCTTGATGCTGATTCATCCTCCTCTGTATTCATCATTTCGGCTTAAAGCCAGAAATTTTGTTTGTAAATTAATTGTACCTAAGCCTGTCACAATGAGAAATAAGTCAATTAATTGCATGATTAGAAGAAAAAGCGCAATAACTTTGCGACCATAATAATTTTTGTTTTTATTTTTTTCTCTTTTTACCAAAGGTTTGACTGCAGTGCAGTTGGGTTCACTCCAAAGACAAACTTTCTCGAAGCTTCTTGACCAACATATCTAAAATATTTGCTAAAACTTGAATTTCCTGTCCCATTTCTATCTCATCTAAGATGTTTTTAAATACTGTAATTTATCAAATTTAACCATTATTTTCCCCGTTCTTTTGGTTTAATTTGGCAATTTGCATTTTTGTGTGACTTTTTATGATATACAGTGAGTGCAGGTATGTTTTTGTTTGGGTAGTCAACTACCAGTAGTGTCATGAGGTTAAAAGTTTGCCACAGCAACAGGAAATGTCACTAGTTCAGTTTCACATCAGAAAATGCTGAAACCACAAGACCTCCAACACAGTGAGAAACTGAAGCAAAACGCTGACAATCACTCCACAATGTTTTTAAACTTTGCTTAAAAATGTGTTATTAATTTTGAATACAGTATAAAAGGGGGTACAACTGATGCAGGGATTGCTTTGGACTCTGAACGGACTTATGAAGGTTAATTATCTTGTCTAAAACATTGCTCCAGGGTCATCACCTTCATTTACCTCAATTTTGTCACAGCAGACATAATCCATGGAGAAAAATGACCAAATTTTATGTCAATCACATGCTTGTCAGTTTGTTGCCAATCAGCAATCACTCAGCATCTCTGAAAAGTAATGACTCCATTACTGGGTGGAAAGGTTTAAAAATAAATAAATATAGAAATTAATTTTTCGACATTTAGCATGAGTTAGATATGTTTTTCCAATGAGACCTACACCCGAAAATAAGGAGGGAGGTCTTAAAGCAAAATAATTCCCAAAGCTGGTTTCACACCAGCTGTGAAGATTTGTGTGTTTTTACATATTCTTTTATCCATTGGTGACATGATGACCAAATTTAAAAGAAATTCACAATTGGTGATGTTTGTCATATATAGTGTCCATGCCGAAACATTAAATCAGTGTTTTTCACTCCTGGCCTTCAGAACAAGCTGGCCTGTATGTTTTAAATGTTTTTCTATGACAGCACTCCTGATTCAGAAATTATTAAACAGCACGTCAATGTGTTTGCAAGCTTGTTAATTACACATTCATTTCAGCCAAGTGGACTAACGTACACAAGCATCTAAAACATCCTGGGGGGGGGGACAGAATCAATGCACTACACAGCATGCAATTGCAACGCCATCAGGGCTTGACTGCTCCAGGCCTCCGCAGCTACTACCCTGCAGGTTTTAGAAAGTTCCCTACCTACTGCAACTCGCTCATATTAAAAGGATTGCACAAGCCTGATTCATTTGTGCGGCGGTTCAGAAAAACATTGAAAACCTGCAGGAGAGTAGCTCAGAAGGATCACATTTGGACATATGTGGTTTAAATTCTCAATCATATATTTGTGATAAATTCAATCTGACATGAAGTGTTGTGAAGACCATAGTAAAGCATTATTAAAAAACTAATTGCTGAATAAAAACTAGTACAAAACGACAAGAATTCATCTAAAATGACAACAGGAGGGCTTTCAAGCTGCACCAGAAGCAGGCAGTGTGGATGTTCTGATCCAGGGATCACCAACTGTGGACTGCTTGGACCAGTGGTGTGCAGGTTTTCTCTGTTGCAAATTAAACTGTTCATTAACAGCATGTGGTGAAGCTCAACATAAGCTCCTTGATTACTTGTTCATTTGTGTCATGCGTTTTCCAGGAGGGAAACATCTTAAATCCACAGCAAATTAGCCCAAGAGGTCTAAAGTTGGGGATCTCTGCTCTAATCTATGTAGAAGCCAAACCAAAAACCATCCAGTTCCACAAACACTGATGAAAAGACAGAAGTCAACGAGACAAAAAGCAATTATGTGTTTAAGTAAAAGGCTTAAATAATGTAAACTGTCCATGGCAGCTGTTTTCAGGGTTTTTTTCCTTGTGTCTCTCAGCAATTTATCCTTTTTCTGACACTTTATGTCCTTATATAATCAGTGGTTACCAGCTCCCGTCTACCTACTAATCAACATTTAATATCCATGTTGCACCACCTCCTGCACCTGTGTGCTGTTAGCATTTTAGATGTAGTGTAAATGTGTGTGTGATGACTGAGCTTGAACGTAAAATAAACAAAGACTAGACCCCAGGCCTTTGTCTCCTGTCTGTAACTGGCTTCCATCATGACTGTGTGGGAACTTCCATGTTTTTTCAAAGATGCAAAGTCAGAAATAACAGCTGTAACTTTTATATAAAGTTCTTAAATCTTTGTCAGAAGTTGAAAGGTCGCTTCTTTCATTAATTGATTTGCAGTTTTCTCTTTGCAGCAGTGATGTAAACTACACTAAATGCTCTCAGCACATCAGTGTGTTCGTCATGGAGTTGTCAAACTTTTTGAGCCAAGATAATGTTGGTGTTCACCACCCCCCATCTCCACACAGATATAGAGATGTGGGATATAATAATGGGCCATCTTGCACTCATCCTCTAAATATAAGGCTGGAAAATAATCTTCACAGGAAGATAATATAGTTCTCCTATGTGCCCAATATCAATATTTATAGCTGTAACAATGTAAACTCTTATTTTTATTATACATTTGTTAACAGTCCTGATTTATTACAATGTTCTGGCAACCGTCTGAGTTTATATCTTAACCCCAGGGGTAACCTGACCCCCAGTTTGAGATGTAGCTGACCCAGGAAGGTTGCGATGCTTTATGGAAATTAGCTGGAATTCACATGTGACTTCACACCAAGACTGAAAATACCAGTTTTATAATTGCAGGTGTCAGCCGCTTGCTTTTAAGGCATATGTTGAATGAATTTTTCCATTTTAATTAGAGTGGAAACATTACCAGAGCAATACCGAAGAGAAATGAAGCAACAGTAAAAAGATAAAAGTGGAGGAATAAAGTTACCATAAAGTCTGAGCTGTACACAAAACCTAAACTCAAACACAAAGCTGTGTGTGTTCTTTTTGCCGTTTCCCACACTCTTCTGTGACCTACATCTTACACAGCCAGCTGATGGCAGGAAGAAATGATTCAAACCGAGAAAAGCGAGTGTCAGATGTGGCACAGAAAAAGTATTTAACTTTTTTTTTATTATTATTAAATATGTCAGGTTCATGCAGGTTTTAGGTTTATCACCACTATTCTGAAGGCTTCATTGTAAAAACGCTTTTAAACTTGAATGCAGCTGCGTGTCCAACTTACATAATCTGATGTGTGTACACAAATACTCATAAGATGTCTTAGGATTACTGATTAACAACGTATACGACCATAACAATGCTGAACTTTAACCCATCATTACCTTCCAAAAACCTTCCAATATCTAAGCTGCATTTCAAAATGTCCAAAACTTAATAACTCCTCTTTATAATATCTAAAATTCAATAAAAGACTAAATGCAACCTTACAACGTGGATTTTTTTTACTGTAAATGGCACCTTTTACTCAAATCAAACTACAATGCAGCAGCTGTAAATTTCACCAGGCTTTATCAGGAGACACTAATGTCGCATCTTATCTGAAACGGAGACGCACACAAATGCCGTATCCTGTCTTAATGGATCAAAATAGAGAAATGACCGTTTGCTCCTTTTATCACTAACTGCACCATTTGTGCGTTAAAGAAAAGACATTATTGTAAAAGCTTGACTGAACCACACCTTTCAGCAAGCATCTCTCTCCTTTATAATGATAATTACACCATCGATGTGACATCAAATTTTAATCTAGTAAACAAACAAACGAAAATCTGCCACAACTGAAACATCGGTGAAGAACGTGAGTTTTAAAAGCTAAAAACCAGAATTAACGTGATTTTTAAAAGCTAAAAACCAGAATTATCATCCTTTATAAAATTCAGAAAACATCTTTTTTTGTAAACCTCTGCTGCAATCCACTTCTCAACAAGCAGTCCAAGAATACATCACGGACCACACACCGGTCTGCTTCTCCTCCCCTGGTTTTGCTTGCTCAGAAAGTCACCCCCCCCCCCCCCCACCACCACCACCACCCCCCGTTTCCCTTGTGAGCCTGCGGCTTTGTGATGGCTGGAATTCCCATAAACGTACGATGTGTACCGTACTGGGCTCTGCCAGAACTGTCATAAATCACCCCGACCGGATCTGTCCTCTGTTGCCACCAGGGTGTCTGGATGGCAACGAGAGGTGGGCAGGGGGGGGGGACAATCTGGTCAGAAACCAGAGGAAAATGGGATAGGTCAATGAAGCATGAAAAGTTGCGGCGGGGAAAAATGACCCATGAGGCCAAACATCTGCACAGGAGACAGACTGAAACTGTCACTGAAACGACACAAATTATTATTATAATTATTATAATTAGAACCAAAACAGATCAATATTAATCATACCTTTCCAATTCAAATCTCTGTGAACTTGATTGATTATGTTATGAATTTAGTGGGAAGATTTAGTGGGAAGATTATTGTTGATTATGTAAATGCTTTCTTTCATTTGGCTTCCTGGATGTTTTCTTTTTAAAAATGTGAAGATCTTTATTACACAATGGAGGTCCAGAGAATTTATCTCTTATTTATATTTATAAGCGCCACCACAGATGGTAGAAGTCTGGTACCCTGCAGGATTTCCAGCTGTTTCAGTTTAAAGATGACCAAGATGAGTAAACCATGGAAATATCTTTAGTCATGGCGGCTCTAAGGTCTTACATGGGAGGTTAAAAGAACGCCATCAGAACTATTTTGCAACCGAAATCTGCAAGAGAATAATTTCAGAGTACTTATGTACATCATCATCATCATCGTCATCATCAGAGCAATGACCAACGCTGCTGCAGTTCTGCAAAAACCAAAACAACCAGATCATGTAGATCAAGGTTTAATGGGAGAAATATTGTGTGGAAATCAGGCAAAGAAGCAAATTCATCTGTATTCATAATAATAATAATATTATTAATAATAATAATTTCATTATTATTTATTAATAATAATAATAATAGTATTTATTATTATTATTATTATTGTTATTATTATTATTATTAATAATAATAATAAATACAATTATTATTATTATTATTATTATTATTATTATTATTATTGATAATAATAATAATAATATCCAGCTTATACAAAGACACCACAAAGAAAGATACAGTAAATAAAAGAAAAAGTAAATAAATTCGATATCAACATTAAAATGACATTCAGGAAAATACTGTATCAGTTTTTACTTTTTGTATAACAACTTTTGAACAACATGCACATATCACATAACAAGCTCTTCAGCTAAATCTCTTCTAAGTCCAAATAACTAAATATAAATATATTGTCATTGATAGTTGTGCAGATATTTGTGTTTGCTTGCCACAACTCGTAATAGCTCCTGTAGTTGTGATCACTTGCAGTGTAAGGCGCTTGGAAGTGGACTCATCCAAACATTTTGGAATAATTTTAATATAATTTAATTATTTTTTTCTACAAACATAAAGACGCAGAAAAGCATGAGTTATGTCTTCTTTACTAGAAATAGTTTTGCTTTTCATTTCTTTTTCTGTGGGAGGGGTCAAAATATATCAGCATTGTGATGTTTGTATCAGAAATTAAGAGTCAAAATTGATTAAAAACCCAGTTTCAAACATGCCTACCATCCATTCTTTGTATATGTCTATTCGAATGCAGCGTCCCGGCGGCCTGGAGCCCCTTTCAGGGGCTACCAGGAGAGAGACGTGTACACTGAACAGGTCACATTTACCACACAAGCATGTCTGAACTGTTGGTAGAAACCACATAAACAGCTTATCTCAACACTAAAATAAACTTATTACAACCATAATAAATAAATCAATTGAAAATAAACCCGTTGTCAATGTTTGCCTCTAAAAGACTAAGCAGAACACATAGACATAACTGAAGCCCAGGGCCTACCGCCTCTATGCGCAACGTAGAAATCACTCCATGACATTGATATGGCCTGATTTCTCTTCATTTCAGCATTTATATAAGCAATGAGAATGCAGTCAGAGAAAAGGCCATGAAGGTGTCCTTCAAAGAGGCTCCACAACCTTACTGCCATCAGAGAACTGTGTAATCCTAATATGCTGCCTTACTAAAGACAGATGTTTGGTTTAAATAATCCCAGCCTGACTTGTACACTTGTACATGTCCACAAACAAATTGCAGATTGACAAAAAGACAATTACTTATCTTGGTTACTTCAAATGTAGCCTTGACTTGAAGGCTCGTGGACTAAAAATAAATATGACTCAACATTTAGAGATTAAAAAGATAAGTTCTCCAAACTCTAATAAGTTCTTGTTTGAGCTGTTAAATCATGAGGATTTTGTCTCTAATTCATCATATAACTTGTAAATCTGATCATTTGCAGGTTTTAACTCTACATTGGGAACTGTTAGAGATAAAAACTTTCACACATTTATTTTATTTTTCTATGCCAGCTTTAGCCACGTTGGGCAAAAAGAAATGAAGTCACTTTAGTTCCTGTGTATCCCCCAAGTGTCTGAAAAGCATTTTCATCTCTTTTAGGGCAGGAAACGCTCAAATTTCTCTCTAAACTTCTGAGCGGGTTCAGACACATGTCAAAGATAAATAAACAGTCATTTGTGGTGAGTCAGAGCATTAAGGAACAAATGTAAATATGTTGAAACATAAGCAGAAGAGGAGATTTACATCAGAGTGACATCAAGCTGCCCTAAGCTTCAAGGATTTCGTCACTTGTCGCAGATTTCAGGAGGACCTGTTGCATCTTGTGCCGCCGTTACATCAATGCGGGATTTTTAACAAGAGAAAAATGTAATGATTTTATCTGCTGGTACGTGACGCCTGGGTGCTGCACTCATTGGCCAACCAGGCTCGGGCTGCAACATAGCTTCATGTACCTTCTGGAGAATTTCAGCTGCGGCTCTAATCACATATTTATTGGAGGCGTTCGGTGTTGTCACACACATTGATCTGCATTTTGGACATTTATAGCAGAAAGAAGCTCATTTTGATTATGTAATAAGTGCAAATTGTCTTAGATACAGCCATCCTGAACCATACGCTGCTTCAAGTCAACATAACTATGGTGCCAGTTAGGGCTGCAAAATTATCGTTAAAAAATCGTGATCTCAATTCACACTTTTATGCAATCTCATTTCCAAATGAAAACGATTTTTTAAAATAAGAAAAAAAGACCATGATTGTACCGCATTTTGATCAGGAACATCATCTGCATAAAACAAGCGCTGCCTTTTTCTCTCAACAAAAGTTGATGTGCCGGTGATTTGTGCAATAAATATTTATTTTGGAAAAAAATCGTGAGAGAATCGTGATCTCAATTTTGGCAAAAAAATCGTGAGAGAATCGTGATCTCAATTTTGGCAAAAAAATCGTGATTCTCATTCTACCCAGAATTGTGCAGCCATAGTGCCAGTTCTCCGCTGCTACGTGCTGCGATACAATGTGTATTACAATACAGAGGTAGCGATATATATTGTGATATATTGTGATGCTATAAACAAGGCGAGAAATTGCAATTTTTCTTCACTAGAATTTAATAGAAAGTAGAAAAGAAAGAAAAGCTAGGGGTGCACGATATATCGGTGCCAATATCGGCATCGGCAGATATTTTTCAAATATCGGTAAACTGGTCCGATATTGTCAACAGATATTTGTCAGTATGTCAGTACATATAATTTCGTATTTAAACACCTTTGTAAATTAGTCATAAATCTGTTACTGAATTTTCAATGGATGCAATTTATTTGAATGACTACATGAAAGAAATAAACATTTGACGAGCCAGAACTGTTTGTTTGGTGTTACAGAAATGCCAGAGTAGAGCTGCACAATTCTGGGTAAAATGAGAATTATGTTTTTTTTTGCCAAAATTGAGATCAGGATTCTCTTACGATTTTTTTTTCAATATAAATATTTATTGCACAAATCACCAGCATGTCAACTTCGCAACAGCTGACACTAAACACAAAGACAATAAATGTCAGTTTTCTCTTCTTTTACCTAAAGAAGCTTTGAATAATTTTCAGCTGTTCATTTGTTGAGAGAAATCTGCAGCGCTTGTTTTTATGCTCTGATCAAAATGCGGTGGAATCGTGGTCTTTTTTTATTTTCTTAAAAAATTGTTGTCATTTGGAAATGAGATTGCATACAAGTGTGCATTGAGATCACGATTTTTTAACGATTAATTGTGCAGCCCTATGCCAGAGCTACTTAAATATCATTTTTCGATCACTGCATCCAGCACAAACTGCAAATTCTAGTAAACATAAAAATATCGATAACTTATCGGTAGAAATTTTTCATTTCGTGAATCACTACTCACCAAAAAACCATTTCATTTCAAAAAGTCTTTGTCTACAAGATGAATAAGGAAATTAAAACCTGCCTCATAAGTAAAAATATGCTCATAAAAACATCGATACAGTTCTTTTGCAAATCGATATATTGTCTCTTTTAAAAAATATTGCGACCTAACGATATATCGATATTTTCTTACAGCCCTAGAGTAAACATGGTTGTTATGGTTTGCAGAAAAGCCATCTCAGGAGTGTGAAAGAGTACTTTTATCTGGCATGAGCCCACAAACAAACAGGGGATCACACCATTAACGGGAGACCTTTTAAAACAAGTTGAGCAGATCTGAAGGCTTTCCTGTCAACCCGTTTTTAATGACGGTTCCCTGAAAAGCACTCGGTCTTCAAAACGGTTATCCGTCACTTGAACATGGAGGGGAAAGCAGCACAAGCTATTTTTGGGCAGCTGAAGCAATGGCAAGCCAGCTGTGTTTCCACAGCTGGGTGAAGGGAGGAAACAGAGACAGGATGGGAAAGTTTTAACACATTTACACCATCTATGTCTGCAGTCATGCTGTTTGGTTTGGTCCTGCAATAAATAAAAAAAAAAAAAAAAAAGTTTTTGCAAAATGTAAACAGGCTCAGGAGCAAAAACTCTCATCTACTTTCTCATAAAAATCATTTTTAAAAAAAACACCTGGTTTGTTATGTGTAAAATGAAAAAGTTCATCACTAAACAGACTCAGGTACACCTGGCATCCTTATGAGGACCAAGAAACATCTTTGTTCCCCTTTTTCTGCACCGCTGAATCCTCTTTACATAAAATTTTGGACCTTTTCCATCTAAGACCCATTTCTGTACTACAGACAGCAAAACTGCATTCACATTAAAAACTATAACCTTTCAAAAGTGACTCCAAAATTAGCCATGTTGTTTTGCTTAATAGACTATTACGTCGTGTACTAATTAAATTAGCACGTGACTGTGCTGATAAGTCCTAATTAGATGTTCAATTCAAATGGCAAATAACTTATGTTATTTCAATGAAACTACGCTGCAGTCAAAGGAAGTATACTATCCCTCACTGGTTTAGTTTACCCAACATTATGCTAGTAATGTAGTAATGCTAGTAAAAGTAACGATGGTTTTGTTTACCTCTGCCGTCCGCAGCAGGGGCGGCTTCTTCAACGCCAGCTTAAAAGAAGTTTCCACGGCTCCTGTCATTTTCATAACGTCGGTTCAACCACACGTCGAGGCTTTTTAATCCGTTTATTGTCACTTTCACGTCTCCGCGTTCCTTTTTTAGCCGAGCGGGGTTGAGAAACTCACATCCCAGTGGATTTGGTCCTCGCCCCGCCGAGCATGGATGGAGTTTAGTTCAAACGAACAGACAGGGAACTCCTTCCCCTGGAAGGAAAGAAGAAAGAAAAACTTCCAAGCTTGCGGTTACTGCGCGCCAGAAAATAAGAAAACTCACTAAAGTATGACAGAAAGTTCAATAAGTTGGATCTGTTGGCTTCATTTAGGTACATCTTTAGTAAAAGAAATATCCATGTTGGTAGGCAGCGTCAGTCAAATCCAGGAGTTCAGATTTTTCGTTACCTCCTCTTCTAGAGTCGAGTTGACGACATCTGTCTGAATGATGCGTTCAAAGACACCGGAAAAATACAATTCACGAAGCTTTGTCTGAAGAAACGCCATAAATAATAACCTTAACTGCGCCTTAATACTTAGTTTGCATTCAAATCTTTATGCACATCACGAAATATTTACAATTAATGGACAGGATTTATTTAGCATTTAAAACGTAACACCAAGCAGGAGAAGCCATGTTCAGAAAACATTTCCAAAGAAATATTTTGACTCCCTTTTGAAAAGAAAACACAGATTTGTCAAAGTAGCAAATGTAACACAAATAAAACGAGGTCGAACAAATTAAGAACACAAAATCAAAATTAAATATAGTTTCAATTGTGCTCTGTTGTAATTATAGTTTAAGAAAAAGTTGTAAATTGTTTACATTTCATATGCGATGACTTAAAAAATTGGAAATAATTTAGAAATCTTTTAAATGAGTATTTAAATGGAGCAAAAACACTGTTGACAAACGACAACTGCCATAACAGTCTGTTTAAAATGA
Source organism: Pseudomugil tenellus (assembly GCA_037177515.1). Lineage (NCBI taxonomy): Eukaryota > Metazoa > Chordata > Actinopteri > Atheriniformes > Pseudomugilidae > Pseudomugil > Pseudomugil tenellus. The sequence goes on along the minus strand of JBAMHX010000017.1, from coordinate 16,427,689 downwards.
GTAATGTTCAGATTATCATAATGTCATTAAATGCAACACATAACTAGTGGTATTCTGATTTATTTGTAGCTTTAACACGACTTTTAGAGTTAAACTTATCCTTTAGAAATGAGCAGTAAGAAGTATAAACTCAGCACACTGTTTGCCATGACCCCCACTTATTTACAGATCTGTCTGTTCCTGAAATAACCTCACCAGTGGACACATTCAGCTTTCCTCCCAGTTAGTGGAGTTTCTCCCAGTAAGGACACTCCTTCCTCTTTATTGCATAACTGTGGGAAGCGTGTGTGTGTGTGTGTGTGTGTGTGTCTTGTGAGGACCAGATGCTGACCATCACAGAATATCAGAATAAAAGTGTTTCACTTGTGTAAAGTTTCTATTTAACGACTACAACTTTCATTATGTCAAATTTGGAGTTTGATATCACTTTATGTTTCATAAAAACACTTTTAATCAAACATTTAAATGTGGATAACATGAGAGGACTTTCTCTGTGGGTTTAAGCAAAAGCAGAGTGCAACACATGATGACACAATCACAGGATGGTTCAGAGTTGCTGAGGAAAGAAACGAAACCACAGCTACTAATCCGAGTGTGAGAAGGAGAAAGCTGGAGCTACTTCAGTTACAGCTTTGTGGGCTTTTGTTGTGATGGTGCGTCAGTGCGTTTGAACAGAAACAAACCAAGATGTCGTCATTTCTCTTTACAAAGTTGTACTATTGTGTGTAAATGCTGTTTCGCAGCCTCCCTTTTCTTCCCCATACTGACTTATAACTCTCGGATCTTTAGTTTTATATTCACATTTTGAATAAAAACATTCAGGCGAACACATTCTCAGCATCTTTATACTTTATTGCACAACATTCCCAGAAAATTGGGAAAAAAATAATTTGAGGCGACAATTCATAAAAGGCATTCTGTACAAATACACGGAAACGGACACGAGTATGTACAGTTAACACGAACCGTTACACATCTGGGCAACTAAATAACTTATTCATACACAAATAGGGAAAAGCAAAGATACAAATCAATACATTTTAAACATAATGGCTGGCTTGTACAAAATATAGGCTGCTATAGCAGAGCGTCTTTAATATACATTTGCATTAATATATAAACTTTAGGAGCAACAATGAACTGAAGAAAAATGAAGCAACTTCTGAGTTAAGACTTGGATTATATTCAGGATGCGATTTGGGTTTATAGACAAATGCTGTCCACAGGTTTCAGTAGCCGTTATAGATCATTTAGCCACAAGCTATTTTATTTCCTTTTAGAATCGGAGCAGATTTTGGGATTTGTCATGAGATTCAAAAGCTTGCAGCTCCCCTGAAAACTGAGGAACATCTGCTGGCTCGTCTAAAACTCACAGCTTCCTCTCTGACTGAAGACACGATTTACCTAAATTCACCTTTTTCTGTTGGATGTTCCACTTTACACCCAAACAGAAGATGTGAAAGCAGCGAATCCTTCATTCCATGGTACAGCTAAAATATCCACCGGCGTCAGAAACAAAAGGGAAACTTGGCCTAAGTTAGTTTTTTTCACCTTTTTTGTGTGTAAAACTGGGAGAAAAGTTTGAAAATAGTGTTAAGAAGGACACATACATCCACAATCGGCAAATGTTGAGGTCGTAAACATCATACAAAGGTTGTGGAACTATAAAAGTATGAAAATACTTCAGCATTTTGGTTGTAAGATACACAGATAATGCAGGTTTTACTTTTCCATCATATAAAGGGACCCTTTTTTGATCACAATGTGTTGCAAAAAATATGCATTTCTTCCTTTTTCTTTCCCTTTTCAAAGAACACAGCGTAGAGTCTGCACAGTTAACATGTTTTATGAAGTTACCTCAGGGTTTTCTATGGGCCAGCTAGATCCTCCGCAGCCCATATGAATGTCTGAGGTAGTGGTGTACCGATGATAAGCATGTCAACGTCACCTTTAGCCATTTCAAAACCAGTTTGGTGAACTAGAAATCAAGTTGAGCTTTGATTACTCCCAATAGGCCAAATGGCAGAAATGAAAAAGTCTTTTAAATAAGGCGGGCGCCTAACTTAGCCAAACAACAAACGTGTTGTTTCTGAAGGGAAATTTGGCTTGTAAACAAAGACAAGAGAAGAAGAAAAATGGCAAAAATCGACATGGGATTGATCATCCTCTGGGACATTAACATAAGTTTTAAAAAAAAGTTCACCCATTTCCACTGAAATGGAGTCTGTCACTTATTTATGACCAGGTTTAGGATTGTACTGGAGAAGAAGAAGAATATCCAATGTTACCACACTGTAGGTATAATAAAATGTCAAACCCAGAAAAAAAAATATAGTCTTTGGCTTTTATTAAAAAAAGAAATAAATAAAGTAAAATCCTTCTCTTTTAAAAGAAACTCTTTCCGAGCTGGTTGACTCGTCCTCATCTGTAGTCTCTATCGCCACCTTGTGGTCCAGCTTCCACATTACGCCGCAGCCAGCAGCAGAGGTGCTGATATGCATCAGCCCCCACTGCGGCGTCAGGACACGCATTGCTCAGCCTCAGGGAAATAAAATCCCAAATGAGCCAGGCAAGCTAGTCAGGAAACCTGGTCAGGAGTTAAGTTTGCACCACCCGGTCCTGGCTGGTCCTCGCCGGCAGCCTGCTGTTTGGCGTCGGTCCGGTCTCATAGTAAAATCTGAGCAACGTAAGGAGAGTGAGTGCTGGCCACTGCGGCTAACAGGGGCAGGTCACTGGACTCAATTCTGCAAGAAAGAAAGCATAAAAAGAGGAAATGCTGAAGTCACAAATAAATTAACTCATTTTAAAGTCGGTGTTTCAGTGAAAAATGTAACTACTGTGCCTTGAAGACGTATTCACAGCCCGTAAACAAGCAAAAACGTACATTTTTTATTGATATTTGATGTGGTTGACCAACACAAAGTACCGCATAACTTTTCAGATCATTTCTTTTCCGCTTTACGTTACATTTTACTTTGTGTTGGTCAATCACATCCCATCTAAATAAAATGTATGCTTGTGGTAGCGAGGGGGCAAAATGTGAACGAGTTAAAGGCTGTGAATACTTCAAATCGCAGGTAAAGTAAAACCCCTCACCCTAAGACCATGCTCAGTTCTTTCACATGGACTCTCGTCTGTCCTTTCAGATACTCTGAGAGCATCTTGCTCTTGAAGTAAATCTCCTGGAGTCGATCTTCAAGATGCATTATGCACTAAAAACAACAAAGAAGGGAACAAAATAATGGTGAGAGTGTTTACAGGCGTGTTATTATCCAAACTACGTTATGCTGGGAGAAAGCGCTGCTACATACAAAGTTGGGCGACAGGTTGAGTTTGTAGAGCTGGTAAGTGGACTGCAATAAACTGGAAACCAGATTGGACACCAGCACTTCTTTCCCCAGTTTGTTTACATCTGTAGCTCGTCTCTGACTGCTGGCCACCTGCACCGTCCACTTGTCTGTGTCGGCTATAATGCAGACGGCCTCGGCGATGGGCTCATCCAGAACCGGATGCTGCGCAGGACAAAGATGAATTTTTTTTTATTTAAACGGGTCTTGTTACGGCTGAGCTAACGGCATGTATATTATACGTTTGATGAGTATTTCATGTCCTTCACCTGAACAGCGTGGCTTAAATCGGTCGTGATGCTTTGCCGTAGCTTGTCGTCACTCGGCATCCCATGCAGTACAAAGTCTGGCACGTAGGTGGGGCAATAACCCCCAAAGAGGGACCGGCCAAAATTAGCAATGCTGGGCTTAGAGTAGTTCTCCACCAACTTTGACCTGAAGAGGAAACATTTGAGTTTAATTAAAGTGATTTTGTGAATATTTTGCCGCTTTAGAAACAGACGTCTACACATCATGTCCTCACCCAGGGAAGGGAACCAGCACCTCCTCCTGCCAGTCCTCCGTCTCCTCGCTCTCGCTGTCTCCCAACGCGCTGTCCGAGCTCTCATTACGAGGTATTTCCCAGTCGTTGACAGGCGTCGCCTTGCCGTTTTGGTCCTTGTTGCCGCCGCTGTGGAGAGCAGGGACAGACATTATAATGTCCTTGTCCCCCCCGGCAGGCCAGCCCCTGCAGCAGCAGGTGTCGGAGGAATCTGAGCCACATCTGCAGCTCCTTCCACAATGTAACGCCTCGTCTCCGCTCCTGCTGGAGTCGGCGTCTATTCTTCCTGAACCTAAACACGAGGCTAATCCCTGAGCCCGGGTCACGCTCTGAAACCTGTGCGTGTCTCGTTTGGCCGCATCATCTGTAGTCCTGTTCGCCACAGCGTTCTCGTAACTGAGATACTCTGCAAAATGATCCTCATAGTTGGGGCTCCACTCGGGCATCTTGCTGGATACCCGCTGCAGAGCCGCGGCTCCCTTGGTCTCCTTGGTTTGGTCCTGTGACGTACTGCAACGTGCTCCTCTCTGTAGATGACAACGCTGCCCGCGAGGATGTTGCTGATGGAGTAGCTGCAGGTGAAGCGGCTGCTTGTCCTTCAGGTGTTTCTTGTGCTTCTTTATTTCTTCCTCCACCTTCCTGCGACGGCTTTCCGTGTCCGACTCTGGCGACATGGAGTCTCCGATGAGGAAGGTGACTTTAGTCGCCGGCTGTTGGTCTTCCGAAGAAGCCAAAGCCATGGGCCTCGTCGAGGCGTTTCCTGATATGACCGGCAGCGGCGCGGCGCTAACCGGATTCTTATCTGGGGGCTTCTTCTCCAAAGGAATTCCCAAAGGTCGATGAGCCAACGCTTTACTGGGCTGGTTCCCGCCTGCGGCATCCACCCCGTCTGTGACGACAGGAGCTAGAGATGGGCTTGAGGGAAAAGTTGCGGGGATGGATTTAGCGAGAGTTTTCATGTTGCCCTTCGTCTCCGCATCCAGCACGCAGACCTGCTCCTTCAGCGAGGAAGATCCGAGCCGCAACACCGTCTCCAGTCGCACCTCGCTGCTGGTTTCAGCTACTTCTGTGCCCACGTTACGCTCCGGCTGAAGCACGCTGCTCCTGGAGCCCTGACTCTCACTGCTATCATCCTCATCTTCTTCATCCTCGTCCTCCTCTTTAGGCGGTTCGGCCGAGCTGCGCTCCACCTCGATGTCTGTGTACGTGCTACTTTGGAGGCTGTTGTCGGAACGGTAGCTACCGTCTTCAGGCTCGCTCAGCTGACTGTGGGCCCCTTGGGAAAGGTAGTCCCCGCTGGGTTTATGGACGGTAACTACGACATAGTCCGACTCCTCCACCTCTCCCTTCCGGAGGGAGGTGGTGATGAGGGAGCCGGGCATGACAATAGCCTCATCCTCAGCGCTGTCCAGCATGTGAGTCTCCAGCAGCTCCGAGCAGCGAATAAAGTAGGTGAGGACATAGAGGAGCCTCTGGACTAGCTCCTGTTTTCGGCCGATCACCACCGTTCTCGACAGCCGCACCGGTGACCCGATGGCACCATAAAGGTCCCCTACACGACAGAGAGAGATATTAAATAACATAGTAATTAAATTATCTTTTATTTTTAGACATTTAGATGTGTTTAGCAGGTCATACTTTGTAATCAGATCAGTTCTTGTTGATTCGTTACCAAACACACTGCAGTTCTCGGTTGTGACCAATAGGTGTCACCACTAACTCGCTTTTTACAAGCATGAACATAGATTCTCATTTAGTTTTAAAATATTACCTTCTTACAGAACCTTTAAATCAAATGCAACTCTGGATTTCCATGAGAGCAGCTCATAACCTAAGTTGATGTTCAAAATCAGTCTAAACATGAGTGAGTCTGTATTAGAAAGTCACACAAAAGCTTTAAGCCACTGTGTGAGCATGTGCTGTTCTGTTTGAGTCTCACCAAGTTGCGCCCAGAGGGGGTTGTAGGGATGCGTCTTCGCCAGCATGTTAACACTCTGGGAGGAGTGTTTCTCCAGGAAGATCTTAATTGGAGGCTGCCCATTGGGCATGACGGTGGGCACCCAGGCCAGATGATTGGTCAGGATGGCTGTCAATAGTGCAGGAAGGAATCTGGAAAAACGACATACATGGCGTTCATAGAGCAGAAAAGAAATCCCTAACAGTGACATTCATCAGATGACTGTTTCCTTTTTAGACTCCTGATCTCGTTTCTTAACATCAATCATGTTTTCACTACACGGAAAACTTAAGTCAGGCGTTTTACTCTGAACAAGGAATCACATTTATACACAAGGAACACACACACACACACACACACTATTGCCATGATGCACTTCTCAGTTCTGACCACAAGTGTCTACTTCCCTTCCTGTCTCATGACTCACTGCACTAATAGAAGTCTGGTTTCATCACGTGCCACAACACAATGCAGCTATCGCAAGCATCAGTCACGGGAACACCGATGTGTCTCAGAAACACATTATGTGACACGCCACAGTTAATGGTTCTCATGGAAACATGAAACTTCACTGAGTCACAACTATGCAAATGCACACAGTTTAGAGGCAGGAAATGTGAACCAACAATATGATACTGGTAGGGAAAAACAAACGGTTACCTAGGAGACAGACTCCATTCCCAGCTTTCATTTAATGAGTAAAAAATATGCAGAGACTGAGATGTGGACACTTTTTAAAATCTATTTTTATGTTGAAAATATTATCTTATGTAGGATTTTCTACTGAACTCCAATTTAAATGAGTGATTAGTCAGAAAACAGAGTTGCAACCCCAATTTTACAAGCGAATAAAAACAAAAAACAAAAAAAACCAAAACAAAAAAAACCCCTATATCTTAAAGATAAAACTTAACTTAATGCAATAATCTAGTTCTGCATCATGAATGCTACTCAAAGCATCTGCTGGCTGCTATGTTCAATGCAGGCCTTGCTACCAATTCATCCATGTACAATTAGCAGTGGTTTGGTGCGGCTTTGTAAAAGCAACAATAAGCAGAACATCTCACTCACAGCTCCTTTTTAAGGCAGACAAATAAACGCAAAGAGGGCCAGAAGCAGTGAATGTGCGCAAAGGGGTTATTGAGTGTAAGAAAGGCTTTGTGAGGGAGAGAGTGTGTGAATCTACATGTCTCTCTGTTGACAAGCTGTACAGACCAGCAAAGATCAGCAAAGAGTGTGTATGAGGAACATTTTTCATCTTTTCACCAAGCAGTGTAGGATGATTTAAACTTTTGTCAACTACCTCTAAAACGTTTGACATGTGTGTGGCGTTTGTAGAGATCGATGAAAAGACACTCAACTGGTTCTTGGAGGCCTGCTCCATCAGCAGGGAAAGCTCCCTCATGAAGTGACCGCAGAGCTGGTTTTTCTCCGACGCTCCAGACATCATAGTCAACCAGACGGGCTCGGCCACGCGAGGCATTGTGTAGAGGTCGCAGATGGTCATCCTGGAGATGAGGTGTGGTGAGAGGGGGAGGGATGAAAGCGGGGGGAGAAAATAAAGGGAAAAGGAGAAAACGGACAGAACAGACTCGTTATTGTCTCTCAGGGGAAAACAAAGGAGATCTCAGTTCAGAGATTGGCTGTCTGCTGCGAGCCCGCCATGGGAGACCCTGATTGTGCGTCTTTGTGTGTATTTGTATCAAGTTGCATGCTCATACACACACAACCCGGTCTGTTGGTATGTACAGTGTTTGTGTGCATGTATATGGCTCGGCTGGGGCATTTGTTCATTGAGAAGGACGTTTCCGTGTGGTGCTGGTGAGCACGTTTCGGCCACACTGGGCAGCCTAATCAATGCGGATCTTCTCTGAAACGTATACGGTGTAATTACTGACTTTAAAAACGAAAAGCTTTGCGGAATACGGTCTGACACGTCGACCTTGCAATATGCTCACACAACAAGATTTAATCGGCTGCCATCAGGCCTGGTGATCAGTCACAAGACAAAAACTACAGGCTGATTGATTTCATCTTTTTTTTAAGCTGCAGATCACATGCTGTGAATAACCGCTTGCAACCTTTGACCCATAAAGAAGGCAAAGTAAAGAGAGATAAGGGTGTACAGCACGCTTGGAGAAAACGCAGTATTGAAGTTAATGAGCTATTTTGGGATTGTGTATTTTTACTAAGAAAACATGAACGTTTGCACTTTTTTTTTTGGCTTTATAGGAAAAGCAAAAGCAGAAGAAACTTCATGAGCGTTGCAGTGTAACTGTCATACGGTTAACTGCAGTTTTTATGGTGCAACCCTGAACCTGGCCAATCAGGATTAAATGTCAACGCACTGGCGGCGGTGTTGTTACACCCTCAGTCACACGACTGATTCAACTTTCAAAAACAAACACTAAAAAGGAATCAGTTACACTTTCTTAACCTTTCACTAATTTTACTATTAAAGGTCTGTGTCTCCGAACTGAATCAACAATATTCAGTATTATATCAACATTTACATCACAGCTCATTTATTATTATCTTATTAATATTTTTTATGTATCAAAGATAAAAACAGAACCAGGAGGCCGCAGCAGAAACCTGCAACAACGATGTGATACGCCGTAGCGATGGTTTGTTCGGGACAACTTTAACACGTCTGAGGTGAAATCAAACTGATGCGTCAAGTTGGATTAAGTTACTTCACTATGGAGGGCAACATTTCTGACCTCGTTTATGGCATATGGGTTTACTACATGCAGTTTCGTAAGTCAATTTGAAGAACATCCTTCCTTTTTAACAAGATGCAGCCAAAACATTTCTTTTCCACTATTACCTGTTAAACCCAATTATTTACCTGTACCCAAATTATGTGGGATGCATTAAAGTTCTATTAAAACCCACTTAAAGTACTTTAAGATTAAAAAAATAGTACTTTACAAAAAGACAAGTGTGTTTCGTTGCTCGCGACCTGCACGTTTTCAAAGGAAAATTAATTTGATGTTTTCTCCAAGAACACTAATACTGGGTGCAAGCACTAGCATTAGCCCAACATAGGCTGTGTGAATCATGTGCACATGCCTTTGCTAAGTGCGCTGCTTATCTTTGCCAGCATGTGTGCGTGTCCGCCCTCTGACGACGTCAAAACCACATCAGCATGGAGGAAAGGAATTTTTTCCAGCTTCCTACTGTAATGTTCCATGAAGTCAAAACCACTTAAAGGCAAAGATAGATGTCCATATTTTTTATTTTATATATATATATA